>OW026521.1:108411880-108919380 GCA_932274085.1 Protocalliphora azurea
TGGTAGGTTTTGTTAAATTTTCTAGCACACTGCTATACTTTAAATTATATGCTATGTGCAGAAAATGCTCCATGAACTGTATTCTGGCGTGAGAGATATTCCGAAAGACAGAAATTCTTCATTAATAATCCTTGCTTTACTAACATCCTGAAATTATGATTTCGTCTCATCACATAATGAGCATTTCCAAAAAGAAGATGTTTCCGTAATGGCATTACTAACCTTTCCATCAATCAATGTTAGTCTAAGTTGAAAGGATATGTCGAATGTATATTGGTTTATGGTTATTGAAAGAGGTTGTAAATCATTTATTTTATCTTTAATATATTCCACTAAATCCTTTGTTGTTGTCTTCGAATCCCTTGTGTATTCGAACAAAATAGGTCTGCAAAAATGTTTTGACCCTGAAGTGGTGTTAAGCCATATATCTTCAAATGAGTTTTTACACTTTGATGAAGATTGCTTTAAGGAATATGATCGCATTCTTAATGGCAGCAAAGATGCTATAAATACGCTTTTATAATCCGCCATTTTCTTACTTCCACTAGCATGCTTGTATTCAGGAAGGGCTGATAGTCCGTCACATCCCCACTTATAGATTAATACAACATAGCTGTTATTTACTTTTTCCAACTGATCTGCAGAAAAATCTGCAACTATCCTGGTAGCTGTATTATCAAACAAAGAAGATAGCTCAACACATGCTTGTTTTTCGGTAACCGAAATAGATGGTAAAATAGTTTGGTTTTTTTTCTTGAATATCCTTGTATGTATATCCCTTTTCAAGCTTTTCTAAAAATTTGATATTTGTTGCGGCTGAGGTCCAGTTCAAGCATTAAAGCAATTGTTTCTTCCTCTGTAAAATTGGATTGTGATGTTGGAGTAGGTGCTCTTTCGGCAATCCGTTTAAGACGTTTTGGTGATGCAGTTGGCACTATTTCAGCAATATTAATTGCACTCTTAGGTTACTTTTCCTTTTTTTAACATTTCTTTGAATGTATCAGAAATTTCATCATTCGAAATTATAGAAAGCTTATGGGCCAGTCTTTTCTTCTTAGATCTTGTACTTAAATCATCATATGTCTTGCAGGGTGCTCCAGTTGATATTTTGCACGCCGGTATTTCTATATCAGTATCCATCCAATTGGAATGTTTAATTTTTAATCTGTTAGTACGCTGATTCAAGGACTTCATTTTTACATCATACATGTTTAAAAAGCTCTCTATGTGAGATTTACCAATGACGTCGACTTTTCATGATATGTAGTTTTTATGAATTCTACTATAGCTTCCAAACAATTAAAATCATTTCTAGATAAACTCCACAGAACACAAGTTCATGTTTCAATGTAATCACCATGGTAACCAACTTCGTTATGATGTTCATAAGGATTAGCTGCGCATTTATATATATATATATATATATATATATATATATATATATATATATATATATAGATATATATATATATATATATTAGATATATCGCACAGGTATATATATTTACAGGTATTCTGTAAATTTTCATTTGGTAAAATATCTGAAAGAGTCAATTTGGAAGAGTACCTATACCGAATTCATTGATATTATATGTTGCTGTTAGGTATCACCGGAAAGTATACCTGTACATTGCCACTAGATCATAAATATATAAATTTTTAACCTGCACCAATAGATAAATACATTTGTTAAATTTAGGTAAACACCATAAATGTAAACTAATAAAATACTTATTGATTAAGTTAAAATAGAAATTTTTTGTTTGTTTTGTTATTTTGAATTCCTTAATAGAAATATATGAATGCTTAGAAAAGGATAAAGATTTACTTAAATTTGGGAAATGTGGCAACCCTATTAAAAATAAAAAATATTTATTAATTATTTTTATAAAAAGTTGCAACTTTTTAAAAATATAGTCATATATACAATAAATTGGAAATATAAAAGTTTAAAGGCGCATATTTCTGAAATGAGGAATGATATTGACTTGAATCATTTTGCAAAAGATCGAAAATTATATATGCTAAAGGATAAGATTAATTTGGAATATATATTTTTAAAATTTCTTTCGCTATTTAGAAATAAACCAAACAAAAGGCCCAATTTGGGGTTTTTGGAGAAAATACAAATTTTTTAATTGTAATAACATATTTATTTATAAAGATATCTTAATGAAATTTGCAGGAAATGTGGATATTACTAATGTAAATAAAAAGGCGTTAACCAAATTTCAATTGGGGGTAAGGTTTTCCTGAATTCCCAAAAAATTAATGAAAATTCCCAAAAATGGGATTTTTTACATTTTTGGCTATAAAATGCACAATTTTCCGAAGTCCCGTAGATTTTGATTTAAAACTTTTAACAAGATATTGAAGATTCTTAAAATATATTCCGTTTGTCGATTCGTGCTTTGAGATTTGAGAAAATATAGTCTAAAATCAAAACTTTCATATAAATGAGTTATTGCGCTTGTTTTTTATCTTAAAGTCATCTCTGTGAAGTTGCCTTTCAGAAAAGAGCAAAATTATTATATGTTGCTAAAGAAAATTTTATTTTAGATAAAAAAGAGTGTAGATACTTTTTCGTTTTTCGGTTAAAAAAACACAAAAAGTCGACTTTTTTGCAATTTTCAAGTTCAAAATCGTTTATTTTTGGACTCGGTAAAGATATCGACTTCAATTTTCTTTATTCAATAGATAATTTTGTTTTTTAACTAGTTAAGAAAAAAAACTAATAAAATCGGTCGGAAATACTAGGATATATATGAAAAAACTGTACCAAGAACATGCAAAATTATGGTGCTTAAAAATTCAAACGCAAATAACTCGAAAACTATAAGAGATAAATAGGACACGTAAGCATGTTTATTATATGTCTTATCAGGGCCTACTACAATATATAAAATATTTGAAATCGGGCGAGAAACAAAAATTTAGCAAGTGATTAAAAATTGTTTATGTCAGAGGTACCTAACTTTGAGCCCCCCTTACTTCCGCCCCTGAGGGGGTTGTTGTGCCCCGCCCTTCCAAACTTAACATTGCACATTCCTCTGCTACGCCTATACCAAATTTCATGAAAAGCCAACCAGCCGATCAGAAGTTACAGATTTATTTCCAAAAAATTTCGATTCTGCCCCACTGTGCAGTGATGCTTCATTTTATCTATTTCTACCTAGAATACTTTTCAAATTATTAATTTTCAATTAATCGCCATTTTTCTCAATTTCACTCCTCTGTGGGTTACGAGTATTTTATTACTCTTAACCTAAAAGCAATTTTTTAGCTTGTATTTCCCATTTGCTAATATAGTTTTTTTTTATTTGTGTGGGTTCAATTTACCTTTAGGTTAGTTAAAAGTATATACATTTTGTGTTTCTTTTGTTTTGACAGCTTTTGATGTGATGAAGTCTGAGTTTTTATTATTTTTTTTTAAGTAGCTGCAAATTAAATAATTTATTACATACTTTTCAATTACTTAAAAGCTTGATACGTTGGCGTGTATTTATATTATTTTTATATATGACAAATTTAGCTAAATCGGTGTAAGGACACGCCGACTTCCTATGTAAACCATGTGTACGAAGACCTGTTCTTTCTCTTTAAGCTATTTTGATGAAATTTTAAAGATAATTTCATGACATTTAGCATATATAATTATTTTGATACAAGGGCCAAATCTATTGAATTTTTTGATGGTCGGTCCATTATTTCATTTAGCTCCCATACAAATGTCCTTCCGGAATAGGATTTTAACGCTTATAAATATATTACAATTTTATATTACAATTTTAGTGAAAGTCGGCAAAAATAAGTTATCTGTAAATATAAATCACTGTGCGAAATTTTAGAAAGATCGGTCCGTAATTGGAAAAAGGTCCCATAAAACCTCACTTCCGAAAATCGCTTTAAGGTGAAAATATCTCATGTAAATATTTTATCGAAATAATATTTGATACTTACAAGTGCAATAGTTTCAACCTCCCAAATTTAACAAGAATCGGTCCATAATTTGTCTCAGTTTCCATATACGTAAGAAAATTGTACGCATACATACATAAATGTATATTGTCGAGCTATACTGACTATGAATTTCTTATTTGTTTTTTTTGAAAATATTTTCTGTTTTATTTATTTTCTAAACAAAAACAGGTAAGAAAGATATGCTTGGTCAAGTCCGACCTTATAATACAAACCATAGTATATGTGCATCAAAATTCTGAGAAGGTTTCTTATATGCACTGTTACCAGATTTGCTGATTTATCTGCATTTTGAAGATTTGTTATTGTAAAGCTTCTAAAGTAAGATTGGACGATTTTTGTTCCAAAAATAACGATATCACAAAATGTTCACATACGAGTATTTTATTACTCTTAACATAAAAAGAATTGTTTTTGTATTTGTGTAGTACCAATTTACCTTTGTGTTATTTAAAGGTATATCCATTTTGTGTTTCTTTTGTTTTGACAGCTTCTGATGTGATGAAGCCTGAGTTTTTTTTTTATCTTTTTCAAGTAGCGGCAAATTAAGTATTTTATTATATACTTTTCAATTACTTAAAAGCTAATTTTTTATGGTTTACATAATGGAATGAATAAAGTAACACTACAGTAGAGTTGTGATGTAATGATGTTTGTAATCCCTAAAAAATTTTTCAGTTTACAAAAGTTAATATCAACGAAATAGAAACTTTTATTTGAAATTCAATTAAGAAGTTTTAATGAGCGCAGTTATGAGGATTCGGCAAAAAAATATTTTAATTTAATTAGTAGTAATATAAAACCTTAGGGTATAATTTTGTAAGTTTTTTCTCATAAAGTAGACTTTAATATATATATATATATATATATATATATAAATAACACACTTTGACGTATGCATCATGATTAGGGTTTGGAGTTTCCCGCAATATTATTTTGCCGGGAAAAGGGAACAAAAAAATCAATTTCCCGGGAATTTCCTAAAACTTGAGATGTAAAGAAAAAGGCCGTGATTTCTTATAAAGGCAATTATTATTTTTTTTAATAAAACAAAACGAAGCCGTATAAATCATACTGAATTAACGAAAAATTAAATAATATAAAAGTATGATGCCATTTCTAAGATTAAACAAATTTTAAATATTTTATACAAATAAAATTAGTACCTTTCGTATTTTATGTTAAAAAATGTGTCTCAGATTTTTACGTTATTGTGTTTTTGATGGTAAAACTTTTTAAAAATATACAGTAATCTATTGGATAAATTTCAGTTCCGGGATTTCCCGCCCGGGAATTCGCGGAACTCAAACCTTATTCACGATACAAAGAAATAAAGGTAGAGCCGTTCTCTCTTTTCGTCGCCTTACTAGCCTTCTGATATGTGGGCGATTTATTATTTTATTGTGCTACCATATCTTCTTTAAAAAAAATCAGAGTTTTTCTTTGTTTATTTTTTGTTTTAATTTAATTTTAAATCAATTATATTTTCAATTAATTCATACATTAATTGAAATAAAAGAAAGAAACACATTACAATTTAAAAAGGGTCCTCATGAAAACGCGCAAAACCCTCGCAACCTGTGCAATGTGTGGAAGTTTGCACACTCGCAAATGAACAGTCAGAAATTGTATGGAAATTCACTTGCACAACGCTTATAAGTTTGCGCGACTATTTAGTTTAATAATACTGCAATGTAAAAAATTATAGTTACGTTAATTAAAATAAAATTATTGTAAGTAAGTACCCTTAGAGTTTATGTTCATAATAAAGATTATTTACACACATTAACATTTTTATAATCTATTTCTTTATCCTCCATTATACGACTTTTAAATGATTTAGCAGTCATTATTTTAGTGATAGATTCATCACTTTATATTCTCAAGTTTAAATAATAACAAAAAAAATAAATACTGCTACCGTAATAGGTTAAATATTTTTGTTTAAAGTAACACAAAGGTCAACATAACCTTAGTAATACTTTAAATAACCTTTTTAAGATATATTTGCTGTAATAGGTTACCTAGTGTCTACATTAGAGAAATTTTTATCAAAACAAAAGTCAAAATCAGTGCGAATATAAACAAGGTAACCTTAGTTAAACAGCTGATTATTATTTTGGTTGTTACAGTTGCCAAACTATATATATAAAAAATAATAATGAATACGCCATATTGTTGTTTTTGTGCAACTGTTGCCACCTTCCACAAATTCACGTTAAGTTTGACGTTTGTTTTGATAAAAAATTGTCTAATGTAGACACTATGTTAGCGAAATGAATAAGAACATTTTTTTAAACAAATAAGACAATTTGGTAAAATTTTTTTAATAATAAATATAATTTTCCCTTGTTGCAATGTGGCAACTATTTTTTCATTTGTTTATAAGAAAAAATATTTAAAAAAAAAAAAAAAATTCTCTGAGAGAGAACGGTGTTATATTAGAATTTTATGTGAGACACAAGAACCTATTTCAATTGTCAAAAACCTAATTCATGCAACAACAAAATACATATAGTCACATATATTTAGTTTTTGTGTTTTGGAAAAAAATAGTAATTTCTTTGAAAATTGCCTCTCATATAAACTTCTAGTTGTAATCTATGGGTGTTACCTTATTTTCTTACATCATGGTATGTATGTATAAAAATAAATAAAATGAAAAAAATTTACTCAATTTGTTGCTTTCAAAATTAAATAAATTCTTTTCATTTAATAGACAAAGGCTTATTTTAGCTATATTTACGTACATATTTATTTATGTAGGTTTTCCCACCTTTTAAGTTCAAGGCAATAAGTCAGTCAATTGTCAGTTGATGTTCTTATTTATTTAGGACTAATTTGCATTAAAAATGTTTTTTGGTTTAAAATTCTCATTTTTATGTGTTATATGTTTTATTATCTTTTCTGTTTTCCTTTTTAAAATAATTTTAGGATTGTAGGTTACTTTATTTCCAATTATCTAGAATATTCAACCGAAAGGTCGTTTACATTTTTGAATCATATAATTTAGATGTCTGGATGTCTATCCATTGTATTTTATACCCACCATTCAAAAAGATGGGTAGTATATTAAGTTTATCCTTCGCTTTGTAACCTATCGAAATATTCCTCCAAGATGAAGTCATGAAGGTTAGGTTAAAAAGGCGTGGCGACTTCACGGCTCCACCCAAAGACCATTCGGTCCATTGTGATCCCTTTATAAAGGTCAAAGAAATGCTAAGAGAAAAAGAGAGAGACCACAGTAATATATGGCAATACGAACCATATAAGATACGAACCCTATAAGATTACAAATTTTTTGCCCGTAGCCTCCTCTAGTTCATGCAGCATGTGGCTTCCAAACCACTTCAGTGTACTAAGCTGAATCCCTACACAATCACAGAGTATATGCCCTACTGTCTCTAGCTCCTCCACATCATCGCACGTCCTAAAAAAGTCTGAGGTGCCAATGTTCCACTTACTAGTCACATTCCCTATTGCGAAGTGACCAGTAATCATACCCATACAATGACCCTTAGATTCCCACGACTCATTCCCAAAAGATGTTTCGAATTTTCTAGTTTAAGACCATTCCCTTATGGCCATGAAATATGACCCTATTGGAATCCTAACCAATACCTCCACAAAAGACCAGCTCTGAGCTTTTGCGAGCTAGCTCATCGGCTATTTCATTGTCATGAATGTCGCAGGAACCCAACAGAGTCTTATCCTAAAGGCATCAATTAGTTTTCTCTATTCCTTTTTGCAATCAAGCACTAATCTGGACCTAACACAATGACTTGTCATTGCCAGTAGTGCTGCCTGATTATTCACCAAGTTAGTTACTTCAGAGTCCCCTGCAACGTTCACCTCCAGTAATCCTAGGGCCTTGTAAATGCCTAGAATTTCCACCTGAAACACGCTGCAACTATTAGACTATCCGTTTCCATAAAGTAGACACCCGCCCTGTGCCAACTTCCATCTTCGAGCCATCTGTGAAGATAGCACATCTTCCATGGAGCTTCTCCGCTCCAACCCAGAGGTCCCTACTAGAGATTTCAATAGCGGGAGTAGCTCCGAAGTCAATTATAGTCCCGACATAATCCGTTTAGGTAACCAAGGATTATGCCCTACCATCAAATTTGACTTCATCATGTATGCTAACATGTCCCGTTGTGATATTCCCCATTAATCCTAATTCCTTCAGTCTAAATAAGCTCCGTATAGCTGTTCCTCTCACGAAATTCTCAATTGGAAGAAGGTGGAGAATGGTGTCCAGTGCTGCCTGAGGTGTACTTCTTACGGCACCTGTAATGTCAACTGAAGCACATATCTGAAATTTAGAGATAAGGTTCTTATAAGTTCCTTTTTTAATGCCTCCGAACATCCGTAAGTGAGGATAGGTCTCACAATCGATGTGTATATCCTATATAAAACTATCGGCTTGAGACCCCACACATCAATCATTTCACTCCAATAGCATTTATTGGTAATGAAAATGGAAAAATCGGTTCATAAACAAAAAGACTTAACGGCAAAATATTACAAAAAATTCCAGTTCATACTTTCTGGTCGATGTGTCTTTAACAAAAGCATATACCGCAACGAAGTTTCGTACAAACAGTTAACGAATCTGTAGAAACTCGCAAAACAAAAGTGGGCATGATCTGCCACTTTACAGCCCACCTCCCATGTAAGGTTAAATTATATATTAGGGTGGCAACTTTTTTGTGCCGCCCTCATGTAAATGTATTCGGCTAAGCCGAATATAACAGGCTTAGCCGAATTCCTTTATTTTTACTTATTACTTACAAATTACTAAAATTAGATTGAGTATGAGAATTGGAAAAACAATAACTACTTACAGTGCTTTGTTCCCACATAACGAAAATAGAGGTATTATCGTTAAATCATAAAACTTAGTGCAATAGTATCTTATGGCAAAATTAAGAAAAAGTCAAATTTTCATTCAAATCGGGTTAAGGACGCTCCCACCTTCCATATGAACTGAATTTTCAAAATGATATTTTTCGCACAAAAATAACATGATTAGTACATTGTATTTGTATTCGACTATTTCTATATGAACTGAATTTGAACAAAATTGGTTCAAAGACACGCTCACTTCCCACACATACAGAAATTGTAATTTTTAGATTGCAACCAAAATTGATAAGTTGGAAAATAATAAGACTTATAAGGTTAAGGTCGCTTTTCAATCGCGAAATATATATATATTTTCGTTAAAAGAAAATAATAAGACTTATAAGGTTAAGGCCTCTTTTCAATCGGGAAATATATATATATATATATATATATATATATCTATATATATATATATATATATATATATATATATATAAGTCTTATTATTTTCTTTTAACGAAAATTTTGATAATGATGCTAAAAGAAATTATAAAATAACGGACCAATCTTCATTTCTAGAGGGGTACATTTATAACTTTTTATATACATATATATATATATATATATATATATATATATATATATATTAGTGTTATTTTCGTATCAGATTGTATTGTAAATAAATTTTATGTGAAAGTATGTATGTAGATATAGATGTATTAGAATTTACAATTATGTTTTAGAAAATTTTAACACTAAATAGAAACATTATTAATAATGACGTAATGAAATAAAAAAAAGGTTTACATTAAACTTTGTTTATACTTTAAGTTAATTTGGTGGACTACATATTTATATGAATTGGAACAAAAAAATATAAAATTATATTTGCGAGGCACACAACAATATAGATAATTGCAAATAATAACTATTCGTCCCCAGTAATTTTCTTAAAACTCCAAAATATATGGGTTAACTAGAGATACAAGGCTCAAATTTTACATTTGTCTCGCAATGACAAGATGGCCTATTTGCAAAAACAAAAATGCTTAAAGAAATATAAATATATAATAAAAATATACTCGTACTTTTGAATAATAATAAATCCTAGTCGAGTTTAGTCCTTAAACATGACTAAGTATTTGTCTTGAAATTGTATTTGTAGAAGACAAATTCAATTAAAAATTGTCTATTTTGTTTTAAAACTCGTATTTTTTCTAGCAAATATTCAAACCTTCTCTGTGAAATTTTAAAATCGAAAAATAAAATTTGAATTGTAGTTTTGAAATAAAAAAAAAAAAAAAAAAAAAAATACGAAACTGCTATGTTGAAACTATTTTTTAAAATTAAAGTTTTTATTAACCGACCTCACACTATGGAACAAAGCACTGTGCGACTAGTCAAGACGAAAGAAACTAAAGAAAAAAGTGAGGTATCAGATATGAATTTATGAATTTTATTTTTATTTATTTTAATAATGTCTTAAAAATGGAACTTTGTCGATTTTTTTTTCTAAAAATATTAAAAATTAATTTTTCACGAAGAAAATTTTTCTGAAATAAGTTTGAATTTAGCGCTCCCTATTTTGTTATTCATTTATTTATTAATATCTATTTTTTCCCTTATATTAGCTTTTCAAAAATGTAAAATGTATTTATATTTATATTTATATTTATATTTATATTTATATTTATATTTATATTTATATTTATATTTATATTTATATTTATATTTATATTTATATTTATGGTATAATTTTATTTTTAATTTTTGCTTACGGGACATTCTATATCCAAACGAATAGGAAATAGACATTTTCGTATTTGACATCTCCGATTTCAATGAAATTCACTATCAGAAGTCTGTTAAATCGTAAGTTTTTAGACTCCTGTGGTGCGATTCAGTAACTTTTTTTAACGATAATCGAATCGTTAAAATTAGTAAACAACAAAATTGTCGATTTAGTTATTCTCTAACACTTTTAACGATATTTGTTTGCGTTAACTTAAAGACAAAAATTTTTGTGTTGTTAATATATTGACAAAAATTAGCCAAAAAGTCAACCCAATGATTCAGTCGTTGTTTTGTGGTTGTAGTCTGTGCTTCCACATTATAGATGGTGCTTCTACGTTTCCGAATCTTCTTTTAGGAGTAGTGGTCATTTTGAAGAAAACCATTAACAGAAACACATCTTAATCAATATCAAATACATAATTTAATCAATCACGGTCTTAAAATTGTTAAATAAACTTTGATTTGTTTCAAATTTATTTGTTTTTCTTTTTTATTTGGTTTTGAACCTTACTTTTATTTCGGCATTTCCTTGTGGAGAGCTGCCATATGAAATAATAGTTATATACAATCGTTTAAGAGTACTTAGTGAATCACACAATCGTTACTGCAAACAACAATTGCTATTGACAAGTTTTACGATTGTCGAATCGTTAAAAGTTACTGAATCGCACTACTGGTCCTTTTTGGATCAAAAATATTCCATTTTGGAAAACGAAAAAAAATCTATATACTTCACAAAGGTAATTCATAGTTTCACATTAAAGACAAAGATATTACCTTTATAACGATATGTAAAAAGTTTATTTATATAAAAAGTTCAAAGGTCAAAGTTGGATACATAAAAATAAAACCATTATATCTCAAAAAATGGTATTTCTTAAATTCTAAAGAAAATTATATAATGTTGATATAACTCTTCTCCCTCCTCGTATAAAACTTCAAGCTGGACACTCATTTAGTTTAAAAGTTATAGCCCAAAATATAATGTAATTACTAATAACTTCTGAATTATATACAATAAAATTTTAATTTAAGTATAATTTAAAGGATAATTATATTGCCTTTAAAATCATATGTAGAAAGTTAATTTATTTCGAAAGGTCAAAGGTCAAAACTAGATTTATAAAAATTAAACCATTACATTTCCAAAAACTATGTTTTTAAAATTCATAACAAAATTATATAATGTTAACATAACTCTTCTCCATACTCATACAAAATTTCATGTTGGACACTCCTTTAGTTTAGAAGTTCATACAAAAAATAAAATTTGTCAGCATATCATTGATATGATGCCGATATAATGCTGTAGAGCAGAAAAGGAACCATTGCCATAGGGGCACATCTGTCTTTGGCAATTATCTTGATACCGAAGTAATCATTTTTGTAACACTAATCGATTTTCTTTTCATTTATCGATGGTTTCTTTAACATTTTCAAATTTACATATGATCGGAGGTAAACATGATTAATTATTTTTTATAAACCATCAAAAATATGTTGCTGTAGTTTCTGTAATAAGTTTCTTAGGCCCGATGTTGTAGTACTCACTTAGTCCCGAAATTGTACTTAAGTTGTATAAATTATTTTGTATTTAAAAACTTAAGTATTATTTTTCCATCCCTTACATAGTGTCTACATTAGAGATTTTTTTATCAAGACAGAGGTCAAACTTAACGCGAATTTGTGTAAGGTGACAACAGTTGCACAAAAACAACAATATGACGTATTCATTATTGTTTTTTATATATGCCGTTTGACAACTGTAACAATCTAATCAACTATTTAACTAGGGTTACCTTGCATATATTCGCACTGATTTTGACGTGTGTTTTAATATAAATTTGCCTAATGTAGACACTAGGTTAAGCTCTTATGACATTAGTTTTTTTTCTTGTATTTTTGTTGGATTGAAGGAACAGTGGAAATATACAGCAATAGAAAAATTTACTAAGTGGAAAGAGTATAAATATATTAAATAAATCCAAAGATGACGAACTATTTTTCAAAGTTATTGATAAATAATCTCAAGTTGTCAACAAAAGTTAAATTTTTTAACTTAAAATTGACATTTCGAGATTAATTTTTAAAAGTGTTGCCCACTCTAGTGGTTCATAGATGAAATCAGCGATTTTCCTAAAAACGAAAAATTTCTGACGTCTTGAAAAATATTTATTGAAAATAAACGAAAAGAATTAAAAATACGAAATCTAGGGCAACTTTTTTAAAAACTTAAAAATCTTCCAAAAAACGATTTAAATTAATATTTTCTGTATGATTATATACTCGTATTTTTATTTTGTACTACAACTTTTTAATTGCTCATAAGCTGAAAATTTCTTTACATTTTTTAAATTATTTCAAATTTTTATATAATTTGTTTCTTTTTATTTACTTTTGATGCAACATTAGAGTGGCATCGAAAAATGTTTCGCACAGAAAGGTAATAATAATATTTCTCACTTGCTTTCTACTTATATAAGAGTTGGTTGTGTCAAATATAAACTTAATACTAACGTTTATTTGGGAATTATTCACGTTAAAGTGATTTTTGTAAAAAGGAATCGATCTTTATGAAATATGGAACACAGAGTTATACTTCTACAAAATTTATTAAAATATTGCTATATTTAAGGCAATTATGAGCGTTACACCTCTATTCCAGGAAGACATTTGTATGGGAGCTAGGTGAAATAATGGACCGATCATCACCAATTTCGTTCTTGTACTTACCAGAATAATAATTAGTGCTAAATTTCATCAATATATCTTCAAAATTGTGGTTTGTACTATGTTCACAAGGTTTGCACAGACGTACTTAGTTAAATCGACTTAGGATTTGATTCTGAGTCAAGCAACCATCTATGGTGGTGTAGGTTATAATTAGCAAAAAGTATAGATAGTAGATAGAATAGAGCATTAAAAAAAGTGACGAATTTTTCTTTATATCCTACTAAATAGAATCATGATATTTAAAAGTTATATTAAAATGTTTGGATGCCATTAGAACATTTATAGATTACGAAATTTCCTATAATTTTGCTGAAGTTTATTTTATATATATATATATATATATATATATATATTGTAGAGATAATTATTCCATCCATTAGCTATAGATATTTAAATGTTTGTTACCCAAATTGTTGAGAAAGCACTTTATGATACATATTAGTGTGTCCGCAGGTCTAAATTTTGTAGTGCGGTTACAGGCTAAAGTCGCACTCGCAAATTTAAAAAACTTCGGGCACATATTTAGTCTTGCAAGTAAAACGACTGTCCCTACAAATTTTTATTAAAATCTGATTTTTGTATGGGTGACTTTTAACAGGTCAGGTCTATTTATTGTATTTTCAGAATTTTATGGATTATTTCAAAAATTTCAGAAAGGTTTATAATTATTACAAGTTTTCAATATTATCAAATAAGGGTGTATCCAAGCGTTGTTTGTGTTTATTATTTATTCATAAAATAATTTCCAGCTTTATATTTACATACATAAAAATATGTTTGCACTTTAAATTTAAAGCTACTTAACTATTTCATCTACTCCTTTCATATTGTACAAAAAGTTTATAACCTATAATAGTGAAAGGGTAGTCTATTAAGTGCTAATTATAATATCATATTGTATAGCCGGAAGCGATATTACTATGATATCGAAATTTCGGAATATTTGTTTCCAATAAAATAAAAAACATAAACATTTGGAAAAAAAACTTCAAAATAAAAATATTAAAATTAAAAAATTTTCAACAAACAAACACAAGCTGAAAAGAAACAGAATTTTCCATCCAAACCCTTTTTAGGTAAATAATTGAAAGAATATTTTCTTAAGGAATAGCCAAGCTTGCAAATATTGGATAATATTTGCATAAAAATATGTATGTATTGGGGTATCCAAATTGCTCGATTTTTTCTGTGTTCGAATAAAACGAATAATTCGAATAAGGTATTTTGTTTTATTCGAATTATTCCATAGCGCATTAAGGATTATTAGAATCGTTCGAATAATTAAAATATAAAATTGTAATGTACAATTTTGGTAAGTTTTCAAAAATTTTGTTGTAAAATGAAAACAAAAGCAATTTAAAAATTAATAATTCTTTGTAAATATACTTTAAATTAAAAATTATTTTAATAATATATAAATAAAGATTGGCTTGTGTTAATACAAAAAATTTATACATATGTATATTTAAGGAAATTACTTATAGCCTGTTTCTCTATGTCGAACGAAAATCTAAGAGAACGAAAGTAAGTCGAAAGAATTGGAATCATTTTGGGTTTCTCTATTTCGTTCGTATGGAGATACCTAATTATTTCTTTTTCTCAAAAATATTAAAAATACTATTAAATTGTTTGAAAATATATAGATACAATCATGCAAAGGAAATAATGTAAACAAATAAAAATAAAAAAAGGAAAAAGTTTCATTTATAAATTAATATTTGAAACAAAATCTTCATTTACCGATACAGTTCATTTCCAATTAAATACCAAACATGATTGAGGAACATCTACATCCAATTTTTAATTATTTAATGCAATCAATCGAAAGCAAAATATCAAGTGACTGGTTTTGATACTTTCGTTCGTATTGTTTGAAATAAAATAAACCCAATTTTGTATGAGAACACACATGTTTTCGTTCGACTTATTGTTTGCATAAAAGTGTGTTAAAGAAACCCAAATCAGTTTTCGTTCGCTTAGAAGGCGAAAGAAGAAAACATTTTTTCGACATAGAGAAAAAGGCTATTAAAATATAAAAAATAGCATTTAAATGACTTGACTTCAACAGATTTCACTCTTTATACAATTTATACAATTTATTTTTTAAGAACATTTTTTTAATTGTTGCATGCAGCTCCAACAGTAAATCATCATTAGATGCTTCAAAAGATTCCTCTATCTTCATAGGTTCATGCGATTCATTTTTCACAGTTTTTCTGCTGAATAATCTACCAAATATTTAATTTTCAAACTCTTTAGTTTTGTTTTAAACGTTTTTCATGAACACGACTTATCTAATCATCTTTTAAATATGTGAATAATTTTTTAGAAAAAGAATTGTTTACATTTTTAATTTTTTTGTTAAAAATATTATACCTTCAAACTCAATTAACGTGATTGACGCATTTGTAAATTATATTGGAAACTTGGGACCATGTAAGATAAAGATGTCCATCGATACCATATTTTAGTTTTTCTTGATGCAAAACATAACACTTCAGTGTTTTCTGTTTATGATAAGATCTATTGAACATAAGACATTTGTAAAACAATTTCAGTTTCAATGATTCCAAAATTTTTGAGTATTTTTTTTACTATGAAACAAATGTTAAAACCGCTCCTTTTAATTTTAATTTTTCAATCCCGAAATTAAAAGATTTAATTTTTTAAATTTTTAATTTTTTTAGAATTATAATTTCTTTCTGTAAAGTTATATGTTGCTGTTATTAAAAGGCAACCTTTAATATAATTTAGTTGTTTAAATTAAATATATATGTATGTATATATATATATATATATATATATATATATATATATATATATATATATATATATATATATATATTAAAATGAAAATATATTTATTTATTTATACAAATAATTAAAAATATGCTAAAAGAAGTATAATATTAAAAAATTATTCGAATATTCATCATAAAAAAATTCGAATAATTCTTTATTCGAAAAATGCAATTTCAATTATTCGCATCAAATTGTTCGAATTATTCGAACATACTTTATTCGAAGGATACCCTAATATATACTATACGTCATGTATGATGATTTTTTCATATTTTTTATATTTACTCTGGATTTTTTTTATTGAAAAAAACACAATTTTTGGTATTAAATTATTCAAAACAAAATTTGGTCCTTGACTATTTTACTATCGTTATTTTTGAAAACTACGATATCGAAAACTATATCATAATTTCATACAAAAACGATATCATAAGGAAAGGTACAATTTACTCCGCCAAAGCTATAGTTTTCGACTCGAAAACGACTATCACTAATAATAATGTGTATCACCTATATGATATAGTTTCGATATGGTTATAATATCATTTGGTTTATTGGGTATGATGTTAATATAACTACAAGAAATAAAAGGAATTCTCTAAAAGGAGAAATTTAATTCAGCAAGATATTTATTATATGCACATCTTCAATAACCCTAACGAAATGGAGGAATTTTTAAGGAATCCTTATAGAAAGAAATAAAATTGTTGATACAAAAAGAAGATTAATATAATAATTGCTTTTATTTCTTTTGTATTTCAAAGAATTTCTTTATTTATTTATTTTTTGCAACATTACATGTTTCTCATAATTAGATGAGTAAAGAAGTTAAACACCTAAATATGGGTTAAACACAATTGTCCATAACGAAGAAATTTATAAATGGAAAATTGTGCCACTAAAATAAAATAAATGGTATCAAATCGAAATAGAATATGTGTCGAATTGAACACGATATTAATTTCAATTTGATATCTTGCAGTATAGATTTGAAACGCTGTGGTGTCAATTTTTCATTAAATATTTTTTTTTTTTTATTTATTATATTATTAAAAAAAATCACAAAAAGTACTTAATCACCCATTATTCATGGGGTAGATGTGACAAGAGGGTGTTATTTACTTTTGATACAATTCCTCTATTTAACGGCTGGGTTAGGTCTGTCTCTTTGTGTTCTTTGGCTGGCATTGTCTCATCTTCTATTCCCAATTAAAATTATTAATTGTTATATTACCTCTTTTTTTTCCAATTAAGAAGTTTTCTTCTAAATTCTGCACACAGGCTTGGTGGTGGCACATCACCATTTATACCATTTGAACTTAAGTATTGAAAATTATTGAAAGTGACTATTACACTAATATTGGGTATAAATGTATATATAAACTTACCTTTCAGATAATTGAAAATAGATTTCATGTCTAGGAAAAGTCGTACATTATCACTAGATTCTGGCAAAGGATCGCAACTTCTTTCTTTTTGAGAATTCTCAATATATATTGCATATTTTTGAGACACAATTTTCATCAGTAGAATGATTTTTGTCCATGTTTTTTTATTTTTTTTTTTAAATAATTTAATAATTTTGTTCATAAATTAATTCATGTCAACTTAACAAAACAGCGCATTAAAGAAATAAAGCCAAACAAAATTTTTAGCATAATAATTCGACCCAACGCCGTCATTTTTAATTACGGTGGTAGGTGGAATGACACGAATTTATGCAAGGTGGAAACAGTTGCACAAAAACAATAATAAGGCGAATTCATTAATATTTCTTATATATGCAGTTTGACAGCAGTAAAAACCAAAATTAATAATCAGCTGTTTAACTGAGGTTACTTTGTATAGATTATAGAAAATTGTCTAGAAAATTTGTCTAGAATAGACACTACGTTATGTAGGGTAACATGTTCGGCTTACCTAATTTAAGCTTTTTCTGCTTGTTTTTCTTATTATTGGCATATAACATTTCTGAATTCAACTAATGCCAACAAATGAATTCCATATGATATTTTGTAGAACTGTTTAGCTTTTTGAGCAATTTATACAAAACGTAAACTAAACCATAAAATAAAATTTAAAAACAAAATTTATTTAACATATTGTTTAATCAGCTGCAAAAAAAAATAATTATTTTTTTCTTTATTAATAATTTCATAAACAAAATTATATATATATATATATATATATATATATATATACTTTAACCAAATATCTATGGAATAAACATTTTTGATTATTAAAATAATTTTATATGTATTTAAATTCAAGTCGTATTCCAGCAAAATTTTCCAATGCTTGATTTTTTTTTTTGAATTGTAGCCGTTCTTATATTGATGTTTGTTATGCTATTTTAAAAATTAATTTGAAAACTATAATTTTTTAAAATTGAATCAGTAGTCAAAATTTTTGAGTTTTTTTTTTATAAATTATTTCCCCCACAGCATAGTGTCACAATTTTCCAAACTAGAATGACAAAAATATGAAAATAAAAGTTTATTAAAAAAAGTAGTTTTTCTAGCATTTACTAGTAAACATATCATATATTTCTGGATCAATTTCAAAGTTGCAACTTTTAAAAATAGTTTAATTTTATTTAACATTTTTTATAGAAGTATGTTTACTTTAACGGCATATATCTCAATTAATACTGCAGATATTGAAATGATTTCTTTGGTGTGTCATAATCAGGGAAAAATAAAATATGCTCTAAAAAGATATTTCATGTGCATTAAATATGCAGTAAGAAACGAAAGATATGCTCTAAAAACGTGAAAATATGCTCTTGAAAAACAAAAAATGTTTGTAAGTTTTAAACAAAAATTAACTTTTTCAATAAAAAAAGTTTTCATGAATATTTTAACGATATAAAATAGGCCGGAACTATAGCTTTTAAACATAGATTTCATTAAAAAAAAATAAATTGTTTTTACAATATTAACTGATGCCATTAGGCTAGTTGAAAGGCTAATAATACCTGCTCTATATCATATTTTTAAAAATGATTTCATTATAGATCAATTAGTCTGATTCTAAAACTTCATGACTTGTTATTATAAATCAAGATCCTCAGAGAGTTTTAGCGAACTTTAGCTGTATATATTGAAATTAATTTTAAGTACTAAATATTTTTGGATTTCTTATTTTTTTTTATACATCACAAGTCAGGTTTTAAGAACTTCGAATGAATTATAAAAAAAATCGTCTTCAGAATATCAAAAAATGCTTTAAAATGGTTAAATATGCTCTAAACAAAAACATAAGCCATAAATATGCTATAAAGATCAATATATGCAAAAATATGCCAATAAGGGTGAAATAACAAAAATATGCGCTTACACATCGATGCCAAAATGCTTTATTTGTTCTGAAACGGATAAATATTTTATCAATGGCTTCATCCAATGTACAGAAAAAAATATGTAATGTATGTGGTTTCCCTGGTCATAATAAATGTATTTTGTATTTTTTTTTAAATTTCAAAGAAAATAATAATATTAAAATAGTCTATTTTTAATGGACTAGAATTAAAAACTTCCATCGAGTTTCGATTTAAAAATAAGATTGGTATATAACAGAATATTCATACATTTATATTCGACATTATTGGCTGCGATCTTTTAAAATATTAGCAGAAATTGTTCAATACCTCTTATTAGTAATTTGTTAATAATTATTTAAAAACTATAAGGTATTGGCTAAAAATGTGTTATGCAAAATTGGTGTGATTATATCCTGTCACACCTACCTTAAAAGTAATTTTTTTAATAAAATTTATAAAAATTTATACGAAATTCAAACAAAAACTAATATTTTTCAGTATGGGAGTTGAGCTGATTCTATTCACTCATTTTTAATAGGAAAGTTTACAGCCTTTTATATTAACAGAAAATAAAATTTCTGTGCACTGTACACTGTCCTTCCTTAAAATTCATTCAAAGAAATAATCAAATAATCTAAAGAATATTGGTGTTTACAATTATATTATCATTTATATGAAAAAGTTTAATTGTGGTATACTTTGATGGTATAATTTATCAAAACTGATTTGTTTTGAAAATAAAACCAAATTAAAATTGACAAATTTGATTTCAAAAAAACCAAATTATATTGAATTGAAAACCAACTTGGTTAATACTATGGTTAGATTTAAAATTTTAAAGTTAAAAGAAATATTTTCATGAAATTTTTAGAACATTGTTCTGTAAGCCCCGAAGTAAAATAAGCTACTTTATTTTTCTATCGGGACAGGGGTAATGGTACCCCCATGCAAAACAAATATTTATTATCTTATATCTAAAGAATTAATGTAGTGAAAGTCTTAGATTTTATGGGAATAATTTTCTTATTAAGTTTTGCATTTGAGAAGAAAATAAGGCGGGCAAGTCTAGGGCGAGTGATAGCATCCGTAGTAAATATTAATTGTCGCATATCAAAAGGTCTATTACAGTGAAGTTTTGAGATTTTGTAAGAATAATTTTCTTATCAAGATTCAAAATTGAGATAAAAATAGTAGTGGTAGCCCCCATATAATGAACATTTTTATTATCACATTAAAATGTTCACTGTATTAAAGATTTTGTAAGAGTAAATTTCATATCAAGTTCCACAATTGTGATGAAAATAGGGTGGGCAAGATCAGGTGGAGTGGTAGTTCTATACAAAGTAAATATTAATTATCACATAACTAAAGAATTACTGAAATGAACGTCTTAAAATTTGTGAGAATAACTTTTGCAGTTGAGGTAAGAACAGAGCGGGTATGACCGGAGTAAGTAGCAGCGCCATACAAAGTAAATATTAGTTGTCGCATCACAAGGTAGCGACGCACACAGGGTGAATTTTTGTATTTATAATTTAACATTAGATTTCTTTTTATCGCTAAAAGAGAGCTTATTAAACAACAAACAATTTGTATTTGTATTCGAAAAATTAAAATAAATAAATAATTCATAATACTACTTTCGCTACTTGAATACTTCCAAGCATTTGAAAACAATCTTTTGCAGATGAAAATTATACAAATACGTACTTATTTTTTCCATTTAAAAACATCTCTTCAAACTTATTTATCCTATTTATGAAAATGCATTTATATTCAAACAATATCTATTGTTATTCATAATTTAAGTACAAATAGTTTCATTAAATGACAAAAACTTGAACTACTCATATTCAAATGATGCATGAATTATAATACATTTGTAGGACAATTCTTTATGTACTTATTACTTATTACATATATATATATATATATATATATATATATATGTCTGTATGTATGTATATATATATATGTGTGTGCGTGTGTGAATGTATGTATTCTGAGATAAATACTTACAAAAAATTATCATAGATATTAATATGTGGACGATATATCAATAACTATTGATGGCCCCTTATACAATTTTGCTTGTGAAATTAATTGTTTGTTTGGAATACAGATTATATTATAGTATATATATATATATATATATATATATATATATATATATATATATATATATATATATATATATATATATATATATATATATACTATACTATACTATATATATTATTAAGGATTATTTTTGTGTATGTAAATTTCTTTTATTTGCTATATTAATTTTATAAAAGTTAGAGAGTGCAAAGTCACAGAATTTTTTTAAATATAAATGTAAATTAAATCATTTTATATTGGAAAATTATCTAAAAGGACGTTTTGAGAAACGATATCATCGCAGTGGGGCACATCGCAAAATAAATAAAAATATTAATAAATCTTTATCTCCTAAACTACTGGTTGGATCGAATTGAAATTTATAGATTGTAGAGGATGACCTAAATTTTTTTTAATTAGATTGCAGTAATTTTTTTATAATATGGAATGAATACAAGATGTTAATCACCTTGAACATGTAAAAGATTTAATAACTTGTAACTTCTTTGTACAAATTAAACCTTTTGTAAAGAGTTTGGTGAGAGGAAAGGAAAGTATGTGATTACACAACTAAGTAATTTTTTTATTTTTTGCGTTGACTTTATTTAGTTTTTCGCAAATAATTTTCATAAATTTTAAAAATTTTCAAAAATATTATGGAATTTCCTGTATACTCCAAAATAATGTGTTGAGATTTTTTTAATTATCTAAATTCGCCTGGCTGTAAGAAAATATCAAAGTCAACATATTGAAATAAGTATGGAAAATTGATCTTCTTTTTATAAAAATGCAACCTAATTTATTTAGATGTATTTTTTATATTACTTCCAATTTCCCTTATACATCGTCGAAAGCAAAATATAAAAGCTTCTTATTATACGTTTTAAAGTGACATATAATAACTTTAATGCTGTGCCTACTCAAATAAAAGATACTTGTTGCAAATAATACTAAAATAAAATTAGCTTTCTGCTTAAATGCTACGAAATGTGGCATGAAATTTAATGTTAAAAATCTTTGAAAACGAAATACTTACTTTTTTGCAAAATTCTTGCGGCTTCGGTTTGCATTAAAATATTATATATATATATATATATATTTTTTTTTTTTTTTGTTAGTATTAAAATTAAAGCTCAAGTTGATTATAATTTTATGTTCGTAATCATACACAAAAACATATAAGTAGAATTACATATACATGATTTTAACTGAAATATTTTAATATAAATCAGCTTTAAAAATTACTATCACTCCTTTAAGATTCTTCCTTATGCTTAAAATAGGGTCCTTCATAAATGTGTCCCTAATTCTGTTATTATTTTGATTATTTTTTCCTCTTAAACTATGGGCTATATTTCTTCATACTTTGTCAAATATTAAATATAAATTTTTAAATATCATTTAAATAATAAATTTTTTCCATTATTTTTCGAGTTGATTATGCAAAAATTTTTGAAGAAGTTGAATAAAAACTTTAGAACTTATTCTATTTTATGATTAGTCAAATACATTTGTTATATTTGCCCTAAAAAGTATGCACTAAATAAATGATAAAATACTGTTACGTTTTGCCTTCAAAAACATTGGTTTATTTCCTTTAAATAAACCTGGGTTCTTTTATTGTAATAATAAGACGTTACTATAATTTGTTTTTTATTTAAAGTTTACTACTGCACCGACCAACTAAGAGCCCAAAAATAAGCAAGCGGCGGCGGTTGTTGTTTCTAGTTCTCAGAGTGTAGTTGAAATTAAATGAAGGCGGATGCATTACATACATTTTGTTTTTATTTATTAAACAACAGAAGTTCACACTCTCTTAAACTCCATTTATAAAGAATATAAGGCAAAGCTTTATTTCTATCTTATATAAATTTAATGTGATTTGCAACAGCGGCAACACCGACAGAGAGGGAGATTAAAAAATTGAGAGCTTTTGAAAAGTAAAATAAATTTTACTTTTGAGCGGATTTGCTGTTATGATTTAGTTGTAAAATCTTTATATAAAAATTTATCCGCTAGATTGTGTTTCAACACTCAAGACCTACTAACGACTAACTACAGCTGCTTATATACTTGTGACTCAGAAAATAATTATTCTCACACCAACACATAAGCAATAATTTATAACAACTCTGCAAACATTTTCTATTGCAAAAGACACTAAGAAGAGCCTTCCAGAAGTTGAAATTCAACGCCAAAACTATTGCCAAAGTATCACAGAAATCATCTCCCATCGGGAAGAATTAAATACAAAGCAATAACTTTTAAAATTTATATACATACAATATTATTTCACAAAAAAATAATTATGGCCATTTAAAAAATATATTAATCACATTCAAAGCTATAGAGTTGATACAGTATTCAAAATAAAAATGAATAAAATTCATTTTACATGTTTGTGTATCGTCCTCTACACATGCACCAAATTTTATCCAAATTTTTAATTAAGGGTAAAATGTCTAATTTAAAATATAATTACTTTAATTTACAAAATCAAAAAAAAAAAAAAAACTGAAAGCAATACTGCAAGCTTTATGAATTTTTTACTAAAATATATAAAATATATATATATATATATATATATATATATATATATATATATCAGATTTTTTGATACCAATTAGCAAAAAAATAAAAATAAGATTTACTTATATTTTTAAAAGATTACCTTTGACGATCGTTTAGGAAATACAATTTAAATATATAATTCCTTAATTATACGCTGTTACAAAATAGCATTTTTTATTTTCACTTAGAAAACCATCTAATGTAAGTTGTATACCTTCTTGAGGATATTACAAAATAATTAAAAAACATTTCGAAACACCCCCCAAATTTCAAGATATTGAGAAAACCTCTGTTTTCAGGATAGTTCCTGCACTATAGATCTTCTAGCTTCATAAATTTTAACTCAATTTAAGATTTTTAAATTGAAATTTTGAAAGCAGAAAGACGTAGCTTTTTAACTATATTACCACACGCAGAGAAAAAACATGTTTACAGCATTGTTACTGCAACAATATTATGTTCTCATTGTTAATTTTCTTGAATTTTAATAACTCTGTGTTCATGATAACAATGTTTTTAATTAAATTTTGTCATTTAATGTTTACACTCAATAAATATTTTAATATGATTGACTGCAAAAATTATATGTTTTTAAATAATTTTACCAGAAACAAAATATTATTAATTTGCAAAATATCATTACTTCTACAACCACTAAATATTTGCAGTCTTTTTCCATAAATATTGATTAACTATTGATTAGTTGAAAAATATATCTTGAATTTGAACTATACATGGTGGTACAAATGAATATAATTAATGAACAAATAATGTGAAAATATATATATATATATATATATATATATATATATATTTGGCTAACAAATGCTCTACTCTATTGTTTTCAATAAAAAAATTTATAAAAATAATTTTTTATTAATATGTTTAATATAAAATGACACAATAATCTGACAGAATGAAATAATAATAAAATATAATTGGATAATTATATCATAGCATGGGATAATAAAATGATAATGGAATAATAATATGAAGAATCACATAATAATATTATAAAATAGAATCATAATATGACAATGTGGCATAATAATATATTAAGATAGAATAATAATATAATAACACCAAATCATAATTTGATAGAATAAGATAATGAAAACTAGAATCATAACATGAAAAAACAAACTATAAGATCGTCCATAATATGACAAAATGGAATCATAATAATTATTACTTATAATCATTTCTATTTTTCGTTGTGATCATATATTCCAATCATAATGTGTTGTTCTCAGATTATGGTCACTACAACTATATTTTACCTCTGCGTGCACCTTTTATATATACATAAATTAAATAAAGAATTATTCACCATTTTTAAATGTATTTCCCTTTTTTTTTTTTTTTTTGAAATTTTGACTCTGATGTAAATCTTTCTGATTTTTTTCTAAAAGACTACACATATTTCTTAACAAAGTTTGAAATGTTATTTTGTTTGGAATAAAACGAGATATTCCTATATATAATTGCTTAAAAACTCAAAAAGTTATTAAGCATTTTCTAAACTTTATTTAAAAATGTTTCATATATTTTAAGACAAAATATTTTTTTTGTATTTTTTACTTGGTGTTTACTTTTTGGGAATAAAAAAAAAAAGTTTTAATAAGTTATTACAGATAAAATCGAATAAGTTCTACAGTTTTTGTCCAATTTAAAAATATTAATATTTTGTCCAATTTAAAAATGTCTATAAAAAGGTATACATCGTTGCATAGGCTTTTATAGAAAAGTTGTAATAAATCACAGTTAAACTTGAAAAGTTGTGGAAAAATTTTATTTTTTCTAAAAGTTGTTTGAAAATTTGCCTTTAATATTTGCCAAAAAGAAACTAAATGAATATGGTTGAAAAGTCTGTTTTTTCTACTTTCCAAAGAAGTTTAAAAAGGAAAAATAAAAACAAAAGAATAACATTTATGCAAAAACCTACTCAAGAATAGTTTTTTACGAATAACTTGAAGTTTTGAGGGTGTATTGCAAATTTTTAAAACACTTTGTCACTCAGGAACAATTGTCTTCCCATATTTAATATTTCCCGAATTCGAACTGTACATAAGTTTAATTATGACTGAAGTCAACTTGAACCTGATTTTTCTTACTCGTTGTTTTTTTTTTCAACAGGAAATAACTCCAAGAAGATTAATAAGAAATGTAATGTTAAGTTAGAATTATTATCAATCAATCTTCAAGACTACAAAGTATACTTCCGAACGATGAATGTACGATAATAACGTATTTTTTTTATAAATTTTAAACCATCATCCGACAAGCTTCCAAAAGACACTAAGATATAAGCAATATAAAGCAAGCAAGTAAAGAAAGAGCTTTCTTTATAATTATAGTAAATAGAACTCTCTTCGATAATTAAGATAAATCACAATTAAGAGATCTCACTTAAATTGAAATAAACAGACATTAAAACCTAAATCATTCGAATACAAAGTATAAAATTCCAAAATCGTTATTTGAAACTTCGAAAACTAATTTTCGTAACAACACAGAGGATGAAATAAATATAAGTTCACTTTAAACAATTTTGTCTTTTAGTAAAGAAACGGGTATATAACATTATTTTTAGCTCGGTATAATGTAGCGGTGAATTCTGTAATATAACGTTATACTTTTTTATACTTTAGTATTTAAGCAAAAGAAAGTTATCGGTTTTCCTGTTCTTGCTAAAGTTTTAACGCGAAATATATATATAACATCATATATAAATATAACTTGGTAATGAAAATAAAAACTATTTGTCAGCGTATTTACGTTTATTTATTACAATAATTTGCATTAAAATTTTTCTCTAAACATTATTTTAAAATGCTTAGAGCTAAACATTTGCTTGCAGAAGATCCAGCAAAAATCTTAGCTTTTATGAATAAAAAACTTTGCAACTGAACTATCACCAAAATAATAGGTAAATCTTTTTGTGTAGTGAATACTTTTTTTTAAATTAAAATAAAATTATGCGACTAAAAAGAGTTTCAGCCGAGATACCATGTTGTCTCTTCACCAAAAATGGGTAATTAATCGATTGGCATACCATTAACATTAATTTGGGTATCAAATAAAGAGGCAGTTTTAATTTCCATTAACAGTTAGAAGATTTGAACAGGTTTTTTTTAGAGCTAAAAACACATTATTTGTACAAGAAGAATAAGCTTTTAAGTTGTACAAAAAAATCATATGAATTACGTCGAAAAATAGAAAGAAATACTTTTTAATGGCAAAATGAGTTTAATTTGAAAGGAAGTCAAAATGAGCAGAAATTTTGGCAGAAGTGCCATTATGATATGGACTTCATTTTCTTTTAAGGGGAAGCTTACACTGGCATGGATTTCAATCAGAATGAACTCCGAAACTTATGCGGAAATGCTAAAACATCGTAAATTTAACACGCTGAAAATTTAATAGGTTTTAAGTTAATTTGTCGGCAGAACAATGCAGCCATTCATAATTCCCGACAAACTAATGAGTGAGTTTTGTCTAAAAGCTTTAATGTTTTTGTCCAGCTCGTTGTCCGCTCTTCAATCCAATAAAACAATAATGAGAAATCAAAATTATATTCTAATGGTGAACAGTGTGAAAGCATAGCAACAAGATAGACGCTATAGGAACGGTTTGGTCTAAAACTGTTTTAAGCTATTATAAAGTGAAATTATCTTTATTAGGTACTTCATTTCCATAATAATGTAAAAGTTTTATTTTGGGTTTATAAATATAATTTTTTTAAAGTTTTTTTTATATAAATATTAATAAAAAATATGAAACAAAATAAAAATAAATTTTAAGAACTGATTTTTTTTCTGAATTTTATACTTATTTTTATATCGTCCACTGTGCTTTGTCTTATAATACACGAACAATAGATAAACTTTAAGCAGTGATTAAATGTTTCAGCTCTAGTGATTTTTAACTGGATATATAAATAAATAAATAAATAAATATATATATATATATATATATATATTATATTTTTTGTTTTCTTAAAAGTTTCCCTCTTCAATAAAATCGTTTCTAATAGCACTGTACTCCAAAAAATAAGACTTAATTTTTTATCAAAATGAGTACCCATTAGGAAAAACTGAAAGATGTATTCGATGGTGTTAATAATTTTCAAAAGATAACGTTCGTTTTTGAGATATTTCCTTTTGAAAGGCTAAAAGAGGGATTAGGAAAATTAAGTTTTTTTCTCTAATTTAATAATTTAGTAGTTAAATTAAAAAGGAAATATACAATTAGGATTCAAATAAAGTATAGTTTCATAATTTCTTATTATCAAATATATTTTAAACGCTAAATTAAAAAACTTTAAGCTAACAAAAAATATTACTGTAATTCCGTAAGTAAGCCAATTAGTGTTACCAACGAACAGCTTTTCAAACAAAAATATAAATACGTTAAAATCGGAGTACATATATATATATTTTGTCTGATTGGAGTATATATTCAATCGATTTATTGTTTAATTTACACAAATAATGTCCTATCTTCCATCTATATATATAATTTCTTGAGCATGTTTTCTCTTTCCAGAGCTTTCTAAAGCTCCCAGACGACCTAGAAAGACATTAGGGGGCTGTATCTGAAATACCAGAAGACATCTGACATCTAGAATTTTATGTCAGATTCAAAAATCGCAAAAAAGAACATACCACATTCTACAATCGGACTTAAAATGACAACGCTATGCAGAGAAAACAAAAAGGGCGGTATTTTTGGGCATGCCAAAAATATAAATTTGGCGTTTTTATGAACTATTAACGTCTTATTTTAACTGTAGGTACTAAAAGGTGATCTTCATTCTGCTTTACAATTTTTCTCTTCTATATTCAATATGGTAAACCATCACATTGTGGTTTAAAGGAATGTGTCCAGGACAAAACGAGGAATACAACTATTAGAAAAATTACCAGCATCGCCTTCATCACTAGTATCAATATAATCTTTAGATCATTAGATGAAAATTCTTCAGACATATTCATTATGTTCTTCAAAGCTTTATTTACGAACAATTTTCCGGGAAAAAGTTTCATACCAAAAAAATTTAATTTCTTGACAAAATTTTCGAAGGAATATTCTACCAAAAGAATTTATATATTGTACTTGGAGCACCCATATGGTAACGCAGATATATGGTTCAAAAAAAAAAAAAAATTTACATTTTTAACAATAACTTTTTTAAGGGTTTCAAAAAAGATAATTTGCTTCCAAACACGTAATATAAATGACCATCCATCATGTTAAAATTATTAACAAATTTCCCTATGATGAAATGTAATTCAGATTTTTTAAAAATTTTGAATATTTTCTATACTATATACCGTTGTTTGCGTTACCATATGTACCATATGGGTGAAGATCTATTTGGGTTAAACTCAATTTAAATTATCGGTTTAATAAAAGAGGAATTTTATATTTATAATTTAACATAACTCATACACATTTATCGAAAATAGCTAAAAACAAAATTGAAATTATAAAAGGATTAAAAATTATATATTAGAAAATCGCTATTCCTCAAAGAGTAAAGATCAGAGTTGCCAGTTTAGTGTTTTTAAGCTAAATCTAGCCTTTTTATTTTGATTTTCGTTCTAGCTTCTAGCTTTATTTCACCTTTTTGGATTTTGAAAATAGCCCTAAAAAGGCTGAGATGTTAGCATGTCAACAACAAAGATAAGAATTCCTCATTTATTATTACTAACTTTATTTTTTATGTAATCATCCACTTAAGTATTTTTGCGTATTTATTCGCACAAAAAATCAAGATTGTTTATATTTAACAAAAAAAATTTGCCTGCGGCGCTTCATTCATCAAATCAAAAATAACAAGTAATTTTGTGGACTTATTAAAACCGATTATTATAATTATATAAAATTATGAATATAATTTTAAAAAAGTCACCCAAAAATTTGGAAATGCTTAATCATAAAGAAATTATAATTAAAAAAAATCCAAAAATCACTTCAAAACATTGGATCATTTTTAATATAACCTCAGTAGTAAAAGAAAACATTGAGTTAGTATAAAAAGTACAATTAATAACAATTTCTCAAAAAAAAAAAAAAACTAATAATAATAATTATTCCTGATATATTAAAATCATTAATATTTAAAAATTACACTGCGACAAATTTTGGATCATCAAATATTGCCTTAATAATTCCAACGCAAGATGATAGTATACCATCAGATTAATAAAATATCCAAAGGGTTTTGCAAAGTTTTTTCGAATTTTGATTTTGTGTAAGTTAAAAATTTGGGTCACTTTTTTCATTATGTGTGAAAATAACAGACATTTAAATCAGTTTATATCAATATATTTATGGGTACTTATTGTCTTATACAATACAGAGCTTCTGCTAGATGTTATGTAACATAATAAGATTGTTTGCAATATATATATATATATATATATATATACATCATGGATCCTCCGAAAGGGAATATAGGATATAATATATTTGCAAGCCCACTTTTTGTAAATAATTTCCTTTTTGAAAGTTCAAATCAGTATATATATATATATATATATATATAGTAATTCGTATAATATAGTACTGTACTGTATATAAATAAGTATGTATCTAAGTATGGTATATAAGTATGTGCTATATGTTATATATACAATATATGTTATATAATAAAACAAAGAGAATTTATAATGTAAAATTTTAATTGCTACTTGAAATTCTAATACTAGAATAAAATATGACATCTTATATGACCACAAACGCATATTACTTGTTTTTCCTTTAATTATTATCTTGCAGCTGAAGATTTGTATCACAAATTATTATTTTAAATATTTACTCACCAAAATGTCGACAAAACACTGACTTGTAATTGGAATGTTATAAGTTAAATTTTATTACTTGAAATTTAATTTATAATAGAGAACACCTAAGCCGAAACTACAAAAACAATAGTATGACTTGACAAAATATCATTATTTAAAATTAGGATTTGTTAATTCAAGTATATTTACTATGAAAATATGTAACTAATTTAAAATGAATTGTTTTTGAGTTATGACAGTCTTATCGCAAATAAGCGATATTTATTTATGTATGTCCGTTTTGTTTTAAATATTGATTATTTACTGGCTTTAGCTAAATTTGAAAGTTTATCAAAATTATTTAACATTCTTTAATTACTTAATATTATAAAATACTTTTAGTGATAACAATTACATTCTACTACAAAATGACACATTTTATTTTCACTCGCAAAAATGACTTAATAAGAGTTATAGATCTTCTATACTCTAAAGATCATACTACAACAATTTAAAAAAATTTTCGAAACACCCTCTCTAAATTGTAAACCAATTTAAGATTTTCAAACTGATTTGGAAAAAGAAGAGTGTAGCTTTTTTACTTAATAATAGAAAATATTTCTATTGATAATAATTGAAAAAAAGAAGAAGAAAAAAAGAAAGGAAGTGTCTTCAGAAGTTGAAATTCATCGCCAAAACTATTGCCAAAGTATCATTAAAATCACCTTCCGTCGGGAAGAACTGTCCTCGTTTAAGAGTCTTCTAAAAGTCTTTAAGAGGACACTTATAGAAGTGGCGCAAAAGAGTCTTTTGGATGACACCCGAAAGACGCTCACAGAATTGTCTTCTTAGTATCTTCTAATATATGATTTTGCACTTCTACTATTTCTGTATTTATAATTAAAACAAACGTTTTATTTTTAATATTTCATAAGTATTTTTATTTCACACATACAAAAGAAACAATTCACATAAAAATAAATCCGCACTAGAAACTTGTGGTGAATTCCGATACCCTTAAAAGAAGAAAAAAAAAAGATGAATAATTTTTATAATTAAATATTATTTAGATTACCGTCTATGCAAAGATTGCGAAAAAAGAGATTTTTACAAGCAAAGTTTGGAACTGTCTGTTCAATGGAGTTTTTGCTAAAATAAATGTAAATTGTGAGAACAGTATGTTAATAAGATTTGCTTACTTTTTAAAAATATTCTACGTTGATTATAAAACACTTAATTATTAGAAAAATTGTTCTTCTTATATTTATTATAACGGTCAAACTGTGTTAAATTATTACTAAAATATATGATTTTACCTGCTTCTTTATTGTGCTGTTTTCTCTTAAAAAAAAAAAAAAACTATCAATCTTCCTAACACACGCTAATAATTATCAATGTGCAATAGTAATGTATTTTGTTTTTGTTAAATTAGAATTATCGTTATATTATCTTCCAGAAGTAACTTCAAAATATTCTTTTGGAAGATAAAAGAGCGATAGTAATTTTTTTTGTTTCATGAAATTTCGTACAGACTTTTGAATTTTGGCAAAAAATTTTTCTTCAAAATGTTTGAAGGGTAAATTTATAACGTATGTTTGGATGAAGATATATGCTTGTACAAAGAACAACACCACTGAGTCATAGCAATGCTTATAGTTCCAACTACATAAAAAATGTTTATGTGTATATGCTTGCTTATACAAAAAACAACAACATTGAAAGATATTTCAATGTTTTTTTATGTATGTTTGTGTGTGTATATTTTAATAATTTTTTCAGTTTTTTTTTGTCTATAACTCGTTTGCTTATTGATTAGTTCAATTAAAAAAATTTTTAATTAAAAAAAACATTCACAATAGCTTAGTACAAAAATGAATTCCGAGGCTTGTACAGAAGCTTCACAAAGTCCATAAATGAGGTTTGACCGATATTTCGGTTATATATGTATAAAACATATATATCTGATATATGGGGCTTTCTAAAAGCCGATACATCGTTGTATATATATATATATATATAAGACTTATATATACCCCTTACACCTGTGGTGAAGGGCATAAAAAAAATCTAAAAACTTCAAAAAGATATACTTGTTTAATTGCAAATAACTTCAAAACTATACATGACAGATCTCTAGATATTACCTTTATAACGATATATATGTAGTTTATTTGCATCAAAAGTTCAAAGGTCAAAATTGGACATATAAAAATCAAACCATTATAACATTATTATTTTTAAAATTCTTAAAAAGTTAAATAATGTTGACATAACATTTCTCGCTACCTCTGTAAAATTTCAAAGAGGACACTCATTTAGTTTAGAAGATGATGTAAGACCCTCTCCTGAAATCATTTTGATACACATATACAATAGGATATCATAAGGTCTGGCTTTCTTACTTGTTTTTAAATGCATTTATGTAAACATTAACTTTTAAGTACACAAATGTATTCGTGTGAAATTGTTAATATTTGTTTGCTTTTGAATGTAATACTGATGGTGTTGGTAACAGTTTAAACAAAATATGTCGGCAAATTTACAAATAGTTTACACTTTATTGTGTACACTTGCAACCATAAATTTAGTAAAATATTTTTATAATATTTAAAAGTAATACCTTAATTGCGATACCTATGTGATATAGAAAATAATTTTATTTGTCCGATCAGTATTAGATCTCCGGCTTAAATTCTGTGTTTCTTCACTATATAAAATAAGAGTTCAAAAGATTTATAAATTTTACCGACTTAACTGCCCTTGCAAATTTTGTTTCAACTAAAAGACCTTGACTTTCTGAGGAAAATTTTGACTCCAACTGTGGCTATGTATACATATTTACATGCGTGTGTATCATGTATTGTTTAAATTTGTTATATACATGTTTAAGTGTTTATAACCATCAGTGTCCTCATATCCCTTTATATTCGTGTCAATTTAGCTTTAAGCAATTTCGCTCTTTGTTGTTGGCGTGTTTATTATTCCTAATGAACACAGTTTTCCTCTATTGTTTCTTCTTCAGCTGTTGCTTTTTCTTCATTTAAATATGAAAGACGTAAAAAAGTGGTTTTTCTTTTTGACAAATTGTCTGCTAAATGTTTCGAGATTTATGATGCTTTTTAATACGTTTTTGTCTTCTTTTTACTTACACAAAGTATTTTCCAGTGTTGTTTCTCATAATATGTTGTGGAAATTTAACGATTATAATGGATAAAATGTAATAGTGAACTTATACTGCTTATGCAAAAGTAAGTAATACAAATTTTACAAAAGTTTTTTAATAAAGAAGGGTGTATGTAGAAATAAAATTTTAAACATCTTTAAAAGAGTTAAGAAAGTGTTATGGAATATTTAAGTAGTCAGTATTTGTCAAATATCTTAAAAAATTTAAAGTTTAAATCATAAAATATTGGCAATTTAATTAATTTACATAAAATATAAAACGGTGCTATAAAGAAAAAAAAAAAATACTTGGAATGCAACATACTGCAGTTCATAGATATGGCTGAGTAGATTATTATATAATTTTAGAATTTTCAATATACTCTCAAAATCAGAAGTTATTTCCAAAAAACTAATTTTTTAGGACTTCGCATTTTTAAATTTTTCATGTCGAATACCTATTATTCAATTTAAGTTTCTTAAACGACATTAGAAAGAAAAGATCTTACCATTTTTAAATGGTATTCGCACCAAAACTTTGTAAGATGTTAAGTATACTAACTCATTTTTATACCTTTCATATAAAATGAACGGTATATACTTACAAGTTTCTCATTTTATACGGAAGTTTTAAAATATACATCCATGACCTCAGAATTTAAAACATTTGTGATTGTTATGATTAAAATAACTTTTAAGAACATTTGTCTGTCCTTCTGTGTGTTGAAATGGATTTTTAAAGCTCATATTCACATTTCTTCTTCAACATATATGGCATATAGTCTCGAAAATCTTGGTGTTGCAATTCAGCGAAATCCGTTCAGGGATGGCGGAAGTTTTTACGATTTCTTAGAACAGCCTCAAAATTTTTTCCAATTTTCTTTTCCTAAATTGAATAATATTTTATATTTGACATGCAATAAGATATAAATATTTTTCTATTGCAAAGTTGTGAGCATAAATAGTCTAAAGGAAGAGTTGTGGACTAGAAACCGTTAAGTTTTTTGTCAAATAATGCAAAGAATGAAAGGCTGTCAAAAAAAAAAATTGCTTTAAGATTGTGCTAGTCAGATTTTATGTATTTATATAAATTAGTTCTAAAACCACTTTCACCACACATTATAAGCACACATAGTTGCACAAAAGATTATTTAAAAATCATTAAATATAATTCATCATAGTTGTATTCGCAGATTACATCCGCAAATATGAATATAATTACATTTCTTGGTTTTTTGTTGATGAATATGAAAATGATTTAAAATAATTTTAAATTCTGTCTATCTTTAATACAAAAAGTAGCAACTTTGTTTTTTCAATTTAAATTTTAACATACAAAAAAGGAATGTCAAAAATGTAACAATTTTTTTTCGGTTTGTGAAAATATTCGTGTTACATGAGTTAAAATACAATAAATGTGCATGAAAAAACAATAAAAATATTGTGTGCTAGTGAAAAAAATGTGTCGCGAGTGTACTTTTCTTTAAATTTTAAAGGAAAGTTCTGTTTACTTTGTGTTCTTTTTTTCTCTCACAAGTGTGTTCAATTCATACAGAACTTGTATGATTGGAGATAGATATTGTTATACGAAAGAAAACTTCTTTCCATTCTTTTATTGTTTGGTTTCTGTTTTTCTTAAAAAATATTGAAATATCATTATTTCAAAATAAATTAATTTGTAAGAATTTCTTGGCATTTAGCTTTGAGTTGCGTTCTGGGCTTTTTATATAAGCAATAAAGCTACTAAAACTCCACACATCAATAAAGAGTACTGCTTGAGTTTGATCAGGAACTGCCAAATATTTTTTACATATATATATATATATATATATATATATATATATATATATATATATATATGTATATACATTTGTGTATATAGGTTATGTTATTAGGGCAGCTGTCCAGTCAACGAGAGACAGTACACTTGAGTCCAATTTGGTCCCGTTGTGAAACCCTGAGGGATCATTTGTTTCTAACTCACATGTCCATACCAACGATCGAAACGAACCAACCCGACGCATGCATGCAAGAACTGATCCATCTGACATCAATATCAGAGAAATCTGACAACACATGCATCCCGGCAAGAGTGGGACAGTGACATAAAAGATGCTCCACCGTCTCCTCCTCTTTCTCATCCCTACAACTTCTACAAAAGTCGTTAAAAGGAAGCTCCAGTCTCCTAGCATGCGCACCAGGAATCCAGTGCTCTGCGACCACGGCTACCAGAGCTCTCAGCCGATGCCTCGATAGTCCCATGATGAAGTTAGATCGACATTCATCATTATGGGGCGATATTTACCTCGAGGTTGAATATGTGAATTTATTTGTCCACCTAACCTGTGCAATCCTCGATAATTTCCTCAGGATTATAGATCTGCAGGCCAAAAGCGGTACTTAAACCAGTTGGTCCGTATTTTCACCTCGAAGAAGGGATCCATCTCTGGCTAGTGCATCTGCAATAAAATTACCAGCTCCTGGTTAGAATGTCTCGCCATCTTGTTCAGAGATGGCCGGTTTTGATCACGGCCTTAATGTCTGCACAGATTTGGATATCCACTCCGAATACCCTATAGTACGTTAAGCAGTTCGCCGCTCCTATTTTGGAAGAGATATCGACTTGAAGAATGCTGCAGTGATCTAGCAATTTAAAGGAAATATTTTTCCTATAAACGGTAATATAGACACCCTCCCCCTTTCAGCAGATTTGGACCCATCAGTATAAACCTCAACTGAACCAGCCCTTAATTCTTGGGTAGTTGAGATTGATACTGAGAAGTCTCTGCCAAGAAAGGGTGTGGGGATACAATAATCGATATTGCTAGGAATGGTCGAATGGCCGAAAGTGCTATCGTTCCATGCACCTATAGTCTCGATCCTTGTCGCCGTCATAATGGCGATCTGTTTGATCATAACATTCACCAGTAGTCAGTTCATTAGAACAAATAAGGCTTTCGATGGAGTTGTACGAAGCGCTTTCGTTATGAGTAGCGCTGAACTACGCAGAATAATATCAAAGATTCCGATATAGGTAGATTTCTCCATAGCCTTCCACCATACTATCATACATAAGTATGGGCTTAATCACCGTGTCGAAGATCCATTTCGTATTCCTGGGAATAATTCCCCGGGACTTACCGATGACCTTCCTACACATATATAGATAAATACCGGCCTTTGAGGTTTTTGCCCGTGTATTTTGGAGCCAGGATAGTTTGGAGTCCAGTATAATCCCTAGGTTCTTCGCACTATCTGAGACCTTTAATTCAACACCGTTTAGGCGTGGAAGTGGGAAAGATGGAATCTTGTATCTTCTAGAAAATAGGACAAGTTCCATTTTTCCTGGATTTACGCTAAGACCACTAATTATACTCTATGTACTAAATAGACCCAAAGCAGTCTGAAGGCGGTGAGACATAGTATACATATATTTCCCAGATAAGCCTCCGCAACATCGTCCGCATAAGCAACAGTTTTAAACTTTAGTGAATCAAGTGCAATGAGCAATGAGTTAACGGTGATGTTCCAGAGGAGTGGAAATAAAACTCCTCCTTGCTTAGTACCCCTGTTTGCTACCCTCTAGATGGTAGACGCGCCCATACTGGATATTATAACTCTATTGGTTAGAACTCTCCATATGAGGCTGATGATCGATTGATGAATGTCCAGTCTTTCCACGGACAATTTGATTGCCTCCGGAGTCACATTATCAAACGCCCTTTCCATATTAAGGAAGATCACTAATGCATATTCCTTATACTCGAGAGCTTTCTCAACATACCCTACTAGCGAATGTAATGCATCTCAGATTTGCCCTCCATATAGGCATGTTGAGGCGCTGATAATAGGCAAGGGTTGATCGTTCTACGTAGGTGTAAGTCGATTAACCTTTCCAGTGTCTTCAAGAGAAAGGACGACAGACTGATAGACCGATCTTGTGTGTGAGGTTTTACCCCTTTAGGGATAAAGACCACTGTATATCTAGTCCATGACTCAGGGATATACGCACATGAAAAGCATGCTGAGTAAATCCGTGTTAGACTGGAAGCTATTAAATTCGCATTATACTGCAGGTCAGCAGGTATAATGCCATCGGGGTCCGGAGATTTAAATGGGGCGAAGCTCTTCAGAGCCCATCTCAGTTCACTATCCCTTATGGGAATGGAAACATCGTTGTTGGCCTAAGAAGATATTGCAGAGTATCTCGTTAAAGGGAGACTGCCAAGAAAGTGCGCATCCATTAAGACATCTAAGGACTCTTGACCATTCATTGTCCAACTGCCACATGGTTTCTGGATGAAACTTGGAACAGTAGGTGATGATGCCGGTGATGAAGCCCTCCAGAATTTACGTTTCGCATTTCTTATCTGGTTTTTAAACTTGTAGGTAGACCAGTCTCCTAGTCTCTTGGTTTCATTAAATAGACGGCGATATTCTTTGCGAGTCTCGCCTATCTTGGAGTTCCACCAGCGTGGTTTACTTCTACCCCTACAGAAGCGTTCGTTCCTCAGTTGGTGGTGGTTCGCATTGCTCATGGGCCATATAACTGGAGACAATGTAGATAGTACCAGAGCTTGTCTCCCAGGCCGCTGCTACAGTGTCCACATCACTGAAATCAGAAAGAATGAAGATACTGAGTTTCTTGCTTGCTACTATATAAGATCATATTTAACCTGATCCCGTTGTATGTAGCAGCTTAAAGTTGTCCGCACGTAGTCCACAAACCTTATCGCCAACAATCCATGGTTTCTGGATTAGTGCTAGATCCTCTCCTCTTTCTACCATTCGGAGGAGCAACTCAGCTTAGGCTGCTTTACAATGTTAAATATTAACTTGCATTATCTTCCCCATATATGTCCTTTGGGATGATTGTGAAGTTGACGTCATCTTGGTAGAGTCCAAGGGGGCGTCCTCGTCAACTACTTTGTCCACTCGCTCAAAAAATTCATCCACAAACTCAGAGTTTGAGTGAGTGAGTGCCCTTTTGAGCAAGAGAACTAGTAGTCTCCTCACAAGACATTACTTCCGGAGTTTGATTATCATCGATCTGAATCGGTCTACCTTTGTCATCCCCTCGGTAGACCTGTAGAAAGATCAACTCAAAACCATAGTAGATCTTCCCACTTTTCTCACGAAGGGATGGCAGTGACTCCTTGTTCATAACGATCACAACCTTCTTGGATGCTCCGTAGGAGCATTTTATATTTACTAAAGAAAAAATTACAACTAAAAATAATCTATATGTATAGTTTCATTATTTTTTCTTTAATTTTGTTCGGTGGGTTATAATATTAAAACATATTTAACATCTAGAGGAAATTATCTTTTCAATGATTGGTATATTTATGTTAAAATAACGCGATTTATCTAATGCCCCTATGCACGTTGTTGAATTTGAAACACATTCATAGTTTTGTAAATTTTGTTTTTTGAACAAAATCTCTATGAGTATAGATAGTTTAGATAGTTCTAGATTACAAATTGATTTTTATTTATTTATTTATTTATTTATTTTAATATGAGCTCTATTGAAAAAATAAGTTTGACAAATAAAGGGAATAGTTTTAAAGAAACTTACTTTACTTTTTAGTAAAAGAGAAAAATAAATTTTAGAAGTACTCGGTAGAAGCTATGAAATAATTTTAATTTTTACAACTAAAAAGTTCTTATCCTTAAACAAAATTATTTAATATTTTTTCTCAGGGCTCGAAATAACATCAAAGTTAAAAATTTCGAAAATTTGAAAATAGCTAATTCCTAGGTGTCTGTTTCAAAACATATTGTTGGTGGGAAACTGAAAAAGGAAGTTACAATTTTGTATATCTATTCTTTGGTCGGCTCCATAAACACGGATGGTCTGAGGGATCTTCATAGGTCATATGCCAAAGAAAACAGTTTAGATACTCTTTATATTATAAATCTCCGATGTCACGGTTAACGCCTATTTACAAATATGAAGTATAAAATTTCATTAATTAATAATTTATACATTTTTTTCAGAAAAAATGTTTTATTAAATTTTCTTTTATAAATATTATTTAATAAATTCAACAAGAATGTGATATTGCATATAATTAAAATTATAATGAATTTGTATTCTTAATTTATATATTTGTGCAATATAGATTTCGCGAAGAGTATAAAAAATTCGGCCAGCCGAATATAACATTTCTACTTGTTTTATTTTTATTCATATTTTTTAGATTTTACAGCCATTTTTGACCCACAATTTAATAAATATATATATATATAAAATAATTATAAAAATAAAACAAAATGAGCTATCACTTGATAAAAATTAGAATTATAGAACATATGACTTTTTTGTTTAAATTTTAAACCTCATTATTATTAGCATTTTGTAGTATGATAAAAAATAATATCAATAAAAGAATGCTATTTCAAAACGCGTAAAATAACAGGTTAGTATGACTTTTAAAACTTCAAACGGCGAAGTCCGAAAAATCGCTTTTTGGAAATACATAACTGATTTAAAAAAAAAAAAATTAAAATGGTGTAATAACCTACTAATCCATATCTACAAAGATATGTTAAGATGCCTAAACCCAAATGGGAAAATTGCTAGAATTTACAAAGAAAAATTCTATAAAATGTTAAGAACAAAAATGGTTTATTTTTTATTTTCAGGTTTAAAGCGAAAATAATATTAAAGAAAAGAATTAAAAAAAAAAAAACTAAAGTTGATTCTTAAGAAACAAGAAGTAGTAAAATTAAAGTTAAACAAATTTTTAGTACATTTTGGTAGCATTAGTGTTATCATATGTTATTATGTGTTGTTCGAATTATGTTATATCTTATTCAAAATAATATATTGTTTAATATTTTAACGAACATTTATATCAAAATTTTAAATGACACAAAAAAAATTTATTATTAATTTTTTTCCACTAAAAAGTAGATTTTGAATAAAAATTAGAATTTTAACTTAAATCCGATTCTTTTACCGAAAATTCGATTTTTCCACGATTAATTTTTTTCTATTGAAAAATGATAATAAAATAAAAAGTCTCATTTACATTTAAAACTATATCTGGGTAAAATTGCTGAATTACCAATAAAATCTCTCTAAATGTACCAAATCAAAGTTTCACTAAAATTTGTGTATTTAACTAAATGATATTGAAATCTATATATATAAAAGAAAGTGATGTTAGTTACTATTGTTATAACTCAAGAACGACTAGACCGATTTTGATGATTCTCACCAATTCGGACCGGTCACCGGCCAGAAAAGGATAATACGAAAAAAAATTCGCGAAAAATCCGCGATAAAAAAAAAACTCTTTTTTGTCATAATTTCTTTGCCTTAATAATCATTAAAAATATTTTTTTTAATACAAATTATAACAATTACTGTTTCTGTTTCTATCGAAACGCTTACTTTTTTGTGCAATTTGTTTTCTGGTGGTGGTGTAGAATTCTATTTCCAAACGGTAAGTTCCAAGTAAAGCTCATCATTTAGTGAGGTTGTGATATTTAAAACCATTTGTTGTATTTTTGGCATTCGTTATTAAGTGTTATTCACAATGCCGCGACCCCGGAGATCTAATATTTCGCATCGAACACGTAATGCAAGTACTTATCGTAATATCGTCAATCAATTGAATATATATGAACGAGAAATCGCACGAGAACAACCCCGTATTAGTTTGGCCCGACTTCGTACATCACAAACGCAGGAAGAAAGGCAGGCGAGAAATGAAACGGCTCGGTTAGCAATGAGAAATCGTCGAGCAAATGTAGCAATTCAACAACTTTAAAATTTTTAATCAACGCATAAGAAGAATTGCTTCAAGTTCTGATTTGAATCAAGCAGCGTTCCATTACGACTGCAATTTCGACTACAGCTCTCATCATTCCGTTCAAAAAAAAGACATTGTCTATCCGCTAACCTTAAGATGAAGTAATAAATAAATATAAATTCAAATTTGCCTTAAATACATGCGTATATTTTTTGATTGAGCCCACATCTACATCATATTTAAATTCTTCTGTAAAAAACACTTTATAATAGGTATTCCTTAGATTTTTATTTAAAGGTCGTAAATTTCGTTAAAATATCAATTTAAATCGTTCAGTAATACAACACTAATGTTTGCTTAGGGCCAGCAACGCGGCTCGGGTCAGCTTCTACATCATATTTAAATTCTTCTGTAAAAAACACTTTATAATAGGTATTCCTTAGATTTTTATTTAAAGGTCGTAAATTTCGTTAAAATATCAATTTAAATCGTTCAGTAATACAACACTAATGATTGCTTAGGGCCAGCAACGCGGCTCGGGTCATCGTTCAGTAATACAACACTAATGTTTGCTTAGGGCCAGCAACGCGGCTCGGGTCAGCTTCTACATCATATTTAAATTCTTCTGTAAAAAACACTTTATAATAGGTATTCCTTAGATTTTTATTTAAAGGTCGTAAATTTCGTTAAAATATCAATTTAAATCGTTCAGTAATACAACACTAATGTTTGCTTAGGGCCAGCAACGCGGCTCGGGTCAGCTAGTAAGTTATATTTGCTATATTCGGCTTTTTACCCACAAATAATAAAAATAATGCCTAAAAGTATGCATTATTATTTTCACATTTATACTTCATTTAAATTTTTTCCAAACAAAATAAAGCTACAATATTTAATCATCTCAGTGCTTTTATCACTGTTTTTGGACGCGGAAAAATATTGAGTCAGCGCTCGGTGCTTTTTTCAGTGCTTTTAAAAAGTTTTCAGTAACATAAAATTTAAAAATTTTAATAGTACATAAACTATTTATATTATGCGTAAAACAACAAAGAAAATGCTTCAACAAAAGACTTGCAGCAAACTTAAATATATTTTATTATTAATTTTTTTTTATTTAATTAGCTTTAATTGAATTGAAATAAGTTATATTTGCTATATTCGGCTTTTTACTCACAAATAATAAAAATAATGCCTAAAAGTATGCATTATTATTTTCACATTTATACTTCATATAAATTTTTTCCAAACAAAATAAAGCTACAATATTTAATCAGTGTTGTCATCTCAGTTCTTTTATCACCTTTTTTGGACGCGGAAAAATATTGAGTCAGGGCTCGGTGCTTTTTTCAGTGCTTTTAAAAAGTTTTCAGTAACATAAAATTTAAAAATTTTAATAGTACATAAACTATTTATATTATGCGTAAAACAACAAAGAAAATGCTTCAACAAAAGACTTGCAACAAACTTAAATATATTTTATTATTAATTCTTTTTTATTTAATTAGCTTTAATTGAATTCCCTAATTTATGCTATCGTATTATATTAATTTTATAGTTACGGATCAGTATTACCAGAAATTGTAATTGATAAAGTTCAAAATTGTCAAAATAATTATGCTAAATTGTTTTGTAAAGAAAAGTTCATATTTTCGTTGCACTCGTTTCTTGTAAAATAATTTTCATATGACAACTTAAAATAATTTTTCTTCGGAATTATTTGTAAAATTGGGAAATATAGTAAAAACAAGCCTCATATTTGAACACTGTCAACTAATACCGTCAAATCAACTAAGAAATTCTTCCAAAAAATTAAAAAGTATTGATTTAAAAACTATTGTAAAGAAGTTTATATATATACATATATATATATATATATATATATATATATATATATATATACAAAATGTCAATACATTTCAATATATATATATATATATATATATATATATTTATAAAATGTCAATACATTTCAATATATATATTGAAATGAATTGATATATATATTTATATATATATTTATATATATATTTATAAATTGTCAATACATTTCAATTTGCTCAAATCTAGTACTGAAGGTACTAATATGGCAACACTGTTACGGATATAAGAACAATGCTTTCCAGAAATAAAATTTCCTCAGAGGGTTTAGTAAGATTACTTAATGCTACTTTATTTTTCATTGCTTCAACGTGAAAAGTTGCAATTATCGTGATCACATTTATTTTAAGAATCTTAATTTCTGGAAATAATATTTTATTTATTAAATTCAATTAATTTTGTGATTTTTCAAAATATTTACCCAGTTTGTATTTAAATTTGGCCCTGGACTGTAATTCGCTTCAGATCTAAAAGTAAATAAAATTTCGTTAGCTGTTTTAAAATTAAGTTCAGTGTTTTTGGGAATATTACTCGTTTTTTATGTAGTTTCAGAGCTTTCTTTTTAAACTTAAAGCTGATAACGCTGTATTTAATATATATGTTTGTATGTATATACAAACCTAGCACTGCTTGCATATATAAAAAACAAGACTGATAGTCCGTAGCTTATATGATGGCTCCAAATATAACAAAGTAGCCAATATCTCAAATATTTATTGTATGAATTTTCATTTATTTGGCATACAAATTCAAAAAATGTTTACAAATTTTCTGTGAAAGAACGAAGTCCCAAGCTTATATAGATAGGGGCTTCAAAAAGTCGAAAAGCCTCCAAAAGATGCCATTTTTTAACCTATTTTACTGAGTTTCAATAGCAAAATTCTTTAAAGGATTACCGATCGTTTGATACATATATCATTTATTTATGACACCGGGTGCCTCCATAAACACCATTTCAACCGACAAACGGACAGACATGATCCTATCAACATCGTTTCTTAGAAGGATCTATAAAATTTAAACTTTTTTGATCTTCGACGAAAATTGTGGAAATTACAAATAGAACGACAAACTAATATATACCTTTACACTTGTGGTGAAGGGTATTATAATATTAAAAAACAATTTTAACTAAATAAGCTGACTTGTATTAAAACACTTATATATATTTTGAACAAATTTCTGACGCCCAGCCAGAGATTTGTTGTTGCTGTCTCTCCTTCGGCTCAACAAGAGAAAGCAAAGGACAATTAGAATGGAAGTAAACATTTACTGTTTAACTGTTTACTGTTTAAGATGAATAAAATCCATGTAAGTTTATTTGGCGTTATAATTCAGTATTTATTTAGAAAAGTGTAAATTTTCTACTTTTTGTATTAGCTGTTTGCGATTGTTTTGTATGCTGTTGTAAGCTTTTCACAAACTGTAATGGCGATCAATCAGATTGACAGTACATAAAAGATTATCCGTCAGTCTTATTGATCAACATTCACAGCAGTGAGAAAGTGACCACAAACATAGCGACCGGAGGGGTCACGTTTATAGCTCCATGTCGCTGTTGGGGTCTCAGCATATTTCGTAAAAAAAAGTTTTTCTCTAATAAATGCTCATTAAAAGTCAGTCTCGAAAACTTATTTAAAAACTAACAAAATAAGATTTTTTTACAATACCGAGGGCCTATATTTAAAATCCTCTATCTCAGGATTTCATGAAACTGTGTTTTTGATGGCATTATATTCCCCATAATAACCCTCATCTAAGATATAAATTTTTTAGTTTTTCCAATTTTATCAGCGTTTTTGTATTCACCTATTTTAAAAAATAAATATTTTATTCTTATTTTTTAATACAAAACCCTCTATATCTCTGAGTAATTTTTTTATTTTTGGACAATTTAAATGTAATATATATCAATTACGACTTATTATACATACTGAATGTGAATCTGGCTAAAAAAATTAAATCGGTTGAGGAGATATATAATAATAAATTTTCACTTTGTATGGCGGTTAATACCACCTATAAAGCTACCCTACCTATTTTCAATTGTGGAACTTGACAAGAAAATTATTTCCACAAAATCTCTAGACTTTAACTGTAATAGTTCCTTAAATATGCGATAATTAAGATTTGTTTAGTATGTGCGCTAACACTTCTCCTAGAACTGCCTGACTTATTTTCATGTCATTTATTTTTGTTAAGAAAATTATTCACACACAATTTTGAAACTTTTGCTTTAATAGTTTTTCATTTAAGCGATAAATAATTTTTACTCCTATAATAAATATTATCTTGTTTGTATGGAGGGTGCCATTTCCTCTGCTCTGATCATAAAATAAAGTAGCTTATTTGAAATATGTTGGTTTTTAAATTAATAACTAGTTTAAAAACTTTAAAAATTATACATTCAATGGTAATTAAATATATTTTTTAGAATGCAAAACCCTCTATTTCCTTTTAAAATTGTTAATATTGTACAATGTTAAAAACAAATTATATGTAAGATTTAGTCGTGGTTTCTAATAAATATTGTACAAGAAAATTTTTTGAATACCTGCAAGATAAGAGAAATAAACAGTTGTTTTGCTCTCCCGAAAAGTTGTGTTTATTAAGATAGAGGGTTTTGAATATAGGCTCGCGATATATTCTTCATATAATATTTTAACAAATAAAATAATAATGAAGTTGTGAATTGGGTAATAAAATAAGTTCTTTAATTATGACTTCATTTTAATTTACGACATGGATTCAATTATGTCTACAACTAGGCTTTGGAGTTCCCGTGATATTTCTTTCCTAGGGAAACGAGAATGAAAAATTAAATCCCGGGAATTCCAGGGAAATTGAATTTTCATATTAAATTTTGAAAGAAACACTGATTTATTATAAAGAATATTAAATAACGTAATGAATCATAATTATTTAACAAAAAATAAAATAATACTATAGTATGATGCATCTTTCAAGATTTAAACAATTTCAAATATTTCATACCAATAAAATCAATACTTATTGTAAGTTATATTAAAAACTGTGTACCTCAAATTAAACAATAATAATAATAATAATAATAAAAACCCTAATCTATGTTACTATATTTAAGTTTTAATACAAATAGTTTTTCTTATCGTTTTATTTCCATTTTATCTTCATCTTACATTATTAATTAATTCCTTCTAATTTAGAGATGTAAAATACAATTCTGGAAAATATTTAAAATTGGTTCTATTATCGTTTTTAAAAAAATAACATCTTTATAAAAAAAAAAACGTTAAATTATTGCGCCAATATTTTATTTTATTATTTATTTTATATTTTTAAAAATTTGCTATTCATTTGTAAATAATTTATGTAGCCTTATGGCATAGATTAATAAGTAGATATTTATGTGATAGAAAAAACCTGATTTAATTATCAAAAACTTAATTCGAGCAACATATATATATGTATATATATATATATATATATATATTTTTTATTTTTTTGAAAAAAAATTAGTTTTTTTTTTTAATTTAGCTCGAAGTGCCTCTAACATAAACTTCTAGTTGTATTCTATGCCCTATGGACTAATAAAATTTTATTGACCTCAAAACTGTGAAAAATTTATTTTCCTATATAATTTGCTACTGTTTGGCACACACTCTTTGTATCGAATTTTTGACAAATCTTATTATTTAGTATTACCATCTAAAATGCCTTTAGTAAATTTTTTATTGAAGCGTTAAAAACAGTAATATTTTTGCTATAGGATTTTAAAACTACATATTAAATTAATATTGTATTTCCTGTTTTCGCGGGAAAATTAAAAAAATTTCCGGAAATTCCCGGCAAAATGTCGTCCTATTTACAACATTTTTTATATTATCCTAATTATTTTTTAGAATAAAAATATATAGCTTACATATATAATTTTGTGAGTTAGTTTAACTATTTGTAATTGTTTTAGTTTTTACAAAGTTTATTTTACGCCTTAAAGCTCACATCAGTTACCATTGCTAAAGTACATACGGTACTTGGTACTTAGAAAAAAAAACTACTGATAGTGTTTTAATCGTATAAAGCTACAAATTAGTAAAAACATGAACACAGTATGCTAGACAAATTCCAAAAATAATTCGGAAAGTGCTAGAAAAAATGCTAGGTGCTAGATTAGTAATTTCTTTTTTTTTTTTTTTGTACTAAACTTGTTTAAAAAGTGCTAGATATAGCACAAAAAATGTTAAATTGGCAATACTGTCTACAAACTGCACTATGTTAAATTCCAAGTATATTAAATTACTTTCTTTTGTAGACTGTGTAATTTATAAATTTTCTGGTAATTACTTCTGTTTATTGAAAATATATTTTTCTTTAAGAGAAAATTGTCAGCATTTGTTTAGCTTATTTGTAAAATAATATGTAATAATATATACAAATATTAAATAAACTGATAGCTATTTAAAACCATGGGTCCAATGGCAACATCTGTGTATTCCCGCAATACAATATTTATAGAACTATAAAAATAATGCAGATTGTGTGCAAAATGTTTCTGATACTTCAGGTTTTTTACTTAAAATATGCTTCATGATTAATTTGCCTACATAATAAAATTATTGTATTTACAATAGTAAAACCGTTGCTCAATTGTAAGATTGAATTTTTATTTGTACACATTTGTCTTTACCTTTTTTTTGTACAATTGTAGATACAAAAAAAAAAAAAAAAAAAAAAAAAAAAATAAAAAAAATATATCAACAACTTGTACAAGTATCATTTTTATCTTACTGTTTGATTTATTTTATCCACGCAATTGTGTGAAATAAATACATAGCAGTGCCGTTTGGTACTGTGGTGCAGAGAGAAAAAATTCCTTAGAATTAATAAAATTTTAGTATTTTAATGAACTAATAAAATTTTTGGTTAAATAAATGTTTTAAATAAAATTATCGACAATTATTTTAACAAATTATTTGAAATTCTTATTGTTTTATGAAAATAGTAAAGAAAAGGCATCTGCTAAAGACACACTTATTCTCACCTTTAGCTTTCTTTATCTCAAATAGATTGGTTGTATTAATTTATATTTTTCTTCTAATTAAGAACATAACAAATTTCGTATTTTTATATCCTTGTTAATATCTTTCGAATTTATTTTAAAACTTAAACCACTGTTCATTATTTATTTTTTTAGTGCCTTACCCTATATCTACAACTGAGATCAACGATGATATAATATGTGACATAACGCCGGTAGAAAAGAGTAACTATTTTGTTTATATTATATTAAATCTTAAGTAAGGGGTATTGTTATTCTAAAAAATCCTATAAGATATCATTATTTTCAATCAGTCGTAGAGTAAACATGTTCTTTTTATTTGAGAAATTCGAACTTTTTTAGCACAATTTTTATAAAAATGTTTTTAAAATGTAAAAGGAAGCAATCTTACAAAAAAACATTGTTTTTTTTAGTAATTTCCAAAATACACATGCACGCACACAAATAAACTTTTGGATGTGTGTATTTTTTGACAGTTGATAGTTGTGTAGAGAAATTTCATCGCAATAGTCTCATAATAGTTATAGTATTAATATTTGAATTTACACGTGAGATAAATTTCTCAGGGAGTGAATTTGATACTCCTTGACAGAAAAATCTTACATATTCTGTTAAGTGTAGATGGGCTGTTAAAGACGCCTCATTTCATTTTTTACAATAAACTCTAAATACCACCCATGTAAACGGTGTTGCCAGATCATGGTCATTTGATCCCATTTTATGGATTTAAACTTTCATTTCGGGACAGATTTTTACTGAAGTGAATTTGAGAATTTTCGTAATATAAATTATTATATATATAAAAATTTCTATATATTTAAGATTTATAGGAAAAAAAAGTCCCAATAAATTTTATTTAAAAAATATTTTCAAAAATAATTCGTTAAATATTTTTATGGAAGATATTCGATAAACTTTCTATTTAATAACGAGTTCTTGTTTAAAGACAATTTTTGAAAAAAATTATATACTTTTGCACATTTTCTAATAATAGAAAATTTTTGATAAATTTTATTATTTTTAAAAAACTTTTTCATATATTTTATTTTAAAAAATTTGCAATAAATTTTATATTTTTTATTTATGGAAGATGGATTATCCTTAAGTTAATAGAGAATTTTCTATAAATTTTCTATAAATATAGAATTTTTTATAAATTTTTATTTGCGTAAAAATTTTGATAGAATTAAAAATTATTTTGCTAAATTTTCAACAAATTTGCTATTTAAAAATTTATTGAATATATTTGCTATTTGAAGAAAATGTTCAACAAAATTTCTGTTTATAGGGAAATTTCGATAAATTGTCTATTTAATAAAAATTTTTAAAGCATTTTTCTTTATACAACATTATCTGTTTATGAATATTCGATAAATTTTTGACAAATTTTCTATTTAAAGAAAATTTTTAGTAAATTTTCTACTTAAGGAAAATTATAAATAAATTTTTTACTTAAAGAAAATTTTAAATAAATTACTTATTTATAGAAAATTTTCGAAAATATTTTATTTTTATAGGAAAATGTCGATACTTTTACTATTTATATAAAATATTCTATAAAATTTTTGTTTAAAGAAAATTTTCGATAAATTTCCTATTTATAAAATTTTTTGATAAAATTTCTGTTTAAGAAAAAAACTTCAATAAATTTTTAATTCATAGAAAATGTTCGACATTCATAGAAATTCACTATTCATAAAAGGTTTTATAAATTTTCTATTTATAGAGAATTTTTCATAAATAGAAAAATTAGAAAAAATCGATAAATTTTCTATTTTAAGAAAATTTTCGATAGTTTCTATTTATAGATAATATTGGTAAATTATCTATATATAAATGCTTCGATAAAATGTTCTAATTTTAAAACAAATAAAAACAATGTTTATTTTATAATATAATATTTTTAAAACAAACATTGTTGTCAGCCCAACCATGTGATACCCTCCACCATTGTGTATTTGCATCAAAACTCGGGGAATTGTGTTTTATGTGGAACCTGTAGCGAATTATGGGTCGTTATTTATGTACTTTAGAGAGATTCCCGAATCCTAATAAAATTTGGCATCTATTTATATAAAAAAGATATTAACTTGATACTAATATTTGTATGGGATTTATGCACCTAAAAGTGATTTTCTAAGGAGGAGTTTATATGGGAGCTATTACCAATTATAACTCGATCTTCATGAATTTTAACACAAAAATTTGTATTTATATGAAATTTTTATGTGTTAGATTTCATTAAAATATTGTTATATTTAAGGCATTTATGATGGTTTAGCCTCTATTCCGGGAGAAAATTTGTATAGGGGCTAGGTGAAATAATAAACCAATCATAACCAATTTCAACGGACTTGTCCTTAGACAATAAGAACCTGTGTATTAAATTTCATTGAATTATTTTCTTAATTTTAACCTGTAGTTTGATTATAAATGTTTTCATGGACGGTCGGATGGAAATCGTTAAATTGACTCAGAAAGTGATTCTAAGAAGATTGGTATACATTATGGTGGGTCTTAGACCAACATTTTGGGATGATGTAAATATTATGATAATCACATAGCAACCTCTTTGCCTATGGTGAAGTAGAATGTAAATGTTGTAATAAAAGATCTCAAAATAATAATAATAATAATAAAGTTATTTGAACAAAATTTTTGAGATCTTATCTTAAATTTCATGGGTCTTTATTAGGGTATTCCATTTACTCTATTTTTCATCATTCGTTTAATCAAATAAATCTAAAATTCAGTTTTTTACCCGAATAATCGAGTAAATCTTTTAAATTACTCGAGTTATTCGAGTAAATTATATCTCTAAATTTTATTCGTTTTTTCAAAGCTTTATAAAACATAATACAAGTATTTTGTATTGCCTTAGTGTTTTATTAAAAAATAAAACAAAAATTATAGTATAAAACATCAGAAATTTGCCTACATTAATTGAGATCACTTAATTTATAAGAAAGACTTAAATAACCCTTTTGAAATAGTCTTTACAAATTAATATAAAATTAAAATTAGTGTACATTTTTATCTTTTGTTTTCATAAAGCCATTGTCTCTTTATATGTAATAAATTCTTTGATGGTTAAATAAATAGGACTAAAAATTGTGATGAATTATTCTAGATAATGAAGTTCAGCATTTCTTACCATAAAGTATAAGATTAGTTGCTTATCTCAATTTTAAGTCCAAATCCCTTCTACATATATCACATGCTTCATCCAATCCATCATCACATTCTCTACACTAGGCTGAAAATCTATTGGTATATTAACTCCATATTTACACATATAGGCTGCACTATCATTCGTAGAGCCAGCAATATGTTTTTTCAAATCAAGTTTAAAATTCTCAGACTTGTTTATTATGAACTATTTAAGATAAAAAGTGAATCTTTATTCTATATCACCTCCAAACACAGATTATAAAAAAAACAAATTATTTAAATTTTACATTATACTTTTTTAAAGTGACGTTTATATAATATATATTTGTTTGATGTTTGTGATTGAAAAATAATCATTAACTACGCGGTGTAATTTAGTAACTGGTAAAGAAAGTAAATCTCTAACATATTTTTACTAGAATTATTCGATTAATCGGAAAATTTACTCGAACAAATTTTTACTCGAAATTCTTGATTTTAATTTAATCGAATTCTAATTTGTCGATTAATCGAACAAACAATATTCGAGTAAATACCCTAATAATTATACTGATATTTTGTTATGATATTTGTACCGCATAAAAAGTTTCCGACCTACACCTTAAATTATATCGCTCGAATCAGAATCATTTTCATAATTGATTTAATGATGCCCATATGAGCATAATCTTGCAATCAAATACAAGCATCAATTTTGAATATTATTCAATAAAATTTGTCACAAATGCACGCGGAGAAAAAACCTGGTTACATCATTATCACTACAACAGTATTATACTCTAATTGTTAACTTTGTAGAATTTTAACAACTCTGTGTTCATGATAACAACGTTTTTGTTTAAATTTTGTCATTTAATGTTTACATTCAATAAAAAATTTAATTTTAATTGACTGCAAAAACTATAAGTTTTTAAATATTTTTAGGTATAGATATAGATATAAATATAGATATAGATATAGATATAGATATAGATATAGATATATATATATATATTATATATATATATATATATATATATATATATATATATATATATATATCTATAGATATAGATATAGATATAGATATAGGTATAGATATAGATAAAAAACATTTTGTTAAAATGCAAAATATCATTACTTCCACAACCGTTTAATATTTGAAGTCTCTTTCCCTGTACTTAAACCGTATTGGTATTGTTATTTACATGACAATAAAATGTTTCAAATAAAATTTCAATACTTGTTTGTTTTTAGTCTTTGTTTTCCAACTCTTTATGATTCTCATTTAGTTAATATATGAATAAAAATATAAGATATTGATTAACTACCATTAAAGGGTTTAGTTAAAAAGGAAACATATCTTGCATTTGAACCACATATGGTGGTACAAATGAATATAATTAATGATGTTATTATATTCAATAAAATTTATAAAAATAATATTTTTTTATAATACATTTTATTTTAATATATGATAAGGTGGAATAAAAATATGATAAACTATATGATAACATGAGATAATAATATGATAAAATGGAATAATATGAAGAATGACATAATAATATTATAAAATTATAAAACAATATGACAATGATATAATAATATAATAAGATAGAATAAGGATATAATAACATTAAATCATAATCTGATATAGTGGGATAATAACGTTGTAAGTTTGTTCAATTATATGTAAAACATTATTTTAGTTTTACATGAAAAAACCAACCATAAAATCAGACACAATATGACAAAACAAATCATAATAATTATTATTTAGAATCATTTCTATTTTTCCCTGTGATCATATGTTTCAATCATAATAAGTCGCTTTTAGATTGTGATCGCTAAAACTATATTTTTTTCCCTGCATGTTCCTTTTATGGCTGGTTGAATTCGGTCCATTATTTTACATAGCCCCCATACAAATGTTCTCCTAGAATAGGGTTTTAATGCATATTAATGGCATATACATATAAACGTTATTTTTATAAAATTCAGTATAAATAAGTTATATAGTATATATATCAAAATAAGATTGGACACAAATAAGTTTTATTAAATTTAAGAAGACTCGGTCCACACTTGACTAACAGTTCTATATAAGACCCTTATGTATATATTAAATTTTTTCCAGTCTTGCATTATTTTGGTTATATGAGACAAAATTTTTCTGGCAACGCTGCGTTTAAAAACAAAAACAATGGTGTTAGAATTTTACAAGTTTTATTTAGTCTGAATATCATGTGATTTAAAAAGACATTTGCTGAGATGTAAATTCATGTTGAATTTTCCTCGCATTTTAGTTTTTGTTGTTTATTTGTTTGTTTATATTTACATTAAAATAATAATCACTTTATAAAGACTGACACTTTATAAAATTTATATGTAAATAATTTATTTTTTTGTTTTATTTTTAATTTCCAGGTAATAAATTGCTGTCAACAAATTTGATGCATTAAAAAGTGATCATAAAAATAGCATTGCTTAAATCTTTAAAAAGGTAAGAAGTTTACAAATTTAAAAGTTATATTTAACAAGTTTCAATTTAACTATATCAAAAATTTTTTGATTGTTATTAGAAAGCAGGAAAGCAATTTGTTTCGAATCTTTTCCATGTTTTATATTTTTATGATACCTTGAAAAAATGTATAACGAATTTTAAAATTTCATTTTAATAACTCTTTGGGGTTCATTTAGAGTAAAGCGTCATTTATTTATTATTTTTTTTTTTTGATATTTTTCCTTTCACAACTGTAAATCTTATTTTTAAAAGATAATACATATTTGTTTTTGTTTCTCTCAGTTTATTGTTATATTTTTCTCATAATTAGAACAAAAACACCAAGTACCTGCAAAAGGAAAACAAATTGCAATTTAACACACTAAAATAACAACAATTTAATCACAAAACTAATTACAACACTAGGTCGCTGATAAGAAACAAGATGACATGATTTGAAGAATAATTTAATCCCACAGAATATTGTTTATCTCACACTCGTCTATTATTTACAAAATTAATTGTAATTATAATTCTGTTTTTATACCCTTCATATAAAATGAAGGGTATATATAAGTTTGTCATTTTATACGAAAGTCTCTAAATACATATCCAGGGCATCAAACTGAAAAATATTCGTGATTATTATGATTAAAAATAGTTTCTGAGAATATATGTCTGCTTATTTGGATGTCTGTTCGTCTGTGTGTTGAAATGGATTTTTTGAAGCCCATAATCCAATAAATACATTTTTTTTCAACACATACGTTTCATATACGAGGGCGGATCAATAAGTCCGTGACTTTTCTAACTTCCGTAGTAGTTATATGAAATGCAACACTATTCCCATCAGGTACCACCTGTTAGTAGACTACTGTCAAATTTTCAGCAAGAGTCTTTATTTACTTTGCGTAAAAAATAGGATTTTTCGAGGTCCTTAAAATAGGCATTTGTTTGGTCAATAATTTCATCGTTGGAGCTGAATCTCTTTCCACCGAGCCATTTCTTTAGTTTTGGAAACAGGAAGTAGTCACTAGGGGCTAAATCCGCTAAATTTGCATTATCTTAATGAAAAAGAACTTTTTTCTTGGCCATATGGGGTCGTTTTCTTTTTAAATCCTCATTAAATGGGTCCAATAACTTGGAATAATATTCACCGTTTATTGTTTTTCCCTTTTGAAGGTAATCGATGTGGATTATCCCGCGTGCATCCCAAGAAACTGTTGCCATCACCTTATTGGCCGATAAACTTACCTTGGCCTTCTTCGGAGCATCTTCACCCGGAGAAACCCATTGTTTAGACTGCTGCTTGATCTCCGTAGTACAGTAACGGTTCCATGTTGAAGTTGGCACACGTTTACGTTTATGGTCAATTGAGAGCAAACGCGGCACCCATCTTACGGACAACTTTCTTAAACCCAGCTGATCATTTAAAATCGAAACCACACTGCCATATGAAATGCCTATGGCATCAACAATCTCACACACTTTTACTCTTCGGTCGGCCAATACCATATCGTGGATTTTTTTCCACATTTTCGGGTGTACTGACCTCAATTGGCTGTCCAAAATGTTCAACGTCATTTGTACTTGTGCGACCATAACGAAAGTCAGTAAACCACTTTTTACCATTGAAATCGGTGGTGCAGTCCTCATAGTATTTATCGAGCTTTTCCTTGGTTTGATTGACGATTTTTTTTTTGCAAAATTGTGTTCAATGAGCACTCGAAATTCACTTTTTTCCATTTTTGTTTTGAACAGCTATTAAACGCAAAGTAAATGACGACACTTGCTCAAAATTTGACAGTAGTCTATTAACAGGTGGTACTTGATGGGAATAGTGTTGCACTTCATATAACTACGAGGGAAGTTCGAAAAGTCACGGACTTATTGATCCGCTCTAGTACTTAAACATAAATGTTAATCAGTTAACAAATTATTCTTAAATTTTCATTAAAATATTTGTATTTAGTACATATGTTTTTTGTAATGAAATATTGCTTTTAAAATCGGTTTATACGTCTTTCGAGAAATTTAACATTTTAAGAACCCCATAGTACTTAAACTGAAAAATCCGTGTTTTAAACCGACTTGAAAAAAGAGTCGATCACCCTAATTATTATTTAAGGCTTATGACGAAAAAAAAAAAAAATATATATATACAAAAAATTCTTTATCTTATATGGTATCATTTTTTCGCAAAAAGTAAAGAATATAACGTCCTTGAATATGTTTGTATGTATGTATGTATGTATGTATGAGGTAAACCTCAATTTACGCGGTTCATTGGGACCGGAAAATGTTCGCAAATATGAAAAAAGCGTAAAACAACGTTAAGAATAGGTACAAAATTACACTTTTGGACTAACATTTTCATACATAGTGTAAATTGAAACAGAAATTAAATGAAAAATGTTAGTTTGGACCTAAAAATCGCGTTAAATTAAATTAATTAAAAACTAAATCATATGGTGCATTAAATACTTGATGAGGATGGTATACAACATCCTCTACTAAGTGATTTAGATTAAAATAATATGGAAATTATTTTTTACTTTTGCAGTATTCGTGTTCAAGTTGCTCCATGCAATTACAATCTTTTTATTCAATAATAATATAATTATTATTTTGTTTATATATAATTTATAATTTATAGTAGCACATTTTTTTTTTTTTTTTTTGATTATTCTTATTGTATTTTTGTTACAATTTCGAGATCTTGTTATATTTTTTGTCTTTTCTTTCTGTTTTGATAGACTAAATTAAAATTAAAAGATAATTTTTTCAATAAATTCCTAATAACATAGTACTGTATTTCGTGCAATTCAAGGTTTGTCACTATTTTTTCAACGCGTCAACCAGCATTATTTTTTATTTGTCCAACTGTTTCGGAGTTATTCAAAAATTAGTGACGCATTTTTTTTCGTCAAAAGTTCTTTTAAGAAATTAAAACGGCAAAAATGGTAAGTGTTTTATCCATTAACATAAAGTTGGTAATACTATCATAATAATTTATGCACAAATCTTGATTTTATTCACAATTAAGTAAAACTATCCATATATTTTTGATTTTAGGCCTTAAGAAAAAAAATTATTATTTTTTGATGGCACATTTAAGTAGATTTGTATAAATATAACTCGAATGCTTGTAGAATCAATTTGTGTTAATCATTTCGCGCTGGGGGCGCGAAAGTTCCAGCGGTTTTAAGTTGAACATATAAAAATTTTTACAAACTAGAAGTTTATGTATAATTCTGGAAAAATAATACACTTAATATCAAAACCTATCTTGTCATTTAAATAAAATTTATGATATTTTCAATTTTTGATGGAATTAGTATAGCATATTTTAGGGTTTCTTAATAAAATTTAAAAAATTTTCTTTATAATAAAAATCGCGATTTTGAAAAATTTTGAGAAAAATGAGAATCGAATCTAAGTTATTTCTTCATATGTTATATGAAAATATATTTTATTAGAGTTTATTATAAGGAAATGCTATTTAATATTGTGATCCTTTTTTAATCCAATTAAATGTTTTTGGTCCATAAAATTTTTACCTTTCTAAATTTTTTGATGCGCCTCTATATTTCCTATAAGCCTTACAAATATCACCTATTTATGCCAATTATGGTAAATTTTGTGCCGTCCATGCGATATGCCTTAGCAAAATCTGTTTTGACAAAGTGTCCCGTTTTCAATTATCAATGACATTTGACTTAAATTAATGGTCTCTATCAATTAGACTTATGCCGTTCTTATATCTGTATATTCAAGATTTTTATAAATTGCAGTTTGCTATATAAAAATACGAAAACAAAAAATGCACTTTTTGCGTAATTTTCAAAAAGTCTATAAAATATTTTTATTAAATTTATTTTAAATGCTCTTTATATTTTATTGTGTAAAATAACAAAAATCTAAGTTCACGCAGTAATCCATGATATTCCATATGAAACTGTGAATGTGCCTCGCGAAAAATAGACTTTTTGAAAAATTTTCGTTCTTCTTTTCCAAGCTTTGAGACTATCTACTCAGTTGATTATTTCGGATACATCAATGATATGTAGCACAAAATACGCACTATTACAACAAGTATTAATCCCTATTTCAAAATTAAAAAAATTTGTCAACAAAGCTTTTAATGTACTGTAAATAACTGTTGAAAGACTGTAGAACAACAAAGAAGTTGCAAAATTTATGCACAAAGTCCGATTAGTTTATATAAGATCAAATGAGATCAAAAAGTGCAGAAGATTGGGAAAAAGTTAAGTAATTTTTAGCCTTTTTTCTAAGTTTTTGAACTTTGAACAATAATCATGATTGTTGTTCAAAATAAGACCTATGGCATTAAAAGTTTGCGGTCTATTAGCTTCATGTCTTGCGAGTTCAAGCCTGTAACCTATTTATTTCAAATGGTATTACCACAACATTATTAACGATTAAAGTTAGTTTCAGCCAAGTTAAACATTTTTTAATAATAGTCCATATACCTACAAATAAGTAGAGACACATTCATTCCACCGGTGGGTAACAAAAAATAAAAATTTTCCTTCTTTGAACAAAAATAGGTCGACTAGAAGGATTCGTGTACAGTACATTAAATTCCATCTAATCACCTATTCTTCTTTAAGGGAGGATTTTTCTGCCGACCAGTGTTAACTAGCTCTTGAGAACTGTAAGTTCTCTCTATTATTTGGACCAGCCTAATTTACACATAAGTTTTCTGAAAGCTCTGAACACTTTATTTACATAGATATTATGTTTATTTATCGATTCGTTGACCAACTAGTATATAAATTCTTCTTAAGTGCTCCTGCATTTAATTTCCCTTTTGGGTTTATGTTAGCATTATCATGTTTACATCGTTCACCAGCCAGACCAACAGCAGGCAGCAAGCAATTTACAAAAATAAACCAAATACTCTTTGGAAGTCTAAAATATTTACATTTTTTATACTTTATTTTTAAACATTTCTTTTTTATCCTCATGCCAATATGCCATCCACATACAAGGAAGTAGTTGTTCATGTTCACGCTTCTTGAACGAGCACAACATGGAACAGCTGGTCTTCTTTATGCCAGTCTTATCGATGGCTTAAGTGATGCATCAAATGTTTATTTTTTTTCCTTTTTAAATTTGCATCACACGTTCTTTCTTACATTTTAAGATGTTAGCAGTTTTGCATACTCTTGCAACATGAGCAGATTCATGAGCAGAAATAGCAGCTTCTTTGGAAGTAATTTACAATTTATTTGTACGGTTTTTTATACTTTTGCCAATGGTGTTTGGAGTATTCACATGTATTTACGGTGCTATATCTTGATAATTTAGTTACATGTTGTTGCCATTTATACGTATTCAATTTATGAATAATGACTTACAAGAGATTTACTTGAGTTTTCATTAATTTAATTTTAATGACATCAATCTTTGTATTAAGAACAAGATGTTCAACAGATTAAAAAACTTGTTAATATAATTATTTAAGATAATGAAAAATCACCTTGATAGATATTTAATGATGTATGAGTATTAAGTAAAATGTACATATGCAGGTTAATGTTTCAAAGTCGTAGTAAGGAAATTGGATAATAACTGCTTTGGCAACGAGTAAAATGGATTTTATGCGCTGGATATGTGGGAATTTTTAAGAAGATGGTTACCCAGCAAAAACTTTCGTTGCCAAATAATGAGTTAAAATGCTATTATAATAATACTACACTACTTACACTTTAGCTACTTAAGTAATTATTTTTAACACGGTGATGTCATTATATGCTTCCAAATAACCATATATGCTTCCAAATAAGGTCTCAAATACTTAATTACTCTAATATAAATTAATATAAATCTGTTCAATAGTTACACAACTCGTTGCATGTAATGCAGAGAAAAGTTAAGTGGTGACTCAAAACAACTATTGTTTTGGTATTGCAGGCAGGATGTCGATTTCGTTCGGTAACTTTATGTCGTTACCAAGTTTTTGCTGGGTACTAACTGCAGCATAGTATTTATATGTATTTGTTTGAGGGTAAATTTTGTTATGCTCGTAAATTATTATTTTGTTTACTACCCAGCTAAAAATATTATGCATTGATCATATATATAACATATATAGAATTCTATATATTTTTTGGATCCGAAAATTGAGGGTATACAACCATATATATCATATATATTCATATATATTGCTCTATTGTGAATTATAATAAAATTATTTTTTTTCTTTTTTTAATGTAGATAAAAAAATATAAAATAAATATTTTTTAATACACAATATGAATTAATAGAAAAAATGACATAAAAATGCATACAGTTGGAAAAACAATGCATTTCTTTTCGACTTAATACATGCGTACATATGTTATTCCATTCCAACTTCAAATAGCATACACTGGTGCGTATTCCTATAAACGCATTAAAATTTTTGCTTTCCTTTGAGGTTTATTCGTTTCTTTTAACCAAAAATATTTATTTCTTGCTTCTGTTGTTTTCTTTCATTTAGCAATCAGAACATACTCTTGATAATTTCAGTGCAATATTCCAATAAACGCAGTCAAGATAAATTTGTCTTAAAAGCTATTGAAAAAAATAAAAATAAATAAATATTAGAAAAATTTAACAATTTTAGTTGTTTGTTTCACTTAATGTAAGTTTCTGATGACAACAACAACTCTGTATACGGGAAGTATTTTAGTTTTAATTAAGAAATTTCATCAGCTTAAGAGATGTAGAAAGGAACTTTTCTTACTGACCAGGAAAAAATTCAAATTAAATTTTTTCGTGATCAAGGCTGATCTAACAGAGAAATTGGATTAAAAATTAACCGTTTGGAAGGAGTTATTCGAGGCTTTCTTAAGAAAGGGCAGAAATATGGAGTGTGGAAACCAATAAAAGGCAAAACAAAATTAATTAAATAAATTAAATGCTACACAAAAAATAAACTTGTAACATGTTGCACACATTTTGCGAACAGACCAAATTAGCTTACATGCTAATGTTTAAAATTTTCTAGCAAATGCATGAAATGGACAGATGAGTGGAATACAGTACTCTTTTTGGATGAAAAGAAATTTAATTTGGACGGTTCCGATACATATTCTCGCTATGGGGATGATTTGAACGAAATTAGTATGGCGAAGCGCAATTTCGGTGGAGGCAATGTTGCGGATTTGTTTTGTTTCAACTAAAGTGAACAGTGCAATTTATAATGAACTGTTGGAAGATGCTCTTCTTTCATTTCATTTGTAAATGAAGATTGCATATTCCAACAATCCTGCAGTTCATATCTCGAACCAATCTAAATCGTGGTTCAATGAACATAGTATTCCACTATTGGACTGGCCGGCTTGCAGTCCGGATTTAAATCCAATGGGTAATCTGTGCGGGAACATGGCCCGTAAAGATTATGCCAGAAAGAAACAATAATGACAATAACGGAGTTAAAACTAAAAATTAAGCAAGCCTGGTAAAAAATTGATAGTGATTTTCTTTAAAAATTAGTCGAATCAATGCCAGACCAAACTTTTAACTTTATTCAAAATAAAGATTAATTTATACATTATTAATAATGCTAAATTGGTTCATTAGTTTAAGCGCATATATAGGAAAATGCCATAAAAATGGCATTAACCTACTAAAGTTGCAATGAAAAAATTAATGTACATTTTAGATTTTTTGTTATTAATTTTTTAATTTTTTTTTGTCAGTCAGTAAATAATTTAAAAATTAATTTGTAGCACTCTAATTATTTTTCAGCTCCATTTTAGTAAGTTGATTAAAAAAAAAATGATGTACGTTTATAGGAATATGCACCAGTGTATATACATAGCAATGTATCTAATGTTTCTAAAGATAACCAGCAGTGCAATCTCTCGAAAGAAAGATAATTTTCTTTGAGGACTAATCTGTAAATGATTTTGTTCTGCTAAAATAATTGAATTTTTAGCAATAAGTTAGGTGAATTTTTTTTACTCTTTATCCTAATGATTGATAGCAAGTTTCCAAATTTTAGTGCATACCGAGGAACTTTTAACTTAGCTGGATTAAAAAAATGTGTATCAAATGTAAGTAAAATAAGATTCTGCTACAACATTCACATACTTACTATTTTTTATCCTAGTGAATGACTGGAGGCTCCATATTTAATGCAGATTGAACGAGTTGATAGTTAAAAAGAACAGCTATTATTTTAAATATTTTTATACAATTTTTATTTTGTATGACTTTTTTATTTTATCAATAAAATTATTGACACAAATATATATTTAAACCACAAACCAATTTATTTAGTATTAAGAAGACATGGGTAGGGGAGCTTTACCCATTTTGTATAAATGTTTTTAATTTCCTATAAATATATATCTTTAAGTTCCTTTCTCATGTTACAGTGTCTGCATGCCAAATTTTAAGAAAACCCGGTTGATTAATTAAGAAGATGTAGGGAGAGGGAGCTTTTACCTCTCTTGTCCTATTTCCCATCTTAAATAATTAAAATTATAGGCTATTCCAGATGTTACACTATTTGTCCGTCAAATTTCAAGACAATCGGTTTATTAGTTAAGAAGATATTGGGAGGGAGAGCTTTTACCCTTGTGGCCTATTTTACGCAATCTATCGATATGAAATATAAATATATAATATAAAATCGGTCAAGCCGTTTCGAAGTAGTTCAACTATAAACACCGTGACACGAGAATTTTATTTATATAAATATATATTTATTTATTTTTATTATTTTATTATTATTATTATTATTATTATTATTTGTTTTTTTAACTTATAATGTATATTACTTTTTCATGGCAAAACTATGGAAAAACGTAGATATTTCGTTCCCCAGAAGAAACTTTAGGCCATGCCAGATCATGATCGGACACTACTTCCATTTTTTTTTAAATTATGTTTTACTTAAATTTATTTCATTTTTGACTCATCTGCTCACATTAAATTTGGCACACATTAGCTCAGAAATAACATAGACTTAAGGACGTGGCTTCCCTTTTTACGCCTACTTTTTGTAACAAATTATCATATATATAAAGGAGACTGTAGGTTTGTTATTTTTCACGACAAAACTACTGGACCGATTTACATGAAATTTGGCACACAGATAGCTTTTTCGCCAGAAGGAACTTTGGGCTATACCAATTTCTAATTGTACGCCACCCCTCCTTTTATGCCCACTTTTCTCTTAATGATATTTCTATTAATTTCATTTAATTTTTCACCCATCCTCTGAATCTATTCACGTTAAATTAGGCACATATATAGCTTAGAAATAATACGGTAACGCATCTTTTAACGCCCACTTTTTGAATTTCTTCACATAAAATTTTGCACATATATAGTTACCCAGCAAAAACTTTTTGGTTTTCATTAATCACAACTACTTATTAAAATAGTTTCTTGGTAATGAGGCGTCATTATTATTTGCCTACTCTGTATTACATTAATAAGTACTCAATAGTATAATAGAACAGTAATAATGCAATCACGCAGATGAGTTGTCTAGAGCGCTGGATTAACAACCAGAAGGTTGTTGGTTCAACCCCATTCTGAAGCTGATAGTTTTTTATAACAAAATGTCTAAAAAGATATTTTAAACTAAAAAGAGTTTTTGTCGCTTGGGAAGCTATGTACGAGATGGTGTAATGAGTAAGACGTTAGTCATTAAAAACGAATGATAAGTTTGTGTCCAAGTTCGAGTCTCACTGACGGCAAAATTTTTTTGTTTTTTTTTATTTTTTTTTTTCGTTTAGGTACATATTTTTGAATATCCCTAGAGTTAAAAAATAACTACATGAATTTGTGGACAACTTGAACAAAAATGGCTAGTTATTCAGGCAAAAAATAAGTAGTTTATTTTTGTTTCCAATTATACCTGCTAGATTACCAGGAAAGCCAAGTTTTTGCTGGGTAGTTACTAGTTAAAAATAACAGATTTATTTGTAAATCGCGAACCATCACGGTATTTGCATTACCAGTGTTATTGAAATTATTATTCTTGCAAAATTTTATTAATTTTGGATGAATTGTGGCAGCAATTGATGATTTTCCTGCTTGATTATAAACGAAACAATACATATTGAAATAAATATTTCGTATTCATTATGACAATTTTTTTTTAAATTTATAAAGAATTTTTAAAAATATAATTTTTGTTATGGACCATATTAATATTAAGAAACGTGAAAGAAAGACAAAGTCGGTCAAAACCGACTATATACACCATTGTGTACGAGCATAAAAATTCGAGAAGGGGATTTATATTACACCTGTTGCCAATTTTACTAAATGTAAAATAAAATATACAATTACAGAATAATGCGTTGATACTAAAATCTAGATGATTTTATGCATTTTAGGGCGATTCCTGGAAGTGGGTTTATATGGAAGCTATGGTAAATTATGGACCTATTCTTATAAAATTTAGAAGCGCTATTTCTACTTACCTAAAACTTATTTGTTTCGAATATTAACTTGATACTTACTTTCGTATAGATACACTATATTAATTACATAAATATAGTATATTCCGGACGGCATTTCCTAACTTTCCATTCCATAACACTATAATCTGTACTAAATAACAAAAAGTCCTTCCTTATTAAAATTTTAGTGTAACTTGGATAATACATTAAGAAATGATATAATTATTATGCAGGAGTTGATTTCAATTAATGTTTCTTCCAAAAATTCTTCAGTAAAAAGGGTAAATAATTTTTTTTTTTTTTTTTTGGTAGATAATGTTAATGTTATTTTTCGGAAATCCGGATTGTGGTCTGCAGTAATTATATTGATTCTCGAGTGCATACTGTGGCTGGTTTTTTTACTTAATGTTCCTTTAGCTTTAGTCCTGAAAAAAATACAAATACAATTTCTGTTCTTAGCACTTTGTTCTAGTATCTTTTGTTAGTTTTAGTACTTTCTAGCATTTTTGTAGCACTAACACTGGTTGCAGAGCTCTATTACCTATGTGTAAACCGCAAATCTTTAGAAAACGCAAATTTAAGGGAACTTTTATGTATCAATTTTCATTTATTTAAATCAAAATTAATGTGTGTTAACCACAACAGTTTAATTGAATTTTCATTAATTTTATCGCAAACATTTTCATCAACGAGTATACATTTCAAAGCAGTTAATATATATATATATATATATATATATATATATATATATATATATATATATATATATATATTAAGATTCTAAAAATAACCAATGTTATTACCCCGGCTTAACGACATAAGATTGCCACATATGGCACATGTTGTTGAATATATTTAATAACACATTTAGTTGTTGGTTTTGTTTGTATAAACGCAAGATTGATTCCAAGAGACAAAAGTTCGATAGATGTCGTCTTAACTAGTATTTTACGGGGAATGGGAAAAATCAAACAAAAACATAATACATATCGATGACTTAATATAGAAAAGACGTATCTTGACTTTTCGTAACTTTACAAGAGAAGGAAAAAAAAACTTAAGAAAATTTAGATAAAAAGAAAATGATTATGAAGTTTTAATTTAAAATAAGGAGCGAAATGAATGCCGACTTTTATTATGGCTTTTTGTTACCGAAACTTTTGAAAATAAATGTAAAGTTAGAGCATTTTTCAGTAACTTAAAATTAAAATAAACTAATGCCCATACTAATGTTTCATAGACTACTGCAAAAAAACTAGAAAATTTATATTTATATTTTATAAGGTAAGCTTTCATAAAAATGGTGGCAATCTGATGGCAGGGTCGTTTTTAGTTCTTGCTTCTTTTTCATTAAAAATACAATCAAGGGGGATATAATCAATAGTAGATTGCGATATTTGGGAGATTAACTAGTATTCATCAGTTACATTAGTTTAGAAATAAATTATTCTTGATGATTAATATTCCAAGGCTTTCTATATCCCGCTATTACTCTGGCATCGGCAGTGCTTCTTCCTGAAATTTGAGATAAAGTTTTTGATGAATGACAAACATGGCTTCTTTAGTTACCTAAAAGGCTTGTCAAAAAGGCCACTTTTCGGCCTTTTTCTTTCAAAAATATTTTAAGTTTGCTCCTTTTTCTAAATGCCTATAAATCAATTATTTGCGATTATAGCGCACTCAATTTTTTAAGAGACGTGTATTCGATTGTGGACTACATTAAAATCGCGATTTAAAAAAATCAAGATACGCCATTTCTATATTAACGATAACGATATGTATGTTTGTATAAGTATTTGTGTGTATTAAATGTTACACATTCGTTACCATAAGCTTCATGTTAAAATATAAGAAATTATATAAATACCAAAACATTCAGCATTCTTAATACTTTTTTCGCATAAATTCTCCCTTTACTTCCCATTTTCCAAATATAAACAAGACCATCATCACATTGCATTATCACTTTAATGTTTTTCACTTGGATTTTGTGAGTTTTTCTTTTTTTCGATTTTGTCTTTGTCTTATATTTATTTAATTTCATTTTATTATTGTTGTGGCTGTTATTCAATCCCAGCAAAAATAAGTAGAAATCATTTTTAAGTAAATACTTTTTCATTACTTCCAAAGTTTCAGTAAGTGTACGGTTTCTTGTGCTTAAGAAGTTATATAAACATCATACAAAGATGATATTAAAAAGCGATTCAAATAAATTTTTCTGATATAAAACGCTGAGAATTTACAAATACTTGTTACTTAATAATAACTTTTTTAATCAAATGAAAAATATTGTTATGCATATTTTTTTATAGAAAATATTTGGTTTATACAAAAATTAAAGGTAATTTCCTTGAATTGATAAAAAAGTTCATAAAAAGTCAATTTTACATGACATCGTGAACATAAATTCATACTTAGTGAACAGGTATAAAAAAGATAACATCTTCCAAATAGAAATGAACCGAATTTGCACTACTTCTGGATCACAAATTCAGGATCTTGTTGATTTCTTTGGATGTTCTTTTTTTGCTGGGATACTAAGAGGAGCATTCGTTATAGAAGATAGAAATTGTGGGGTCGGTCTGTTTTATTTACGAGTATGTCAACAATAGTTATAAACTAAACAAAACTAATAATTACACAGACATTTACCAAAAAAAAAGGCTACAAAATGTGGCGAAAAGAGCAAAGGGTGATACTATTTGGTATAATAAGGCTTAAGCCATTAAATTGCAGCATTGCCAGAATGATGATGTTTAAAAAAAATCTGTACAACTAATTTCAAAATATATTCAAAGTTTAATGACAAGGATTTAAATTTATATGACAGAACTTTCCTCTAGTATTCCAAAACGAGTATTAAACAGTTCTACACTAAGTAAAATTTATGTATTTGTTCAATTATGAAAACACGAGAGTAGCAATAATACTTTCGTAAGTACTAACATATGACCGAATCAATTTCGGATGGAAAATTATTTAATGTCCATATATTAAGTGTTTCAAATTTGTATGATCATAATCTGTAATTCAAAGAATATGATCTCACACAATGCTTTCTTGATACTCTTGTATTATTTAGAACGGCGAGTCTAATTGTTGTCCAATATTAAATTATAATTTTTTATGAATGAAATGGAAACCTCCCAAAAGAAAATTACTGAAAATCGATCACTCAATTTGAGTGTTGAAAGACTCCTTCACAGAGAAAATGGTATCTTTTGTAATTCGAATCCATAAATAATACCTCGAACTTCTACAATTTATATATTGAATTGATATACAGAATAATCTTACAGATATAATAAGTTGTTTTCTAATTGTGGGAAGTTAAACCCGCATATGATTTTTATAGCAAAATTATGATTTTGATAACTTTTAAACAAAGTTTCTGGCAAAGCTGTTAAATTATATAGACTAAACATTAAATTCATTTCCACCATTTCCATTGAAAAGAACAAATTAGGAGTATATAAGGGATTGAAATCCTTTAATTTTTTTTTTGTTATCTATATAATAAAAATTTGGTAAAACGATAATAATAAAAATAAAATACTTAGTTTAACTTTTAGGACTTGATTTCATGTAAAACAACTTTTTTATTAGAATAATAAAATCTTAAAAGTATACTAATGTATTTTAAGATTACAGAATATGGTTTATGTATTTATTATGATAGCGAGTATATGAGTAATTTTTGTTTTTCTTTTGTTACAGACAAGATTTGGTGTTTCATCTATATAAATTACAAATTTAATACTTTTTTAATTAAATAACAATAAAAGAAAATTATAATTATTATTCATTAGATTGGAAAAAAACCTGCAAATATTCCATATTTAGTTCAATATTATTTCTGTCCGGTAATAGCTTCTTCATACAAGTACAAATTTTCTACTTTCCATTGGCTTCAACTTCTAGAGATGAGCGGATCTGACGTTGCTAGTAATATACATATTAAATAGAACTTCATTTGTAGAATTTTGTGATATATTTTTGATATTGTACTCTCTATAAAATCTGTAATCCTTATTCCTTTTTTCCTGGGCTTCTTCTGGCACTAAATGATGCCTAAGGACATCTTCTCCATGATAAAATATTTTGTGAACTGTTGCTGACATATTTCTCCATGGATATTTGGTTGTATATATTCGTTTAATCAACAAATTTTCTAGCATTTTCAAGCTCTCCATGGATAGAAATAATATTGAACTAAATATGGAATATTTGCAGGATTTTTTTCAACCTAATGAATAATAATTATAATTTTCTTTTATTGTTATTTAATAAAAAAAAAATAAATATTAAAAAACCTTTAGTTATTATAAAAAAATATAAATGTTTGTTCTTATTTAAATAAAACATAAAAGAAACATTAACAAGTAAGAAAGATATAGTCGGTCAAGGCCGACCATGTGATACCTCATACCATTGCGTATGTCCATCAAAATTTGTGGAGGGGTCCTATATTAGACATGTGGACAATTGTGGACCGATACTTTTACTAAGTGTAAAATAAAATATACGAATATAGAATATTACGTTAATACTAACATTTATATGAATTTATGCACTTTAGGGTGATTCCCGAAAGTTGCCTTATATGGGAGCTATGGTAAATTATGGAGCGATCCTCATAAAATTTAACACTGTGATTTCTGCTTATATAAAACTTATTGGTGTTGAATATAAACTTGATACTAACATGTGTATGTGATTTATGCACGTTAAAGTGATTTTCGGAAGAAGGTTTTATATGGGAGCTATGGTCAATTATGGACTGATTTTCATGAAATTTGGCATGAAGATTGAAACTTATAAAAAATTTCCTCACACTGAATTTTATTAAAATATTGATATATAAGGCATTGATGATCATCAAACCCCTATTCTAGGAGCATGCATATATATATATATATATATATATATATATATACATACAGATTATTAACACAGTGCTAACGGCGCACAATGAATCAGAATTGTTTTTCATAGGGCAGAACTCGGGAACTTTCGAATCGGTAGAGATACTTTAGAATTTTTTTTTTTTGGTGTTGACATATATTATTGGGTTTTTCTGTAGTTGTAATTTAAAATCGGTTCAGCAGTTGTTGAGAAATTTAAGGCTAAATTTGTACTTTACATTTTTTTTTATCATTTAGTATGAAAATGCGGATTTTTTGTTCTTTTTGAATCAGCATTACTTATAAAAAGTTAAAAGCAGATGAAAACAAAAAAAAAAAAAAAACATTTTAAAACATTTTAATAATATATATATATATATATATATATATATATATATATATATATATATATATATATATATATATATATGAATACATTATATACATTATTCTAAAAGTTTATTTTCTCAGAATCCCCTCATAGTCTCACTCTAAATTTTTTATATGCTCCAATACTTTAAGGAACATTTTAAAGAAAAATTATGAAAATTATGAAAAATGAAATTATGAAAAATATATTTTTTAAAATATCCTTGATAAAAGTAAGAATATTTATTTTATTGTCTTTTTTTTCTAAAATGTTTATTTTCCTGAAGTTTGGAGAAAATCCTATATTATACCTTTCTTTAAATCCGGAATCAGATCCAACATTTCCAATTATAGAGGTTTTGCTAAATTAAGTGTTATTCCAAAGCTTTTCGAAAAGATATTTGCTGAAATCCTTTCGTATCAAATTGTTTGTTATTTTTCCCCATTCCAGCATAGATTTACATAAGGATGTTCCACTACTACTAACCTTTTAGAGTTGAAAACCTCAGTATAACTGATTTGGTTTACATACAGACACAATATATATAGATTTCAATAAAGCTTTCGATAAAGTAAACCACGATCTCCTATTGTTTAAATTGGATAAATTCTAGTGTTTTCTTTAAATGAATTCCTTCATATCTTAAAAATAGATACCAAGGTGTATTATTTAGAGAATGTACGTCGAAAAGCATTCCTCTTTTATCCGGTGTTCCGCAAGGTCGGCCCCTTCTTATTCCTAATATTTACAAATAATTTACAAGCTTGCATTAGAATTCTATAATATTAATGTACGCTGATGATCTAAAGCTGTTCCATACCTTTAACTATTTCTGCCAATGTTCCTTACTGTAATCAGATCTTGACAATCTTTATGATTGGTGTATGATTTATTTGCAATTCATTTTATTTGAGGATGGCTTATTATATTTATATTATTTAGATCTGTAAAAATCAGTGTAGATATTTACACATACAAAATAATTAATGTATTAATTAATTTAATTACTTTATTATTTTTTGTAAATTTTTTTTTGACAAGAGTTGAAAACTTCTAATAAAGTTTATTAATATTAAATTCTTAAGTAGGTACGTTTTTTTGTGTTTGACAAGATTTCTAATACCTGAGTTTGTTTTAAAACTGTTTACTGTAGAAGAGGTAATTAAATGATTATTAGTGAGAAATTTAAGGCTATTTGTTACAAATCTTCTAATATTCAAATTTGCGTATCATCCCTAAGATTGTAAATGCGTCCACCCGATACAACCGGAATTAGACGACGCTGACTTAGTTTGACCGTAAGAATAATTAATTAATTAATTAACCGTAAGAATATACCGACATTATTTAAAAAATATAACCATTATTGACATACAGGGATACGTGTTATTAGGTGATGTCTCTTTCATTTACATTTGTATACATATTACATGTGTAATAATTTCTATATTTTTATTTTGATTAAAAATAAATCCAATAAAAAATGTACTAGAATTTACGATTTTTAATTCAGTGGATGAAATTTTAGCTTTGGTATATATTTGATTAATTCTTGAATAGAATTAATGAGTATAATATTTGATTTTTAGCGGAATTTCAATCATAAATATAATTCATGTAATAAAAAAATTAATTAAAATTCATCCAAAAAATTGATAATTTTCACTTGATTATTATTATTATTATTATTTTGATAATTGAAGCAAAACCAAACAAAAAACTAATTAATATAACAAATTTCGTAATTGAAATCCTTTTTTTATTTTTTCTGTGAATTACAAAAATGTACAAATGTGATAGTTTTCTGAATGCTTAAACCATTAAAAAAATTATGCGCAATCATCTTCTAATGCAAAATTACTGGTTACGTAATATTTATAATTTATTTTATTTACTTTATTTATTTAATAGCCAATGAAATTACAATTTATTTTCATAATCATTCAATATTTTACTTAATTATTATTTAACTAAGTTAAAAATACTCCATTTAATGCGGATTGGATTTACTGAGAATTCAATATATGGATAAAAACTATTTAATTGATTGCATATACGTCTCTTGGGATTAAAATTGACTTAATTAGTTCGAAAATATTTGATTTTTAAAGGAAAATAATTTCTAGTTGGACGATTTGGGATTACGAATTCGATCTTAAGAACTCTGAATTAATTGAACCGTTTACTAAATTAATAACAAATGAAATATTCATATATTTTCTCCTAATTTCAAGACGAAGACGAAAAAGTTAAAAAAAATTGAAGCAAATTTAAAAATTCAAAAAGCACTATGGCAACATTGATTAACAAAAAAAAAAATAAATAAATAAATAAATAAATAATTTATGCAAAAATTACCATAATTATTATTTCTTTGTGAGTTGCAATAGATAAGTACGCGTACTTTTATAAAATTTAATATTTAAAAGGGGGAAATTTACTAATCTAATGCAGGCAAAATATTAAGATTTTCTTTTAATTTTAAAAGCCTTTTTATAAATAAACTGTTAATATGTACAGATATTTTCTATTTGTAGCTAATTTTCTTCTAATTTTTTCCACTGTGCATCTTCTAAATCTACCGGAATTGTAATTTCCAGTTACTGGAATTTTAAAAAATTGTTAAATATTCTATATGCGTTGAGCTCATCGAAACGTTTGAGAGATATTAACACATTGAAATCACAAAAAGAAAATAGTTCTTCTCTACGCTCTCATACAAGTACATTTATATTTTTGGTTAGGCCTCTAATCTAATCTAAACTAGTTCATTAAGCAGTTAATAAAAGCTTCCAATTAAATTAAATTTAATATTTTTTCAGTTAAAATGAAATTGATCTCTTTAGTATTTTATGACTGATACCAATCATTTTTAACTAAAATAAGTATGTAAAAGTAAAATGTGTACTTTTCTCATTCTTATTCGTTTATATTATTTGAAACGGGTATTTTTCCAAATTTTTCGTTAAATCTGTGAATTTTCAAATTTGCCCCTTCAAGGATTCTTTGTTTGCCCACCCCTGTTATATACCATCAACAATACGTAATATGTTTTTTTTCAGATCAAACTCCCATCGAATTTGTTTAAAATTATAGAAAAATACAATATATTAATCCACTTGGAGATTGTACTTCAAAGTACTTATATATTATACGAGTACAATACATTACCAAAAGTGGGAGGGTATTATGTGTTTGTGGTAATTTTAAAAAGTATAAAAATACTGTTTTCTTAATTATGCTAATGAACGATATGTTGCGATTTTATAGGTAGTTTAATAAAATCTGAATATATAACATTACCTAGCTATAGCAACCATTCAATGTTCTGTCCTGAAAATTACTTTAATGTACATACGCAGTAGTATATGTTATTAAATGGCCGGGCTTGGTCATTTAATTTTATTTATTTAAAAGCATTTTTTATTATCTTTCGTAGCAGTTGAGTCAAATTTTTCAATACTTTATTTTTGTCGATCTAATTTTTATTCTTAAAGTCTGCCTATAAAGATTGCTTTACATTTATGCTCTAATAAGGGTCAATACTTCATATCTGTACATTGTATGTAATATGTTTGTATTTTCATTCATCTAATGTCAACAAAATACATAAAAAAATAAAAAGGAATAAATGCATTTATATAATGAATGGCATGTCTAATAAAATGCTAGAAGACAACATTTGTATTAAATATATATTATTCGTTCCATGAATGAACGCCTAATAATTTTCCTTAGGTCTTCCGATTTTGTTAATATTCGGCACACGCATACCCTATGGAGTGATTTTAATATCTATATTTTTATTTATTTATTTCTTTGAATTTTGAAAAAAAAACTCTCTAATTTAGTCTTTTTTTATGTTCTGTAAAGTCAAAAAATCGAAAAAGTGAATAACTTTAAATACCAATATCTCTGAAAGCTGTAAACAGATTTTAGTGATTTAAATTAAGAGAATTCAAGAAAGGCAAACAAAATAATTTTAATTAAATATATATTGTATTGTTGTTAATAATTAATTTTAGCTATTTTTTTAAAATTTGAATGTCGATTTTATGGTTATTTTTATACAATATTAAAAATATAGCAAAAATTAAAAATTTACCAAAAATGCTATTAACTTTTTTATAATTTTATTTTAAATTTATTAATCATATAAATTGTCATCGATGTCAAGTAAAGTATCTTGTTAACACGGTCGTCAACGATAAAATAGCAAAAATGTCGCCACCATATTCATTGACCATATATTGAAGTTTGCTGTCATCTATATAATGAATGTGACCTCTTTAAACGTAGTTATTTAATAGCAGTGTTTCCAGTTTAGCCTTGTTATTTTGCTTTTAACCTAAAAGTTTTCGTTTTAGCTTTTATTCTATCCTTTTAAAATTGCCTTAAAAAGGCGTAATAAATAGTATTTCAACAACGAAGAAAACAATTTATTATTTATCATCACTACTTTTATTTTATCCATTTAAACATATTTATTCGCAAAAAACAGATCGATATTAACTATTTGTGAAAATAATTAAAAAATTTTTTTAATGCAAAAAATCACCTAAAAATTTTGTAATCCTTAATCGAAAAGAAATTTTACTTCAAAAAATGACGGAAAATCAGTTGAAAACATTGAGTAATTTTTCATATGAAATATATTAGGCAATTTTATTCTGAGTCATTTTGCTGGGTGTTATTTATAAATTTATTACAATTTCTTTTGAAAAATATCAAAAACTAATAATATTAATAATAATAATAATAATAATAAGTTTCTAAATAAAAAAAAACCTTTTTCTGGCCTTATTTTTTGGTCTTTTTTAAAGTTTAATTTTGCCTTTTTTCTCATCTCCTGGCAACACTGTTTAAAATAGTATTATTACTTAAAAATGTATTCATAATGCAAAATGAATTTTTAAAAATTTCTACTTTTTCAGTTTTTGTCTACCACTGGTATTATATTATTGCAAAATAAAGTGCTCTGGGACAAAAAGTGCTACTATTATAAAAATAAATAGATATTTATGTGGAAGAAAATAAATCTGATTCAATTGTTAAAAACCTAATTCATGCAACAACAAAATATATGAAGTCACATATATTTTGTTTTTGTGTTTTGAAAAAAATTATTAATTTTATTTGAAAATTTAGTTCGTAGTGCCTCTCACATAAACTTCTAGTTGTATTCTATGATAAAAATATTTTCAAAAAATATTCTTTCAGATTGTTTCATACAAAAATTAAATATATATATATATATCGATATATATATATATATATTTATATATCTATATATATATATATAATATATATATATAATATATATATATATATATATGTAAATATATATATATATATATATATACTTATAAATCTTCCGTGGAATGAACGATATATATTTTGTTTATTTTTTTTTAGTAGTATGTAGTTTTTGTTTGACAATTTTTTTCTTTTTTTTTTATTTCTTTGCAATTTTCTCAATTTTTTTTGGTTGGGTTCTATTATACTACTCTACTTTTGTTGTTTTTTTTTTCTACAAAATTGTGCTATTTAATATTAACAATAGAGATTGTGTTTTTCACTATATTCCCTAAGATAATGTGGTTTTAAGTGTAAAAATATGTTAACGATATAGATTATTTTTTTAGTACTTGTATTCTCTTCTATTCTATAATCATATTGTACCATTGTTCTACATATTATTGATATTTGGCGGAAAAAATATTATCGATTTTACAAATGAAAGATATTAATTTTTGTTCCAAATTTAAGTGTTAGATTATTCCTAAATTGGGGATTTATTTTGAGAAAAGGGGACGAAAATTTTTGTTTGCGGATTAGGGGATTTGTTGAGGATTTCCTCTATGCTTTAAGGATTTTTGAAAGATTTTTGGGGATTTTTATTTTATTTTTATAATATCTTTTTTGCTTTTTTTAACCTAATTTTTTACAGAATATGAAATTTTTAGATATACCTATATTTATTTAAATGTCAGTGCACTGAAAATACCATACAGTTAAAAAATTAATTAAAATCTCTGCAACAAGATAATTATTGACGGATTGCCTGTAATGGTAATACTTAAACAATTATTACTGCAATAATCAAGAATTTAAAAGCTTTAAAAATTATTTGTATAAAAGTTTAAGAAAGTGTGTCAAAATAATTGAAGCAACTTGACTAATCATATCTTCATATCTTTGAAGAAATAGACTTAACTTAATCTTTGGCCTTTGCATTAGCTATAAAAATGGCTTTAATTATTTAACTAAAAAGTTTATTCATACAAATGTTAAAGCGATTTTCATATGATCTTATTTTTCAGAAAACCTATAGGAAATATTATTTTTCAGTACTGACTATTTAGGTAATTTTACCTACTCAAATTTGCATACCTACAAAAGAAATGGATTGAATTACAAATAAAAATTAAATTAGTTTATATTAATTTCTAAAATTAAAGCACTATTTTAGTGGAAATTTTTGGGGATAATGTAAGCAATTTTTTGGGGAATATTGTGGATGGAGATTAGCTATTTGGGGATATGACTCGAAAAAGGTCTGGGAACTCTGTTGGAGTGAAGCTCAGTTTGAAATTCTATCCTGCTGCAAAAGTGCATTCTGTTATTTGTATATTCATCGTTAATTTCCTATTGTAGACATTAGTATATTTTTTCAACTTACATGCCCAGTTAGCCATGTCTTTAAGACAACATCGACTACGCGCAGAAGACCTTTAGTAAATTTCTGACGACATATTGACGGCAGTTCATAATCGTTCACAATGTTATGCGCAACAATGTCGTGCAAATTATCATTGACGATTATATAGATGACAGCAAACTTCAATATATGGTCAATAAATATGGTGGCTACATTTTTGCTATTTTATCGTTGACGACTGTGTTAACAACATACTTTACTTGTCATCGATGACAATTTATATGATTAATAAGTTTGAAATAAAAATATAAAAAAGTTGAAAGCATTTTTGGTAAATTTTTAATTTTTGCTATATTTTTAATATTGTATAAAAATAACTATAAAATCGACATTCAATTTTTGAAAAATAGCTAAAATTAATTAGTAACAACAGTACAATATATATTTAATCAAAAATTATTTTGTTTGAAGGAAAAAAAATATTTTTATGGGTATCCTTCCTCCTTTGTTATACTATTATAAAAATAAATATTTGTATTCGTATTAGTATTTTGTGTATATGCTGATGTCTACAATGTACCGATGAAAATAAGATAAAATTTAATTATATTCACAAGGGTCAGCCAGATGCTAAAGATATGCCGATAGGCGAACAATAATCATACTTATACATACATAATGTAAATAATGTAAATATTGCCAGAGTAAACCTTGTGAATAAAACATAGGGCGTAATTTTTAAAGTAGCTTGATCAATTCTTTTGATACAATGACAACGTATATTGAAATTAAAATTGACACAGCTCAAGCATAAGACTTCACTAGGAATTGGGTATTAATAATCATATATGAAATATATATATATATATATATATATATATATATAAAAATTTTAATAGAATTAAAAACATTCATAAACCTGAATGTTAAATTTTGACCCATAATTGTCCCATATAAAAATGCATTTATATCATATAAAAATTTGCATCAATCTAACAAAATTTTGGATATATAAAATTTTATATAATTATAAATCCGATTTTAAAACTTCACAAGACTCAATGTATATCCTATCTGAATACTACTTTGACGAAAATTAATAATTTTGGGTATCATTTCTTATTTGTTTGTAAATTTGTTTATAAAAAGTCGTGCGCATTATTTATCTTTATAAGCTCTTAACATTTGTTGTACATGCCAATTTCAAATTAACACCTTTGCGCGCAATAAAAAAAAAAATTTTAATTTGATTTCTATTCTTTGATTATTAAACATTCTATTATTTTTAAATTTTCTCCAACAAAATTTTTATTTTTCAAAAATTAAAACTGTCATAATAACTCCATATAATATAACAGGACATAAACATTAAATTGTTACTTATCCTGTCCCCAGTAATGTTCACGAAATTGTCGCACATAAAGTTGTCAATGGGACTTGAAGCAAGACAATATGCATGACATAGTTACCTAACTTGTCTTCAATAACATTCTATAGACTACAAATTATAAAATTTCTTGCAAACACCGTCAACGATGAAATCGTCAACAATCATTTGGCCAACTATATTTAAATAAATTCAATCTTATGTATGTGTAAGAATGACTATTGTTCGCCTATCGGCATGTCTTTAGCATCTGGCTGACCCTTGTGAATATAATCAAATTTTATCTTGTTTTCATTTCTACATATGGAATATTGAACATTGACGTAGCTAGACAACGTAAATTTTGATAACAAATTTCATTCGCAAACTTTTTAAATTATAATGCAAAAGCAAAATATTTCTTGAAATTTGGTGTATTTATACAAGTATGTACCTATGTGTTTTTAAGTTTACAAGGCGTATTTAAAAAACTTAATACAGCTTTACTAACCATCGTTAAGCAAAATTCCTTAAAGTTGCATTAAAAAACGACAATTTTCTTAATGCAGCTTTATTAAACCATTGTTTTTTTTAATACTTCAAACCTACTTTAAGATTATTTCCCTTACATACATATTTATTTTTTGTATTCATGCATAAGTTTTTGACAAAAAGGTCACAATTTTTTATTTCCGAAATTAAAAAATGCGTCAATATAGCTATTTAAAAACGTATAAACTGAATTCCGCGACAGGATAATATTTTCCGCGCATATGTTTAATTTAAGCTATTTTGTAATAAAATCATAAACATAAACAGGAAAAAGTTTATTTTTCCTGTTTGGATTAAAATACCAACATTCCGACTGCTCGAATGTCAACGAAATGTTCGCCACAAACACATATGTTCGACTTTTTCGTTGTTTGTTGTTTTCACGTAATTCCAAATAGTACATTAATATGTATAAGTCTTATATTAAGTTGACATTAATCTAAATTATAAAAATTACGTATTTTAACAGAAAAAATTAATAAAATATTTAAATTTTAACAAAAGTAATGTAAACAAAACCAAATATAAAATAGTGACGTTGATTTTATAATAGAATATTCATTATTCAGATACTTATAATTACAACAAACCAAAATTAAATAAAAATATTTTATTGATACATAATTATGTTTACATAAGCTAAATAATGACTTTTTTAATAAAAAACTTATTTATGATCAAAAACGTACTAGAACATCAAAAAGAATAATGGAATAAAACAGTTAACGAATAATTTTTTTCTAACTATTCACAACATTGAAAATATAAATGAGAGAGAAACCGAGAAAGTTTGCCTACATAAACAAAAAACAGTTTATTAGTTAATGTAGACTGCAAACGGTTTTTTTTTTTAATACTATTTTCTTAACAAAGACTTTACTGGCTAAATTGTGTATTAGCTAGTTTGTGCTTTAAATATAAATTTCTTTTTTTTTAAATACGGTTGTTTGTCTTTAATTTTAGAATAAGAAAAAAATTTTATAATTTTTTAATTCTATAAATTTTTGAGAATAAAGTACATTTCGTTAAAGTAGACTAGCCTAGAAATCGTAGAAGAATTTATATTATATTGTAGACAAATATCTTAAAAAATATGTAAATGAAAAACTGTAAGAAATTCCTTGAAAGAAATATTTTAATAGTCTGAAACATTTTGAAACTGCGCTATCTTCATATTATAAATTTTACGTATTTGAGTTTTAGTTGAACAGTCATAACTAGAGTATCCAAAATCAAAAACCAATTTCCAGATTTTTACAAACCTTGTCGGTTTATATTTTTTGCTAACTTTCAGTATTATTCGAAACCGGTTTTTAAAGGTTGTTAACCGGGTTTTTTTAACAGTATTTTATTTAACTTTTTATGTAATTTTATTCAAAAACAGAGCCAGAAAAAAATGAAAAAAAAAAATAATAAAAACAAGTAAGAAAGAAAATTCGTGCAGGGGTCTTATACTAGACTAAATAATTGTGGACCGATACTTTTACTAAATGTAAAATAAAATATATGAATACACTGCACTTTAGAGTGATTGCCGAAAGTGGGCTTATATGGGAGTTTTGGCAAATTATGAAGCGATCCTCATAAAATTTGTCAATGTGATTTCTACTTATATAAAAATTATTTGTGTCGAATATAAACTTGATATTAACATGTGTATGTGATTTATGCACGTTAAAGTGATTTTCGGAAGATCGTTTATACAAAACTTCCTCACACCGAATAATGGACCGATCATAACCAATGTCAATAGGCTTCGTTCTTATGTCATGAAAGTTCTACGTGCCAAATTTCATTGAATTATCTTCAAAATTGCGACCAGTACTTTTTGTACAATGTTTACATGGACAGCCAGCAAGTCGTCTAGGCAGCTAGACGGACGGACCAACATCATTAGATCGACTCAAAAAGTGATTCTGAGTCGATTGGTATACTTTAAGGTGGGTGTTGGATGATTTTCTCCATGCGTTACAAGCATCAGCACAAACGCCTATGGTGGTGTAGGTTATAAATAGGTATAAGAATCACAACAAAATATTTGAAAGTAGTAGCTGTTAAAATTATTATTACTTTTTAAAATTTTTCTTCACTTAAAAATTTCCCAAAATTCTGGACGGGACTAAATTTTGTCTGAGGTGGGCTTAACCCCCCAGACTGGGCCTCTAAGATTTAAACAAATAAATTTTATATTTATGGACATTTACATATGTATATCATTTGAAAAAATACATTCTGTTGTTAAATAATGCTTAGATATACGAGTATAAATGCATGAAAACGTATGTGGAATTTGAGATTAACATAATTATAGGGTTTCTAGTCCAATTGGCTTTGTTAAATTTATAATTTAAATAAAATAATTTAAGGAAATTATGTTTTTAATAAATTTATCAAAATAAATACATATATTTAATATGTACTGGAAACCTATTTTCTATTCGCCTCCGATTTGTATCTCATTTCTATGCTTCTGCTACTGGCAAAAAAAAAAAAAAATTAATTTAATTTTATATATGTCGTATTTAATACATATATTTTACCGACCAACGAACCAATGACTACAATTTAGCAGTCAAGTTCCATTATTCACATGTCTGTCGTTACATTTATTATTATTCATGCCACATGCCATCATCAGCATCTTCATCGTAATGGCAGAGCAAAAAGGAAGAATTAAAAATGTGGTTTCCATGCTACACAAATGAGGAATGCAAGACAATTTAATATAGAAAAGTAATGATAAAATGAACTGAAAATTAAAATTACAACAATAAACAATATTGCACGAAATTAAGTTGCACTAACAAAAAGGCAAACAACATGCATTCGAAAAAGTATAATTATATTTTTTTAATCATATTATATAGGAAAATTAATTTCTTAAAAGAAAAATTTTCTAACAATGTAATATTGAATTAATTTAAAAAGAGGAAAAGGAAATAACTACAATAGTAGAATACAAAGCAAGCAACAACTTAAAGTAAAAGTTTTGATATTGTTTATAGCTATATTATAATCAACTACAGTAAAAAAAAAAACTAGCATTTGAGAAAATATAGACAGACTTAAAAAACGTCTAGAAGTTATAGTTGAAATTATAAAAAAGAAAACTTTCAAAATCAACTGTATTAAACATAAATTTTAACTCATATTTATTATTATCTAGAAATAAAATTTTAATTTTTCCCTTTTTAGTAAAAAAATTTCCAAATGATTATTTATTTTATAAATAGCTTCACCTCATTTTGAAAATTTTTCAAAAGCAAAAACAATTTATATGAAAAAATATTAAATGTGAAGTGAAGTTATTTACAAAATAACCCCCTCAGATATGTTAAATTTTGGAAATTATTTCATCATTTATTCTATTAAGTAAATAGTATTTAGTTGGTTAATTCATGTTAATTCATGTACTCGTAGCAGAAATACAGTCGAAAGTAATTGTGTTTTTTGATAAGTTGAAACAATTTGCTAGAAACTATATTACCAGATCAATAATTTCTAACTACTAGTAAAAAGAGTACTGGATGCTGTCTGTGGCAGTAGGATGACTAATTAGTAGTAGGTTTTATCGGTAAAATCGACTTTTCGACTTTTTTGAATTTCTAAAGAGCCAATTTTTCGAACTTTTCCGACTTTTAGACTATTTTCGACTTTATTCAATTTTATACGATATTTTCTAGATTTTTCAACTCTTTTGACTATTTGTTGTTATTTTTCTAACAAAAACTTAAAAAATTTAAAATATATACAATCAATATATTTGATTATATTGATTAATTTACAAATAACACATGCAATAAAATTGCTGGTTACACAATAGAAATATATTTTTACGATACTATTTCCAACAGTTAGATGATTTAGTTGAAATAAAAACTGCTAAGAAACTATTTCATTTAAATAAATAAAATTTTTAGATTTTTTCCAACTATTTTCTACTTTTTCTGACTTTTACGACTATTTTTAACTTTTCGACAATCTGGCAACAAGAAAGTCGATTACTAAACAATTTTCAAACCAAAAAGACGATTTTGACTTTTCGATTTTTTCAATAAAAAGTCGATTATTCGATTATTCTGAAGTCGATTTGATGAATCCTATTATTATCATTATCATTACTATCATTAGGACACTCAGTCCAAATTCCTCATGTCTCAAATTAATCTTCAATATATATCTGCCCGAGAATCAGTTTTTAATAAATTTTTTTTCTTCTGTTCTAGGACCCTACTATTGCAAGAGTGCCTGAGTATATTGTTTACCTGTTAATACTCTCACATTAATTTTCGAAATATGTATCTTTCTGATTTTAAAGAATGTGTGTCTCCAAATAATTTGCCTACATATTCATTATGCTATAGTAGTTTTTATGCGCATAAGCCCATATTAGAGCAATTTCAAAAGAATTAATGAATTAAATATCTGAAATCATTCCAGGCCACTTTACTGTCAAAAAATAAACTAATATTCTATGTAACATTTCTGCCAACCATAGATTCATCGGTATACATCTTGGAGTCATAATTTCATGACCGAATGTTCTAAGTTCATATCTATTTGAATAGAAGAGTGTTCAGAGCCTATAAAGGACTAGAATATCTTGCACCAAAAATTGTGCGCTAGGTATAAACAATGGGCAACCGTAGCCTTCTAAATGTACCGTATATGCTGTATATTGGTTTCCATGAAAGTTAAAAATTCAGAATAATATCAAGATATTTCGCATTGCTCGAGTATTCTAACCGCAGTAGCTTAAAGTTTAAAATCTTGTTTAGAGTTACTTTCAGTCCACTTCCAGTGGCTCTCTGAGCAATGACTCTAATCCTTATGTGGTGTGCCATGTACTGTTCCCAGGTTTGTCGATTTACCTGCATTATGACGATTTTTTATTATAAAAATTCCAAAGCGCGATTTTTTTGTTAAAAAATTACGATTTCAGGAAATGTTCACACATGCCAATTTTTCTTGTTTAAAACTGATTTAGCATTGTAGTAAATAGAGAGAGAGAGAGAGAGAGAGAGAAAAGGACTATTAGAAGTTTAAACCTTTATTTCGAAATTTGTTTGCAATTTAATCAGCATTGGCGAAGCATAATTTTTGTGTGAGAAGAAAAGTGTTTTTTTTATATACATATGTATGTATGTAAGTGAAATAGGTTTGATCATAGATAAAAAAGTTTAAAAATGTGTTAAGTAGTATATATATATGACTTTTTTGCCATAAATTAGGATTGACGGCCCACTTGATTTTTAAACAATTTTTATAATGATTCAGTAGTTTCTACTTTTAATTGTGATTAAAGAAATTTAAAAAATTTTGACCGCTCGCTTTCAGTTTACGAGTTATGGATCTCAAAAATTTTGATATATTTTTTTCTTAATATATTTATTAATATGCGAAATAAATTATATTAATACTGTTTAAAAGGTCAAATACTTTTTGAGTGATACGCATATATGACCATATCCATTAAATTCTTGAAAGAATTTATGCAATTTTCATTTTTATTGATATACTGGAACTTACAAAATTTTGTTATTTGTAAAAAGTTTATTCGGCGAATAAATATAGGAGAAAGTCCCTGAGCCGGCTACACAGAACGTAAAAAGAAAACATTTTTATTTTATCTGGGTAGGTATTCTTAATTTGTTCCTATTTTTAAAATTTTGTTTAATATAAAACAATGCTGAAAGTTTATTTAATAAACAAATAGTTTCAAAATTTAATATTATTTTTCTTAATATGAAAATAATTAACCAAAAAAATATGCATTTTAATTTTTTGATTTTTTGACGATTTCAAAAATATTATGCTGATTTTTACAATTTTTTCGACGAGTTTTAACAATTTTATATTATAATTATCTGGCAACAGTGGTTCCATGACTAAATAGTTTCAATATGTTGCTGTTACCGCAACTTGTAATGACTGTTCTTTATTGGAATATGGACACAAACTCTCTTGTCACTTGTTAAAGTCAAAATTCTAACAATTTTCTGAGGAGCCGTTCTCGAATATCTGCCCTTTAGCTATACGTGATAGTTACTTAAAAGTTATTGGTATGTTAAAAGGTAATAATCATCAAAAATTATAGTTTTATTAGGCGATATTTAGATATTTAGATATTTAGAGAGGCTAAGTTATTTTTTTGCATAAAACTGTTGAGTGATGTAATTTTTTGTACTTTTTACTATTCGCATAGAATTCAGATTAGGGGACTTCCGTCCTTTTAATATTATTCAGATTGAAGTGTTCTTTGACCAGAATCTTATTAAATTCGGCAGATTTCTTTGTAGTATCAATTGATTCACAAAATCATACCCATGAACATCTGTATGTGATTCTTTATCATATCGCACTGAAATTACAATAACTTTCTATTGGAGCCAATATTGAAATGGTCAATTTTTTATAACACGGAAAATATAGAAAATTATATTCTCGAGTTCATTATTTGTACCTTCAGTAACAGTTATTCTTCAAAGTTTATGTTTTAAGAATCCAATAAAATTCCGCCAGTCCATTTGTCTTTCGTGTCCAAAAACATAATATTGTGTCATGTGAAGGATCCCAATTTTGAAAAGTATCCTGTTTTAATTTGAAAAATATGTTCTTACTTCATATTCCCTACGTATCAATAAATAACTTAGAATAATGGAATAAAAATAAGAAGAAATTTTATAACGTCCAGTATCTCCTCTATCCATTGATTCTTTCTGAACTTGGAAATGTAATATGTACCAGGGTTGCATATGGTTAATTTATTAAAGCTAATGAAATCATTAGGATATTCAGGGCATAATTAGCACCGCAACAGGAGGCAACCATCAAACTCTAGTCTTGTAACAGTAACAGTCCGCTCCTTGCAACTTTAAAACAGGTGCAATAAACTACGTACAAAGAAAATAATTTGTCGGTGAGCTGAAGAAATGTTCTATGTGCATTTTAACAACTTTCAAGGAGAAAAAAAAAATCGTTTTATGTTATCAATTCGATTTTTTTTAATCTTAGATATCTTTGAAAAAAATCTACCCTTTGGAGTCCCGAAAGACAAAAGAAATTTTAAAAAGATCTACACAGACTTTTTTGTATGATATATATATATATATATATATATATATATATATATATATATATATATATATTTGTTCTTGAAAAAAAGTCCTATGTGTAGTAAAAAACAATAAGAAGAAAATCTAGACATAAAAGATAATTTTTTTTAAATTACACTATCGGATAAATTATGGGTTTTCAAATAGTGCCTCAATGATTCCAACGCGAAATGAAAATATACCATTAGATTAATAAAATCTAGAAATGATTTTGCAAAGTTGGTTCGAATTCTGATTGTATGAACTCATAAACTTCGGATATTTTGGAGCACTTTTTTCATGATGAGTGAAGATAAAAAAAACTTAAATCATTAAGTTTCAATATATTTATGGGTAGTTATTGTTTTATAGAATTCAAAACTTTTCTTAGGTATTATGTATGATTTTTATTAAATGCTTCTCCCCTTCTATGCCCACTTTTCATAAAAAGATTTTTTTGCAATATATTTCAACCGACTTAAATGATATTATTTACCATATATGTATATTACGTGCATTCTCCAAAAGGAAATATAGGATATAATGTTAATAAAAATGTCACACCAACTTTTTGTAAACAATTCCTTTCTTGAAAGTTGAAATCAAGTTTGAAAGTTGAAATCAAATCAAGTATTTTCTGGAGAAAACTATGGGCTAAAATATAATTTGGATGCCACGCCAAGTTTTTAGTTCACTTCCAGTAAAAAGAGTTTCACTACTTTCGTGATGCACATAAAATTTGACATACACAAAGAATCTAAAATACTGTATATTATAAAAATTTATCTGTATGGGTACCATGCCTCTTATATATAGTACTGTGATATCGGTTTACCATTTTTGTTGAAATTTTAATGAATTTTAATGAATTACTAAGATACAAAGCAACAAATAGTACTTCCTTCATGGATATGCATATATACAACATTAATTTTAAGTTAAAGTAAACAACATTATGGCAAAAGTGTAAAAGGGTGTGTTATCCAGTAAATATCTAGTATTGTAATGGTTGTAGACTATTAAAAAACAACATGTAATAACATTTGGACTAAATTAATTTCTATATTTCTAATCATATTGAAGAATATCTCCAAAAACTTTAAGATGCCATAAATACGAAATTCAAATTAACTTTAAAAAACCCTTTGGGGACTTGTTAGACTATAAGTACGCTCTTATTTTTCGAGGGAATTATTGAGTCAATTTTGTTTTCTTGTTACACTGTGTTATTTCAAATATATTCAACATTTTTTAGAGTATATTTTTTATTGTCCTAATGATAAGAAAATCATACCAAATATATGACCTATCCAATGAAAATGAATCTGTAAGATTAATTGTTTATTTCAGCTCTTTCATACTTGTTACCATAAGCTTAATCAGAATGATATTTAAATAGCAAATTTGTCTGCTTGTTAAAATTTTGGTAATTTATCATATTTAAATTAAGTGATTACGATTAACATTATGTTGATGAAATATTTATTTTTGTAATTATTTGCAAAAATGTTCCTTATCTTCCAAATATAATTTTAGACATTTCATGAGTGAGCTTCTTAAATTGATAAGATTTTTTATGGGATGCTTTGCTCTTTTATGCTTTTATCAGCAACACGTTTAATAAGTTCTCACGTTTATTTTTTTTTTTGATACTCGTAGTTACACTGTAAAAAAAGCTGTTTAAATTTAACTGAAATTCAAACTTTTTTTGTTTTTTTTAGAACATGATTTATACATCAAATTAATTATATATTTAAACAATTTTTTTTTTTTTTTTTTGAAAATGGGTTAAGCACTTTAATCGCAATTTCAGTCAAGCTTAATGTGCCAATAATCCTTCCATTAATATGTTTATGTCGTGTCCTAGTATATCTTAATACTTATTACTTCTTCGTTTATGCTGATATTCGTTTTGAAACTTATAAAATATTGCTACTTATGGACTTAATATGCGAGAGCAGCATTAAAAATATTTTAAATGGGCTTGAATTATTAGTTATTACTAATAAGGCATAGATAAATTACATAATCTTTAATTCTGCATATACTTAATTAATATGTCTACTTTATGACTGATAAGAAAAGACCCGCCCAGTTGTAATACCCTACACCTTTAAAGATGAATACGGTAGTCTTCAATATTTTTATAATATATGCAGATTAGATCATTTTTGTAAATAATCATTTACAATGATACATTTGAACCCATTGGTTGTTTCATATACTCAGTTTAAAATTTTGCATCTCTCAAAAATGTAAGTATTTTATTCTTGTATTTTATTTATAAATACAAGGGGCATCATATAGTTGATTTCTTAGTTTCAATTGAATTCTGATTTATAATAATTTAAGATTAATGCAATTTCCATGAAATATATTTCAAAGTATTAAAATCTATCTAGTCTAACATTGAGACATCAACTATTTACTTGTCAATGAATTCAACAATTGATTTCTTATCATATTTTAATTTTATTTTGTGTAAATAAAATAACTGCGACAGCTTATAATTATATCAACTACGTATATGAAATATATTTTTTATTAAATTCCAGCAACAAAAATAAATTTATTCTTTCTTTTATTTTCCGTTCAATTAAATATTTTAATTATCAACATACAATCAGTTGCAATTTAGATTTCTAATGAAAAGGAAGATTTCTACGTTTAAAATAAAGAAAATTTATATAAATAACAATAATAATAATAATATCTTCATAGAGCAGAAATAGAATGAAATTTTTATTTGTTACATTATTGTTATCTCTCAGCCTGGCTTTGGTGTTGGCTCAGAAATCTCCCAAAATGGGCAAAGAAGCTGTTGACAAAATGCTGCAGGAGTTGTGTACAGAAATTTTGACCAAAAAGAAATCGCAGTAGTAGCGCCTACAGTTTGCTAAATTCTGTGAAAGTGCTTACGAACATAAAATAAAAAAGCTACGTTTGAAAAGAGATGCTGCCCAACAGATCGTCGACAACAATAAATATTATTTAAAAAATCAAATGCAATATTACAATAAAGATAAAAATTTGTTAAGAAATATAAAAAGTATTAATAAAAACAAACAACGTTTAATATGAAAATATGGAGTTTTGAATGATAATTTTGTGTACAAATAATTTTGATTTAAATACTTTTGTAAAAAAATAAAATAAAATAAAATAAAATAAAAATATTATTTTAATAAATCAAAAAGAAAAGAAAAAAAGAAATGTGAACATTTTTGCAAACATTTAAAAAAGCGCTTTCAGTAAAAAAGAGTAATATAAGCCGTCCGATATTGTCTGAAAAGGTACTGTCAGATTAGTCAAATATTTAACAAAAAAGACGTAATCACATTTTATTTGACACAATTTTCTTTTAAAAAAATACTTGCAAATACTTTTTTTTAACCAAGTGGTCATGTAGTTTGGTCAAATATTTGCCAGGTGTCACCATAGTTTGAGAGTTATTAAGGTTCACTGAATAAGTTTGGTTTATTCGGTTTAGCATCCTATATGAAATTTAGCTTTCTAAACATTTAAGAACTTTTCAGGTGACAAGTTACTCCTCGTAATAGGACTTATGGGGACTTAGAAAATATCACCACTAGTTATTTTTTCTTTCTTCGATTTCAAGGACTTTTTAAAGTCCTTATTAAAACCTCTTGTAATTTTGCATTATTTGAATCCAAAAATTCAAATTCCACAAACCTTGATCTATTTTTAAATATTGAATACAATTTTCATTCAGCATTTTTCAAATTTAAAAATTTTGTTTTTATTTAGGATACACTTCGATGAAAGGTATCTTTACAGCATTGATCAGCACAAAGAGATATTTTAGTTGGTCAATTTAATTTGAAAATATTTATTTCGTATTTTAATGTGAGATTTTCTTGCTTACTTTGAATTTTTACGCCTTTTCTTGACATTCTACCCCTGAAGTCTTCCGGGCTAAACAATGCTTTACAGAGATAATGTTAAAGTTGTAAATAATTTATTTATATTTAATTTAGACGATAGTATTATGTATAAACCATCTGAACAATACCTGTTTTTAATAACAAAATTTTTATTTTATTCTATATATTCTAGAATCGCAAAGCTGGAATAAAAAATTCGACTACAATTTTGTAAATCCAAGAAAACCTACAATAGGTCGGCATTCACACAAAGCAATGTTTCTTTCCGAAATTCTGAGTTCGGTTATTTTTTCTCTTTCGTACTACAAAACATAAACAAGTCAATGAAATTCAACAAGTTCAAAAAAGAAAATTTCGGCAGGAAAAATTTCTGTGTGTGAACGTCGACTAAATTTAGTCGGCATTATATAGTCCGCGTTAATGCGGGCTGTGTAAAAGTTTGAACAAATAAAATTTATTTTTTTATTTTTATTAGTTTAAAAAAATGAATGAAATTTTAATTGTTATTTTATTATTTTTTTTTTATTGTTTGAAAAATAAAATTTTCTTTTGATTTTTGTTTTATCATACAAAAATAAAAATTTCTTGTTATTTTTATATGCCATTTACATCAAACAAAAATTAATCGGTTTTGGTAAAAACCAAAAATTGAAATCTAAATTGTTTACATACCACTTTTCGCTTCAATGTAGTTTTCGTTGACGTAAATATTTCTTAACAACTTCTATATTCACTTATAATTCATTTGGATTTTGCACTAAAATGTATTTTAATGGCATTTTAAAATAAATTTATCGTATAAATATTATTAATAAATATTATAGCTTCAAATTTTCTATTTTCGTTCGTATATAAAAGCTTAATGTTATGAAATTAGTCGAACAGGCTGTTTCATAAATAACTGAAACCAAATAATAACTACTGAAATAGATTTTATTTGGTTTTCAACAAAAACTAATTGAAAATGGTTTATGATTTGTGTGGAAAAACTAACGAAATTTATGTAGTTTTTCATTCAAAAACCGAATGAAGCCAAAAAGTACTAGTTTTCGTTTGGTGTAAATGACATATTAAATAAAATTCAAATATAAAAATCAGTTTGTGAGTTTTAAAATATGAAAGAAAAATAAAAATCAAACATTAAGTTTTATGTTTTGAAATGAAAAGAAAAAATATTTTAAGATTTATATTTTGGTTTTTAAACAATATAAATATCATGTATTCAAATTTGTATTAAAATTTATAGAAAATGGATACTTTATTAATATATATTACACGATTTCTGTGATATCAAGAAATATTTGGCATGCAATGTTTTTAGATAAATCTAATGAATATTTTAAAATATATGTCTATAGATGGCATGGAAGTTAATTAAGAGCGAATGATTTAATTATGAGTTAAAAATTTTATTTCTTGCAGCTACAAAATATTTTTTTTATGTTAACTGCCTGTCATTGATATCTTTTCTTTTATGTATATTGCCTTTTAAACTATCATTTTAGACTTATTTTACTTAGTTCCAATAAATCTTCAGATATTTCTTGAAAATTTTTTCTGATTAAAATTTTGCAAATTCTCTAGTTATGACTTTATGTTACTTGTAGAAGCAAAAGCATCAATACAATTTTCTACCAGAATATAGTCAAATTGATTATTTATGCATTTCCCAATGCTAATTTGAAGTCCTTCGTTCAAAGTTTAGAGCTTTTATTCATCGTTAACTTGATAATTAACACATAAGCATTGTATTTTTATAAGTTACAATAATTTAGATAAATGAAATAGACTTTTATTTTATGCCGCAAAAAATTACAAATCATTTTATGACTTTTATTTCTTGTTTAAAAAATTAAAAATCATAGACTGATTTTTATTTCCTGTGAGAGAAAAAAAATCACAACTTGAGTTTTATTTAAGCAATTATTAATAATTGATAACTAAAATATATAAATTAAAAATCAGAAATAAAAAAATAAAAAAAAATTCAGAAAAAAATTTTATTTCTGAAAAAAAAAAATAAAAATAAAAATTAAAATTTATTACACAATAACATAAATAGCGTAATAGCAAATGCAATCGTGGAATCGGGTTATTTTTATTTAATTTTCTTCATATTGATTTTTTTGGTCGAAAACTATACAAGTAATAGTTATTTTTGGTCACTAATATACACAGAAAAAAAAAAATGGATTTCAATTACGAAATTGCATATATCAATTAAAATTTTGTTTGATTTTACTTCAATCAAAAACTATACAAGTAGTAGTTATTTTTGATCACTAATATACATAGAAAAAAAAAATGGATTTCAATTACGAAATTGCTTATATCAGTTAAAATTAATAAATAAATAAAATTAATAGATTTTTTATATAAATTTCAATTAATTTTTTTGTTCAAATTAAATATATTTATGATTGAATTTTTGTCCAAAAACCAATTGAAATATCAGTCCTGAAGGAAATAAATAAATATATAAATAAATAAATAAATAAGTAAATTACTATCATATTTCTTATAAATGACATGAAATATGACATAAGAGAGCGTATACTTAACATATATTTTACGGTAATAAAATAATATCTTTATACTCATAAATAGGCCCAAAGTATTGTAAATTGTGGATATTTCGCTTAAAATTAAATTTTGAAAAATATTTTTTAATTTAAAATTTTCAATTGAAAATTGACAGCTATTTTGTAAAAAATAATATCAATTATGAATCTAGATTACATTATTTAATACTTAAATTAAATTTGTAAATGAAATCAAATAACAAATTATTTGAAAAATTTTAACAAATAATTTTTTCTGTGTAAATCTTTTAAATTTTTTGTGATTTTTTGGATAATAAATATTTAAAAAATTTTTATTTATTTATTTTTTGAGAAAATTGTTTTATTATCTCCGAAACTTTTAAGCAATTTTAATTATACAACTTGGAGATAATTTATAAACGATTTTGTTTGGTATTTCATCAAATCAAATCAAATCAAACAAGTTTTTCTTTAGATGTGCTGGCGTAACCTCACTAATTTCCTCAAATGAAATAAATCATTTAAAATTTGTTACTAATTTTTTTCTTAAAGCGTTCCAATTGTTTTAGAATAAGTGGCGTAATTCAAAGAGTATTTACTTTAAATTGTGCACAGAAAAAAAGCCACCAATTACTAAAATAATTCATTAAATTAAAATTTTTTTAAATTCGCTCCTTTCACCAAAATGACTACATCATTTACTGATAGCTGCAAAAAATTAAAAACAGAAACATTTTTCTTAAATCAATAAAGTAGATGATTGAATGAATAAAAATTTAAATGAGAACAGTATTACTTGAATTTTATTTTTACTATTTGTTTTTTCTATTTTTGCTTTTTTATTAATTAAATTTTGATGTAAAATGAAACGGTTGTTTCATTTTTCATTGTAGAAATATAAGGTAATGATTTTTTATGCGTGTGATTAAAAAATATATTTCAACAGAAGTTTTCTTATTTTTTTTTCAAAACTCCCTTTTAAAGTTTAATTATTTTTATGACGTTTCTAACATTAAAAAATTATATATTATATATTGAATTTGTCATTCTGAGTGTAACATATCGAAATATTCGTCAAAGGTCCCATAAAGTATATATATTCTGTGTCCCCGAGAAAATTGAAGAGTACAAAGCTATGTCCGCCCATCGATTATTTCCTTTTGATACGATTTGTTTGGTATCGTAACGCCCGTTCATATTTTTCCGCCGATATCTCCTAAACCTCCTATATAAGGTGAAATTTTAAATAAGGGTGGGTATAAGAGATTCGGTCAAACCGAATATAACATTCTTACTTGTATCTATTTTAGAAAGCTTTTGTTATAAAAAAATGAGACTATTGAATCCGAAACGATTCCAGAGAAAGAAAAGATTTCAAATTATCCTGTAAAACTAACTAAAATGTTGTCAACAACCCACTTATAAATCCGTTTACAACAGTAACTTTAAAGCTCTTAAAAATTATAGCTCCAAGAAAACCCATATTTGCTAGCTGTTTTTCACTAGATACAACAATAAATGATGTTTAATTCTATTCTAAAACGAACCTTGGCATTGAAGATTGTAATGATGTCCAAATTTGCAAGGTAAATGCGCGCAATAGAGCTTCAATGAAAATAATTGTCCCTGAGAGTTATTTGATCGTCTTATTAATCCATAATTTTGGCCAAAAAATACAATTGTTCGCCAATTCATTTATCGTGATGATAATAATGTAATTCTTCTAAGGATTTCTGATCCAAATCCAAAAAACAAATTGAATTAAATAATCAGTTAAATACGAGTATTAATATTTGTTCAAAAAATGATTACAACTCCTCAGCTGTCTCTATCGCATACCAAAATATTAGAGATATGAACACAAAGTTAAAATCCCTTCATTTAGAGAGCTTTGATATTGAGCATAATATCATTGTACTCACTGAAACGTGGCTCTGAAATAAATTTGATAAAGAAATTCATAATTCTTAAATAATGAGCAATAAAATTCAAATTTATAGACGTGATAGAGTGGATAAAGAAGTTGGGAGGGTTTTGATTTTTGTCTCAATTCTTTTTTTTTCGGAAGAAATAATTCTTAACAATGATCATAATATTGAATTTATTGCCGTATATGTTAAAGCCAAATTTAGAACTATTTTTATAACATTTTTATAGAACAATCAATCAAAACCTCATTGTTATTGGTGATTTTAATATTCAAAATATTAAATGGTGCGAAAACCCTAATGCATGCTTTTTAAGCCCATCAAAAAGATGGGAAACATCTATTGAATTACTGTATGCTATTGCTGATTTGGGACTCTTCCGAACAAATAACGTAGTAAAAAAGCTCGGCAAATTACTTAATCTTGTATTTGTTGATCAACTTTAAGAATTTAAAATTTTTCGCATTAATCCATTATTAACATCTGAAGATGTCTATCGCCCTACTCTTGAAATAAACATATACGTCGGAAAAAAACTATCATTGCAATAAAATGTAAATGACGAGATAGTTTTTGATTTTAGCAAATCTGATTACTCCAAATTAAACCACCTAATTTTTCTTAAAATTGGTTTGAATATATTCCTTAAAATAAAGTATGACCTCATAATATTACCATCACTTTGAATAAATTCTATAATGGCTTATTTAAATGTTTTAAGAAATCAATTCCAATGACGAGAAAAATAATTGCCTTGAAGTACAAAGCAGCTCAACATTTTGAAAAACAAACATTATAGAAAATGCAAAAAGTTCGTTTTATCTATAGATTATATGAGATATTCCATATCCAATGTTACAATATTTTTATCAGTTTGAAAATATCTGAGCGCCGACTCTCCAGATATCCGTCCGTAATGAAATTTTGATAAAGAATCCTCAAACTATGTAGATATTTGCGATATATTTGTTGCTTTTTTCTCATCCATCTATAAAGATAAAGAATTACATCAATTTTCCAATTATCCATATGCAATTCCTGATGCAACCCTAATAAATTGTCCAATGTTAGATAAATCGATGGTAATGACAGCTGTACAAAATTTGTTTCAAGCTGTGTTCAATAAAATGTTTACATTCTCTTATTTCTCCAATAATCTACTTATTCAACATATCAATATTTAGTGGATATTTCTCTGAAATTTCCAATCAAGAAGTATTGCTAAGTTAAGTGTTATTCCAAAGTTTTTCGAAAAGATAATTACTGAAATCCTTTCGCATCAAATCTTTCTCTATTCCAGCATGGATTTAGAAAAGGATTTTCCCAACTACTACTAAACTTTTGGAGTTCAAAACCTCAGTTATAACAGCATTTGATTCCGGTTTACAGACAGACACAACATATACAGATTTCTTATGTTAAGAATTCTAAAATATTAATGTATGATGGTGACGTAAAGCTTTTCCATAGCTTTAACTATTCCTATCAATATTCCTTACTATCAGATCTTAACAATCAAAGCAGTTCTAGGTTTCCATAAGCGCTGGGAAAAATAATTTAATGATTCTTACGTTTCAAAGCAATTATTTACATCCCTCGTAAGACCAATCCTGAAAAATGTTTCCGTGGTCTGGGATCCACAATACGATGTTCATATAAAGAAAATTTATTCGGTCCAGAAACAATTTCTCTTATTTTGTCTTCGTAATCTTCCATGGAATCTTAATATTAATTTACCAACATATGAAAGTTGATTACAGCTTATTGATCTTCTTACTCTTGAAAGTAGAAGAAAATATATGAATATTTTATTTGTTGTCAATTTAGTAAATGGTTCAATTAATTCAGAGTTCCTGCTTCATAAGATCGAATTCGTAATCTCAAATCGTCCAACTAGAAATTATACTCCTTTGAAAATCAAATATTGTGGAACTAATTATGCTAACTTTGACCCCACTAGACCCACTAGACGAGTCAATTAAACAATTTTTATCTATTTATTGATTTCTCTGTAAATCCAATCCACATTAAGTGGAGTATTTTTAACTTAGTTAAATAATAAGACTATTTATTATTGAGTGATTATGAAAAGCATATTATAGTAAATAGCTTTAAGAATAATATTTATGCTAGCCTGTAAGAAATTGTAATTTCATTGGTCATTAAATAAATAAAAAAACTATATTATCTTAGAAAGGAGTATAGAACATTAGAATCCATCCTCTCATAAAGAAGGGAGTTTTGAATAAAAAGAACGAAGAATGTTAATGATAAAGTAGTATTCCTAAATGTATCAAAATTAGTAATTTGCCCTACCTCCTGCAAATGCCGATTCAAAAGATTTTTTAATAATAACAGACCTTGGTACAGAAAAAAATATTTGTACGATTTTTTATTTTTTGGATTACAGGGAAAATTGCGTTTTTTTTTTCATTAGCTGTATGTATATTGAAAACAATAAATTATGTAAACTAGTGTTAGCGTTTAAAATAAACAATGACTGATATCCTATAACAAAACATATTGCACAAAAAAAAAATAGAACAAAAACGAAATGCTGATAAGTTATTTAACAAATAAATGTTCTCAGACTGAAATCTTTGTGACATTAAAGATGATCTTTTTAGAACACATTTTTAAAATTATTAATTAGGACAACTACTAGCTAAACATAGAATTTCTGTTTTTATTATCAAAAATTTATTAATGGAATTTTTTTATTTTACCTTTTTATACTCACCATCAAAAAATGATACGGAGTATATTGAATTTGGCATTTCGTGTGTAAAATATCGAAATAGTAATCTAAGACACCATAAAGTATATATATTCTGAGTCCTCGTGAAAATCTAACACGACCTACGATTTCCATCCATCTGTCCGTCTGTATATTGAAAGCAGTATAGGGCTCGAAGCTGACATGCTAGGGGACAAAGTTTGGCTCAAATATTTGCCTTATATAAAATTTGTTTGGTATAAAAATGAGGAAAAGCGATTCATAAGCAAAAAAGTTATGCACCAAAAATTTAAAAAACAGGGTGTCGGTCGTAACTCCAGTTTACACTTTTCGTTCGATACCTTTTACCAAAAACATGTACATCAACAAAATTTTGTACAAATAGTTCAAGGACCAATGTAAACTCGAGCGTGGTCCGCTCAGTTTACCGACCACATTTCATATCAGATGAAACATCAAAGACATTTTGTACAAATAGTTCAAGGAGCAATATAAACTAGGAAATTTTCTGAAGGTGGGAATATAGATTCGGCCAAGTCGAACATAAAATTCTTCCTCGTTTGTCGTTGATTATATTTATTTTTTGGAAGAAAGAACAAGACTTTTTAGTTAATGATGTGGAAATTTGAGTTATATCAAGCTTTATCTTATGTAAAAATATTGTGTACATATTTCTTATGGTAACCGTTTGAGAAGAGAATATGTCATTCATTTTTCTATTGAAGTAAATGCGCAGCAAAAATTATCCCAAATAATTTTTTAATAAATTCATTAATTAATTTTATATTGAAATTTAATTATATTATTAATTAATGTAATTAGCTTTTTAATTGGTTTAAAATTTTTTGACAAAAATCGACAGCTCATAAAAAATGTAAAGAAAAAAATAAAAAAAAATTGTCAATAAAAAATATAAAAATAAAATGACTTTGATACAATTTCCAACAATTTTCAATTATTTGGGCTCTATCATCATATCAGATTTATATGATTTTGTCAGCCTTCGATGACATGTTTAATGTATAATTATTTGGTGAGTACGAATTTTAAATATTTGATGAGATTAATCTTTCGTTGTTATTGTAGATGTTCCCGTCATTGGTAGCGGAGGTTATATTCAATTTTAAGATCCCAATTTGTTTAAAGCTGTTCTATGATAGATTATTTATGTATATAGGTCAGTTCATATTGATTGTTTTTCACGATTTGTTCAGACATCTGCTATATTTTTATTGATATATCCTAGGTCACAAGGGCACTCAGATAGGATAATATGATTTTCATTGGAACGTTCCGGATAGATGAACGCTTTTATGTGAAGTTTTCGAGAATTAGATATAGGTATAAATATTACATACTTTAAATGTATTATTAATAGTACATATTTTATAATCATTATAGTTAATTATATTACATAAATTTTTAAATTATACATACACTATATATGTACATTATTGTAATACCTAGTTAAATAATTATGTAGAACCAAAATTTATTGGAGGGAAACGAAACTTGACATATATCTAATAAATACTTTTAAAAGTCACTGATAATCCCATGTGAGCTTCATAAAATACTCGAATCTGATTTATATGTGATTATCATTGATTTCAACAGGGTTTATATAACACCAAGATCAAACTATATATGTATCAAGTTTCGTTTTTCTCAATAAAATTTGGAGTTTTATTATTCTTTTAGTTAAATTTTACTTGTATTGTATTATTTAAATATTGTTTAATAATTCAATAAATAATTATATTTGAATCCGTGTGTTTTTATTTATTAATTAATTATAGAATTGAACCAATACAATTTTTAGTTGATATTAGGAAGACTTTCAATCATAATTCTAATTAATTTGATATAAAAAAGTAATGGAAATGTAAGCGAAAATCAATTATTCTTGTTAGTTAATATTATCATTTTGGTAATTGTAGAAAAATTAAACAAACATTTAATTCATATAAGCAATTTCGTAATTAAAGTCCACTTTTTTTTGTATGTGGAAATTTCAAAATTTGATTGCGTTTTCTGAAAAATCCCTTTTTTGGAATTATGACGTACTTGAAGTAAATGAGCGATATGTAGTCATTACAGACAAAGTTTGTGCAATAGGAATTTAAAAGCTACATTCGATCTAAGCGATATTGTTTCGTATCGGTCATTCACCTAAATATTATTTTGTTTTTTTAATTGTGCATAGAATATTGTTTGTAGTATTTGTTTATGGTTTAAATATTTTCTTATCTATTGAACACTACCATGTACATTAGGGGTTCCAAAAAAAAAAAATTTAAATAAAAAAAAAAAATATTAGTCTGAATGTATTAATTTTGTATGAATGTATTAATTTTATATAATTTCAAAAGTTTTTCCATTAGTTGTTGCCAAACTGGATCAATGGATGTAAATGAACTTTTATATTTTTCTGTGTATTTTTGAAGCCACTCTAATATACTCTAAAATTTCTCCTAAATAAGAATAGGTGAACTAGATTTGACGTGCTGAATACGAATCTATTTTTAGTTTTTTCTATCAGATCTTGAATTTTTTTCATGCACATATCTAATATTTTCCGCTTAATAAGGCGATGTTACTAAAATATTTTACCATAACTCGAGAACGGTTTTTTCAATTTAGATAGATTAAACACCAAAAGATGCAGACCAAAATTATCGTCTTTACACTACTTTTTTTTATCTATTAAATAATTTCGGAAGTATTCAGAAATTATACACGGAAAAAATATTTTTTCATGCAAAATTGAGGAATTTTTTTCTATAAAGTTCTTTTGAGAAAAGAAAAACTGTAAAAAAGAAGTCCGAAGTTTTTTCATTCTTTGTCATAAAGTTGGCAATAAATGAATAAAATAAGCTTTGTATCATCAAAATTGATGCACAAATCTTGATTTTAGGGTCGGCCTATAGACAAAACATTTTTGTGCCTTCTTGAATAATAATTATTTACATGAGTAAATAAATGTATGTTCTTTAAGATAACTGTAAATCTACTAGTTTTTCAAGATATAATTTTTATTGCTGCTATAAACATTAAACATATAATTCTAATATTTTAATTTTTACTGTGCGCAGTAAATGGTTATATATTTTTAACAATATAATTACTTAGTTTCTTCATTAGTATGGCAGATTTGAATTATTTCTTCAATAAGACCTGATTCAGCACAACAATAAAATTGTTTGAAAATAGAAAGCCATATTCAAAATGAAAAAGTCTATGTCTGCTAACGAATGGTTAAGCTTTTTGTGTGTGCAAGCATACATTTTTTTTCATTTTGAATAAGGAGGGAAAATTTGTATGAAATTTACTATTTTCTTTTTTTAATATTTTTTGAGCAGTTTTTATACAAATTTTATTTTTAGACAATTAGCTTGTTGTACTGAGTCAGGCTCTAATTTGTTTAAAAGACCTTTGAACATTTGTTTATTCTACTTTAAACAAAAATAGGTGAACTACTATACATGGAATTTGACATGCTGAACATGAAATTGCTTTTGAAACTCCAATAAAAGGCGTTTAAAAATATTTTAAAGTTATCCTAACATTTCTTCTTCTATCCGCTCAATATTTTCGGAATTGAGGATCAAACAATTTCCAATTTTGCATGAAAAATAAAAAAAAAACTCAACAAATATGATTTTTTTTTAAGTTCCAGCTTTAGACTAATAAAACTTTTTACTGAATCTACATATGTATATCATTCTTGCAGCATTATTATTTAAATTTTTTTAGGAAATTCAATAAACATTAAAAAAATATGGCCAATATTAAGCCCGCCAAGTTAAAAAAGAGGCTAGAAATGAGTGAAAAATTTATTTCGACCTAAATATCTGTTAAATTAAAAGAGATAACCTAAACATGTAGGAAAAGTTTTTGTAAAGATTGTCAAGGACTATTTATATGTAATTGTATTTCTGTCAAATCATAAATGAATTTTTGGCGATTAAAAAAAAAAAAAAAAAAAATTGCATATCCGAAATAACCAACTTTGCTGATCTACCCATTACCCCCTAACAACCAACTCGAAAATACCTTATCTCTGGAAAGGTGAAATTTTATTGAGATATTTCCAACGGTTCACAAGTTACAGAATTATTAAAAAAAAAGAAAACGTTTGAAAACACTGTGCTGCGTTACTGAAACTTTTGCCATATGCAGCCTTTAAATATATTTATTTATTTTTTTTTTTTGAAAGAAGTCATATATTCATCCGAAGTAATGCTTAACTCTTTAATATTTTTACATGACAAACAATTTATTGTGGATCATTAAACATCCATTCATAAGTGAGTGACATATTCCTAAAATTCTACTTTTAGTTGATTCTCATAAAACGAACAAATATGACAAATAATCTCTTAAACAGATTTTTATTTTCGAAAACAAAAATTTATTTTTAGCAAAACGAAGATTATCAATGCTCCAAACATTTTAAGTGAAAATCTAACCAGTACACTTGCATTACAGACTTTCAAACGACGATAACAATTTTATTTTTCTTTTTTTAATTTCTTTTTACTATTTTCGGTTATAAATGTCACATAGTATGTACTCAGCGTCAAAGTGCAGAATAATTTTTCCACTTGAATTGAGTTGTAAGTGCTTTAGAAGATTGTGCAAAAAAGACATGGAATATTACATTCGTTGAAAGGAGCAGACTTTAAGAACATGATGTATGTAATAAAATGTGTTGATGTATAATTATTCGTATACATCAAAATATTTTATGGAAAGAAAAAAATTCATAAAATTTTAAAGTCGAATTAGGCTATGAACTGAAAGAAAAATTTAATTGATTTAAAATAAATAACACGGGGCGGCAAAAAAATTATTTTTTGAGGCACGGAATTTCTCAGTCAATTTAAATGCACGTGAAGCACATTTTTTAATTGACACTATTTCTTGGATTACATAGAAAATGTATGAAATTTCATCACATATTGCAAATTTTCTCGATAAAAAATTGTCTGATTTGGTTTATATTAAAAATTTTTTTCCAAAAAGATAAAACTTATTAAAAAATTAAAAAAAATTGTTTTTCAACAAATCTAAAAAAGGATACAGTTCGATAGAATAAGGGTTTCATTTCAGAATTTGATGGAGGGAAGCAAATTTTGGTATATAGCTTTGGCTTGGAGTCTTATAAATACTGTTAAAAGTATTTATTTACATTAGGGGTATAATTTACAGGGCATATTAAATTTTCGCGATCGTTAAAAAGATTTTCGCACAAAACAGATTTTAAGCTTTTTTGATTTTAAGCTTTTTTTAAAATTTGTTCATATAATGCATTATTTTTATTAAAATCAAGATTATATTGTCTCAACAAAATATTTTTTTTTTTTTTTTTTTTCATAAAAAGCGATAATATAAATAACATTTTTGCAAAAATTTGTAATATTTGTTTTTATAATTGTTAAACCTTTTATTCGTTAAATATAATGCTAAATGAATTTTAAATTAATTTTCTACTATATAAATATTACAAATTAAACAAAAGCTGAAAAAAATGTGACCGTAATTTATTATTTTATAGTGTTTATTAAAGAAATAATTAATAACGCTTTGGTACTGAGTTTTATTTAGTAAAGAGTCATTTTTTAATACCAGTATGAAAAATACAAACTTGTTTTAATATTAAATAATAATAATAATAATAATAATAATAAAAAATCTAATGGTTTTAAAAATTGCTTTCGGTGCGAAAGGTTTTTTAATCCAAATAACTTTTGAGTGAAAATAATAGATGCCATTTTGTAGCAGTGTATTATAAGTAAATTTTTACAATTTTTTAAAAACTTTTTTCCTAAATCAATAGGTTTCAAACTTAAGTGATTTTAAAAGTATGTTTTCTTAAAAGATGATAAAATTTAAACTTGTTATCATCATATAACATCAAACTACATTGTTATTTACGTAATGTTCTGTAATGAAACTAAAAACATTTTAAAAGAGTCAACCAGTATGTATGACTTGCATGTGCTAGCACTAAAAAAATATATATCCTTAAAGTAAGTATTGTACATTCTTTTGCTCGTATATTTATTTATCATTCTTTTATGGTAGACCACAAAATGATGCGAAAAATATTATTAGAGCAAGGTTTCCCAAATGGCGGTCCGTAGCAACATGCCGAAAATGTGTATGGAATTATTGTGCATTATATATTTTATTGTATTTTTCGGCATATATAATTATGCCAAAGTTGGATTCTACAGATGCTTTCTTTTGGATGGGAAAAAATCTATTTAAGTTTCGTACAATATATCAATACTACTAGCAAAAGCAAAGAAACTACACACAATTGAGGAACATTTTATTAAGCCTTGTTTTGCTGCCTTTAGAGATATAATGTTAAATTAGTCCTCAAAAGAAATATTCATGAGAATCCCTCTGTCAGATGACTCTGAAAAAAATTATTTTCTTTTGGTGGTCTGTAGTGTAATAAAATGACGGATTATTCTAATTTAAGCCAACTTTTATTTTATTACAAATTTATTGCAGAAAGTGAAATAAAGGAAAAAATATTGTTTACTAATCCTTTGTCTACGACTTCTAAAGGTGTACAAATGTAACCGCATCAATGATAGGTCGCGATCAAGTTTATTAAATTACATAAACTTCACTCTGTAATTCAGCGACAAGTACTTCCTTCCAAAACCTTACTTGATATATTTAAAAGTGCTCCTCAAACTACTATAGAATGGCTTTTAAAATAGAATTCTTAAAGCCCTATGTGTCGATTTAAATGCAGAAAATAAGATGTCCATTGGATTTCGCTGGAAATATGTATGACGACGAGACTGTACAAATTAAAGACAGAAGTAGACATTTTCCTTTTATACAAAAATTAAGCTCTTTATAAAAAAATTTACAGAAAACAATGTGTATATATTATTTTGCTTATATATCAATTTATTTTCGTGGCGTTAAACAATCTTAACATTAAACTAAAAGGCAGAAAAGTAAATATATTAACAGAATTTGACTCAACACACGTAAGTCCTTTTATGTGGGAAATTTCTTTATGAATGTTCTCAATTCCCTCTACCAAAATATTTCCCATTTCCACTGCTGAATAAAATCTTGTATTGAGTTTTTCCGATATTATCAGGCGCTTAAAACCAATTCTTGCCAAACCGGTTTCGTAATCCATTCAACATTGCTATTGATGACTTCAAATCTATGTTGATTGAATATTTTTGGTTAAAATATTGCAAAGTTTACCCAATGGTTGGGAATGAAGCGTTAGAATTTTTGCTACAGTTTGTATCCACATATTTATGCGAAACTAGTTTTTCTTCCCTACAGTTCACAAAATCCAAATTAAGATCACGTTTGGATGTGGAAAATGAAGTAGAATGTGCTTTCTCAGAAATTTTTCCTAATATTAAAACGTTAGTAAAAAGCCATTTTATTAATTTATTGACTTATTCATAATAAAAATTTTAAACCAGAAGAGGTGGGAACCCCTGCATTAGAGGAAACAGAAAAATGTTATGTATAATATTTCACACGTGTCAAATGGACAAACAGCAGTTTTATGCTCTTTTTGTTCTCCTTACCTTTGCAAGTGATACGCATTTTTTTTATTACTTAGTTAAGAGCTCTTTAGATTACAAGCAACAAAAGATTACCCAGCAAACGTTTTGAACCTTTAGAGTTCTAATTAAAAATTTCGTGGCTAGGATTACATGAAATAAAAAAGTAGGTAATATGATAAAAGTTATTTATGTAACAATTTTTTTTTTTTTTTTTTTTGTAGCAGAAGTCATATAGATATATTATTCTTTGCAGGCTCTATCTCTTTCTCATTAAATTCCGAGGTTTAGTCATTTTATCGTCCTATTTTTAAAATGTTTATGGAATAGTAATACTTATAGACGATAAGTACACATTTTTTCGTCATTCATAATAATTATCATCAATATGAAAATAATTAAGATAACATAGGTCAACACTAAAAAAGTATTATTAAAAATTATATTACAGATATTGTAGGTATGGTCATTTTAATCACCACAAACATTTCGGTTTACCTCTATTTTTAACCCATTAACGACCAGCGAAAATATGCATCTCTAAGAAGTTTTTATGTTATATAATTCTATAGATAATAGGTAGAGCAAATTAGTCATTTACGATTTATAGACATGAAATGGTGTTATAAAAATGTAATACAAGTCAAGTCTTCAACTTGCCCCCAGAATTTTTTAAAGTTGTCAAAATGATGAATTACATTATTAAACCATGAAAAAGAGGTTTAAGAAGTGGGCGTGGAGGTGAAATTTGTATTTGATATAGATAACTTATGACCGTAGATCTCTAAAATAATAAAATAATAAAAATTACAAAGCAAAAAAAAAAGATCTCGCGATTTATTCTACGTTATTATTATTGCCTGAACTAGGTGTAGAAAGTAAAATGAAACTTTTTCATCACATCAAAATTTTGAAAGTTATCATGTTTTTTTTTTCAACTTCAGCCAAAAATTTTTGCACATTTTTTTTTTTTGTAATTTAGGATAAGAAAAATTACTATTTATCAGTTTTTTCTTAGTAGGAAGCATCAATAATCTGTTAGCATAGCAAGATTCCATTTGCCTCGACAGTTTCTCAATAACAGATTTTTCTTGGTTCCCCGTGTTCATCGCTATTCTTCCCATATTTTCAGGGATTTTGTCAATTTTAAGAACTTTTATACAAAACAGTGATTCATTTTTGTTTTACTTATTAGCTAGAAACAATAGTGTTACATTTTTCCTTTGGTCGTCAATGAGTTAAAAGTGTATCATGATGGAAATACTATATCTAGTCTAAGGAATAATAATTACGCGGAATTATTTGCGATAGATCTTTTTTTATTCTCTTGTTGATTATGCTATTTACATTTGACTAATGGCAAATTATGTAAAACATTCTATTATGTACAAAATTTCCGCAATTTCTCTCTAAAGAATAAAATATCCAAAATTATGCTTTTTAGTTTAATATATGCACAAATTATATCCCTTAGTCAAAAATGTGCAAAAATAAGTCATTTAGATTGCAAAAAACATGCTTTAAAATAAGAATTTTCCATGAAAATATAACAAAATATGCTGCTAAGGCCAAAATATGCTATTACGATAAAAATATGCAAAAGTATACTGTAACAAGTCGATGGCAAAATTTTTAAAATTATCTGAAACGGATAAATAACAAATAGTTTTATAACTCCTAACTTCAGTAACTTTTCAACTTGAAATTTCATTAAATACTTTTTTTTGAAGAATTTTGAAAAATATCTTTTTTTTTTGAGATATACGATTTTATAACCCCATCTGTGACCTTTGAGCTTTCAAAATAAAATATCTTTATACATATCATTACAAAAGCAAAAAATTAATGTAATTTTATCACGTATATTCAGTTATGAGTAATTAAGCATGTAAACTTGTGTGAAAATTGAATTTTTTCTAATTTTCAAAACGTCATATTTTTGGATCTTAAATGGTCTCGAGTCAAGAATTTTGTGATTTGAGAAACATTTTCAATAGGTAATATTTGTAGTGAATTTAATTAAGTCGAAAATTTCAAACCTAATTACTGTCCATTTTAATATAGAAATACCTTTTATACTTTTTAGACATATTTTTTTCTGGGTAATTTAGACTATTTCTGGATAATTAATATATTCTGCAAAATATTAACGTTTAAGAAAATACACACTCCTAAACGTACTTTTTCAATATATTTTTAACAAAATGTTCTCTTTCTCTATACTTTTAATAAAACGTACTTTTCCACAATTAAAAATCCTCGGATCTCACACATCCTTATCACTATTATGGTGATTTTTGTAGTTTTACACATCTTATGATAAGCAAACAGCTTCTTATTATTTTCATGTTCATTCTGCTTTATAAGTGGATGAACAAAATAGTTCTCAATTACACAACAACCTTAAATTAACAAAAAAGCTTTTGTTTTTTTCTGCGGCTGCTCATAAGGAATAAGAATTTTGCAAAATTATTCTGCGATGTAATTTTGTACGCTCTTTTAACTCGAAATTATTATTCACTAATATTTGTTTAAGTATTTGGAATAAATCGTTAATTACGGGAATGAAACATATTGCTGGGTTCATTGTATCCAAGATAAATATATATGAAACGTATTAACAATATATTTCATATACAATGTAGTTTATATTTTTGTATATGTATAACGAAAAATAGTAAATGTATCTCTTATATTACATATACGTACACATATACATACATATGTATATTATATACACCGCCTGCCACTTGAATAAGGAATTAAATTTTTTTAACTTTAATTAAGTATATATCCTAAACTAAAGTTCTGAAAAAAAAAAAATAATTTTTTGCGCAACCAAATTTCAAAATGTTGTTATACTAAGATAATGCATTTATTTAAAGACATGTATTTCTGTGGTACTATTCATTTAATATTAATCAGGAAGGCTATGATTTGAATTTATTTCAATATAAACGGCTAGAGAATTTTTAATTTTATAGTTTTTAAATAGTTCGTATTCAAAATGGGACGAGGTCAGGCTCTTAATAACTCTGAAAAAGAAAAAAATTTTGATTTTGAAATCTCAGGGTCAGAATCCGGTCCAAATAGCCAAAAACATTAATAGAGGAAAGACAGTTGTGTACAATTATTTAAATTATGTGAAAGATATGGAAAAAACATGAAAGGGCGGAAGAAAATGGCAACTACAACAACAACAAAAGAAAGACGATAAATTCTTAGAATTGAATCAAATTCTGCCATGTCAGTATCCAGTATCAAAAATACGTGAAAAAAGTGAAGTCAGTGCCAGTCTAAGAACAGTGCACCATATTTTAAAGTCGTGCCCATACATAGTCCGACGAAAACTGAAAAAAACCACCACTTAATGAAAAACGCAAATCACAACATCTACAGTTTGCCAAAAATACAATGGCATGGTCCGACAAATGGTTTAAAGTTGTATTTTCCGATGAAAAAAAGTTTAATATTGGTGGTCCCGACGGGTATAACTATTACTTCCATGACCTAAATAAGGAGGAATTATTTTTGAGCCGCAGACACAGCCGAGAGGGCGGAGTAATGGTATGGGGTGCCATTTCGTATTATGGTACCATAGAATTGGTTTTTGTATCCAACAAAATGACTGCAACGACTTACAAAAACATTCTGGAGGAAGCATTTCCAAAATTTAATGATTTCTTTGGACCCATACCTTGGACGTACCTACACAACAACGCTCCGATTCATAGCGCCAGAGCACTAAAACAATGGACTAATCAACAAGGTGTTCAACTTATGGATTGGCCCCCATATTTACCAGACCTGAACTTTGAGACGATGCAATAACGGAAGCATGGAGTTCAATTTCGCTAAATTACTTAGAGTCGTTATATAAGTTATTTCTGAAAACGGTGGGAGTACTCAGTACTAATTGAATGCTAGAAGATAATAACTTTCATTTTTATAACCTAAAATTTAAAAATAAATTACAGTTTGCTTAGTTTTAAAATATTCCTTATTCAAGTGACACACGAAAAAGTACCACAGAAATACATGTCTTTAAATAAATGCATAATTTTAGTATAACAAAATATGTATACTTTTTGTTTCTTCAGGAAACTAAAGCCAACACTTTGAAATTTGGCTGCGCAAAAAAATATTTTTTTTCTGATCTTTAGTTTAGGAGATATACTTAATTAAAGTTAAAAAAATGTGATTCCTTATTCAAGTGGCAGACAGTGTATAATCTTAAATATATAGAGATATAAACCATCGTATGTATTTATGTTTTATATATAAATGTTGAATTATTTCGAATGCTACATGACACTATGTTGTTAGTACACAACTGTACAAAATACGAGTAACTAGATATATTGAGGTGAACATGTGTGTATGGAGACAAAATAAGGTATCTATGTTATTAACTAAAAATGTTTGTCTTGCCGTTATCCTTGTACGGGCTTGAAAATTTGTTTATTACATCTCCCAATTAATATTTTCTATATAATAGAAACAAGCCCAAAATTGGTGTCAAATTAATAATAGTAATAGCATTTTCTCAAGCTCTCCAAAGAGATATAATACTTCACACAGCAAAAATAAAAAAGTAGAAAGTTTTATGACAAAAAGCTTTTTTTTTGTATTATTATTGTCGTTTTTGCTTTATAGTGCAAAGGAAGTATAAAGTATTGTATATACATATATAGGTTATAAAAATTCTTCTATATTGATATCGTTTTCATTTAAGCTCTTATAACATAGAATATTTCATTTGTGATAGATAGTTAGATAGTTTTACAAAATTCTTGCAATATTTTAATTAACGAGAATTATTAAAAACTAAAAAAAAAATCGAAATTGCCAGTACAATTTTGAGAAATATTATCTTAAAATAAAGTAAACTTTTTATTTGAGGCTTATATATATATATATATATATATATATATATATATATATGCATGAATGAGTATCGTTACTCCTATATGACAATAGTGTTGCAGTTTTTTTTTATATTTATTTAAAGAAAACTCACGACACACTGTTTTTTACATCACAATCTGCAAAATGTCACTCAAATTTATTTGACAGTTTTGCGATATGAGTTTCTACATATTTATACCGATGCGCAGTGGTTCCAAAACCCTTTTTTGGAAATAATTCTGTACCTTGTGAACCGTTGAAGATATCTCAATAAACTTTCACATGGTCAGAGGTGAGTTGTTTCGAATTGAATTGATTTATAGTGTAGATTCCTAGTGGATTAGTGGGTGGCCATCACGGGTATGTAATTTTTTAAAAATCGCCAAAAATAAAAAATGCTTACATTTGTAGGTTATCCCTTTTAGTTTAAGATATATTTAGGCCAAAATAAATTTTTCTCCCATTTTTAATGTAGTTTTTTAAGTTTTTTCTTAAATTGGCTGCCTCAATATTGGTCGTAAATTTTTTTAATATTCATCGGATATATATTAATCTGAATTTGGTACTTTAAAAAATTCCATATTTATTTTTTAAGAAAGGTGGCAATATTTATTCACTTATAAAATTTCTTTTTTGTTCTGGGCTATACCATTTTTTTAATGTTTTCGAAAGAAATCTTAACGCAAATGCGTACAAAGTAAATACAAAGGCGCTGGGGCAACGATTTTCCCAAAACCCCTATCCAAACTTTGTCAATTTTTTTTTATATTTGTTATGTTAATTAAATTTATTCACATAAACACACAAAAATTATTTTCTGACGGACGCCTCTTATAATGACAGTGTGACCATTTGAATGGAGAAAATCAATTTTTAAAACACGTTTCTTTCCATGTTGCGATTTTGGTACAAAACAGTGGGTGTGTTTCTGATTTCTTGATTTTAAGGTATATAAATATATTGTGTAAATTTTCATGTGAATATTACTACTCGTTTAAATATTAACAGTATTTCTAAATATATATCTAAATGTTATTCTCCACAATGCTAAAAGTTTAGATATATAAAGATTATATTTAAAAAAAAAAAAAAAACAAGTGCAAGTTTTGGCAATTTTTCATATTTTTGTATGAAAACTGCAAACATGTTATAAGTAAAACTGGAATGTAAAGGTAACAGAGGAAGTTAACATTGTATTGCTACTAGCGCGGTGTTTACATTTTTCATAAAATAAATCGGAATTAATGAAAATATATTAAATACGGTCAAATTTATTCGAAAGATGATCTGAAAAATTTTAAGTTTATATTTTAAGTATATTTTTTAGAAATAATGTTAATATTTGGACCTAAATAAAATTTAAAAGAGTACAGATATTCAAAAGAAATTTTGACACTATAGATAGACTTGCCCAAATACCCAAATCCCAACCAGGAAAAACGTATTTTAAAAATTGACTTTATCAATTCAAATGGTCACATTTTCATTATAAAAGGCGTACATCAAAAATTACTTTTTGCGTGATTAAGTAACATATGGAGGTATATAATTTTTGTTTGATCCCAGCTTTACGATTTGAGAATTATTACAAACAAATGTAAAAAATTGTGGGAAATTGGCAGTTTGTAAAGGTGTTGTGGGGAGACCGCTACCCCAGCGTCTTCGGATTTATTTTACACACATTTTCATTAAGATTTCTTTTGAAAAGATTAAAGAAAGATGATATAACCCAGAACACAAAGCAAATTTCATAAGTAAATAAATATTGCCACATTTTTTGAAAAAAAAAATACGAAATTTTTTAAATTTCCAACTTCAGATTAATATAAATTTTTATCTAATCTATATATTTATACGATTCTTGCAGCAATGTTATTTAGAATATTGTAAGAAAGCCGGTGAATATTTAAAAACATTTATGGCCAATATTGAGCCAGCCAAATTAAAAAAATCCCAAAAAACGAGGCTAAAAATTAGTGAAAAATTTATTTTTTTTTTACCTAAATATCTTTTAAACTAAAAAAGGTAACCTTCATATATAAGCGTATTTTTTATAGGGATTATATCAATAATTTTTTTTTGTCAAAAATCATAAATGAATTTTTGGCGTTTTTTTTTTTTAAATTTATAACCGAGAAGACAAACTTTGGACGTCTACCCACTCCCCCACACCTCGTTTCTTGCCAATTGAAATTTTAATGAGATATTTCGAACGCTTTGCAAGTTACAGAATTATTTTTAAAAAATAAACGTTTTGGAACTACTGTGTGATGTTCGCACATAATTTTTCTTAAAAGCAGAACCATATTTTATTATTGAGGTTTTTCATTTTTTACTGTACTGACTTGTATCCCATATTCTCGAACTATTCGAAAAATATATACAATGTGTGTGCTGATGTGTGTGATAATTTATGATATTAATACATACATATTTAATTATTGTGAGATATGTTATTGACATTATTTTACATTAAAATGCGTATATTACATATTTTAAATAATACATTAAATACATGTATTTTAATTTAGCGCTGTTAAGAGCTAAATAATCTTTAAGATGAAAGAATACAAGAGAAGTGTCCTGTTTTAATTTTACAAACAAATTGCATACATTATAAGTAAATTCAAGTTTTACATATTTATTCAATATTATTTTAATGGGTCATATTAATACAATGTATGTGGTACTGACTAAAAGGTACATATATATATACTCGTAATATGAGTAAATGCAATAGAATTTGTTAGTAATTTTTTTATTTAATTACCAATATTAATTATGACGACTGAAATAATAATATCTAATGCAAAATATCTTATTATTAATTTGTACTTTTGTACACGTAATATAAATGACATCTATGGAATTTAAACATTTTATAAATAGTATAAAGTAAATTTGTTAATTAATATATATTGCTAATAAATGTGTGATAAAATATTTGTTTTTTATTGAAACTAAATTAATTGAAAACATCAAATAAATAAAATTGGTGGTAACTGTTAAATAAAATTAGTATATTATTTTTAAAAGTCGGAAAATAAAACTTGAATGAATACTTTATATTATAAAATATATTGTATTCAGGGAAATAAGACGAAAAATATATTTTTATGTACCATCATAATTTTTAGAGTTATAGCACACGTTATGTTCGATTTAATATATGTTAGTCTCCGCTATATTTTAGGACGATATAGTGAAATTATGAAGATAATTATATACCACTTACTATCAGAAGATATGTTTTCATTTTTTATTATACAAATTGTATAGAAATTGTTTTCTAGTCCATGTTAAAAGTACGGTCGCAAAGTGGAAAAACTTCAAGCACATAATTTAGCATGTACTTGCAAATATTAAAATCGAACCACTTTTAGATTTATTACCCATATGGGCCATAATGCCTAAATTTTTGATTTTAGGTCTTAGAAAAAATTTTTTTTGATAGCACATTAAAATCCATTGGTATAAATATAAAGTGGCTCGAATTGATGTAGAATCACTTCATGTTAATCATTTCGTGCAGATACGCGAAAGTTATAGCGATTTTAAGTTGAACAGTTACACAATAAAAATTTATGTATAATTATGTTAAAAATGTAAAAGCCTACTAACTTCTTCAAATAAAATGTACGATATTTTCAATGTTTGATGGTATTAGTGTAGCATATTTTATTGATTCCTAGTAAAATTAAAAAAAATCGTATCTTTTTTAAATTTTGTGAAAAATGGGGTTTGAATATAAGTTATTTCCCCATATATTATTTTTAAGCCAAGTAAGTTTTTTTCTCTACCTTTCTGTTCGGTATTACAAACACCACCTAATTATGCCAATTATGGTCAATTTCGCGCTGTCCATACGATGTACCTTAGCAAAATCAGTTTTGACAAAAGCGTTCCATTTTTAATTTAAATGTGTGGTCTCTATCAATTGTATTAATCTCCATTCTTATATCTATATATCCAAGATTTGTACAAATTGCAATTTGCTATATAAAAATACAAAAACAAAAAGTGCAATTTCTGCGTAATTTTTAAAAAGTCCATAAATTTTTTTTAATAAATTTATTTTGAATGGTGCTTTGATTTTATTGCGTAAAATAACAAAAAATTAAGTTCACACAGTAATCCATGCTATTCCATTAGAAGCTGTGAATGTGCCTCGCGAAAAACAGATTTTTAAAAAATTTGAAACTATCTACTGAATTGACTATTTAGGACACTTTAAAGAGATATAGAGTAAGATACACATAATTACAACAAGTATCAATCACTGTTTAAAAATTTGTATTCCATTGAGAGGCATACAGACCCCCAAAAATTTTTAAAATTAAAAAATGTCATCAAAATTCGTCTACCTTGTATTTAACTGTTGTTGCGCAATAGCAAAGGAGGTGTAGAATTTGTCCACAAAACCCGATTAGTTTATGTAAGATCGAATGAGAAGAATGGGAAAAAGTTAAGTAATTTTTAGCCCTTTTTCTAGGTTTTTGGACTTTGAATAACAATCATGATTATAAAATTAAACCTATTGTGCTCAAAATTTTTCACTCTATTAGTTTTGAGTCTTGTGAGTTAAGATCTGTAATCCGTTTGTTTAAAGTAGTATTACCACCAAACTTATTAGATTAAAAATTTTTGATAATGTCCCACATAAATGTTCGACTAAAATCATAATTTTTCTATGCTTTCGTATACCATTTATATGAAGGCTAATTGAAAATATGATTCGATTTTAATGAAAACTTGTAGGAATAGTTTTAACATATATACGTACTTCATATTAGATTTTAAATAAAAGCTCCTGCGGCCTGAACTACCTACAGGTGGTATATACATAAATGAAGCAAATACTCCTGACTATACAAGTAAATATCTGTGACAATTTTGAATAAATTCAATAAATAAAATAGTAATTATTATTGAACTTTTTAATAAAAAATCAAATACAATGAACGACAACATACACAGAGAAAAAAATCATATATTTGAAAATTTTTTCATAAATATTATTATTAATCAAACATGATTTTTTTTTTAATTTTTTTCATTAAAATTAAAATTTTGTTCATAGATATTATTAAATTGTACTTAATGATAATTTTGCGAATTTGCAACAATGCTGCTAAAATTTAAATTTAGTTTTATTAGATTTGATTAAAATTCTAAATAAAAATACTTATGCATGAAAATATTAACAATAAATTAGTTTAAATGGCAATTTTCAAATAAAAAGCTGTCGAAAATAAAGGATTAGCAATTTGCTTAAATTTGCTGCCATTCTATTGCACATGCATCATAGTAATAAAAAACGCATCTGTTGTGTTCTCCTGCCCCAACATGTGACTAAAAATCATTAAAAACCAAAAATTCTGTAAAGAAAATTTTAAACATTTTTTTACAAATTGAAAATATAAATGAAAATTTAAACAATTTGTTTAAGTCTTCTTGACTTTTGATTCATTTCAAAAAATTTAAAAAAGTTTTAATATTTAAGAAATTATTCTTAAATATTATGAACTAAAATCAATGAAAGTAAATTCTTATATTTATGCACAAACTTTTTTATGTGTAAAAGTCCTAAATATAAAATGAAGTTTGATTTTTATTTTTAAAAATTATTATTATACTTTGCAACAGAATGACATTTTTTGAACTGTTGGCTATTTATCAGTATCAGGCAATTTAAAAATTTCTGGCATCGATTTGTTACATCATGTTTTTGCATATTTTGGTCCTAACAGCATATTTTTGCATACTTTGTACGTATCAGTATATTTTGCCATACTTTCATAGACAATCGTTATTTTGGATCATATTTTAGCAATTAAAAAGATATATTTTTACATATTTTATAGTTCAGAGCATAATCTTGCATATATTACACTAAATAGCAAAATTTTGCATATTTTTCATCCAATAGAATTTTTTTACATTATCTGTCATACACATCTTTTAAATTAATTTTTTAATATAGCGATACAATGTTTTAGGTTTTGAAAGTGAATAAAATAAGTGAATAAAGAGAAGATTTTTTGGCAATTGCTAGCAAAAATCAAGTTATTTTTAGAATGTATATTAAAATTAAGCCAGAAAAATTAATATTTTAACAGCAAATTTTCTTAATTTTTAGGACATCTTTTCTAATTTTTCCAACACATTTTATGCGTATAAAACACTTGTTTTAGAGCTTATTTTTGGGTTGCCCCGGTCATTAATAATTTTCAAAATTTTTCAATATTCTGAAAACAGCAATTTTGCATTACACATTTAGTAGCTCCCTAAATTTGATATCAATTTTAGATTCTCAAATTGATTTAGAAAGTAGAAGAATGTAGGTTTTTATATTTGGATAAAAACATACAATTTTTTCGGACCTTTGAAGGAACAAAATACAGTATTGCATTTTTAGGCGTTTAAAATCCGTTGGCGTGAATCACTTCCCGAAAGCGCTCAAAAGTTATCGCGGTTTAAATATAGTTGAAAATTAAAAAAAAAATCTCTTAATTTAAATATTACATTTACATTAAGAACTGAGCGCTAAAAAAATTTGTGGATAAATTCAGCTTACAAAAGTGAAATCAATGGATTAATCTTTTTGAAATTTAATTTTTTTTAAAGACCGTTATATTCTACTTTTAAATTTAAAAGAAAACTTAATTTTTTATTCGTCTTTAATTAAATATTTAATATTTTCTGAAATACCATAAATAAAAGCTTTATTGTGTTTGCGGTTACGTTTATGTGGGAATGGGTCCACTTCTTCTTAAACTCTTTTTTATTTTTTACTCAGTCTTAAGTGTTCTTTAAATATTTTGTTTTATTATAACCTAATACATTTCAAATGAACTGAGTTTTGGACAGTTTTTTTGTTTGACAGGACCATTTGTTTGATACAACTCGTCTACTTTTTTTGTTGTAATGATGAGATGCGTGATCAGGCCAGAAAAATTGGAATTCGTTGTCCTTTCCAATAATAGAAAGGAATGTTTTTTTAGAACATTACTCTGCGTACATTTGTCTGTCAAAAGTGTTATTTGTTATGAATAAGGAAATTTTTCCTCACACCTGCAAATGGCTTATAGGATCAAAAAATTATTAGACAATTTTGATTTGAATTTTTTTTGTACACGATATTTATCTGCTATATTTAACATCTGTAATATGGAATTCCTGACCAGGATTTTGTAAAAAATACATGAAGAAAATTCCATTTTTCTAGCATTCCTATAGGAACTTTTTTACTTTTTAGGTCACATTCCAGCCACAGATGTAGAAAATTTCCTTAAAAATACGTATTATTTTATCTGCGATTGTACGATTGTGAATCAACTTTTTCTTCGGTTATCAGATTTTCTTCTGGTGTCGTTGAACTTTGTATTTTTATGACTCCAGAAACTGTATAAAGAAGTTAACGGTAAAAAACATATAATAAAATTTATCAGCCTTAAAGCATGCACAAATTTATAAATCATTACTAGCCGATTAAAAAAAAATTTTTTTTAATCAGACGCTAAATTGAAATTTAAAAAGGTTGAGGCTAAATTAAAAAGTCAAAAAATAATGCCAGAAAAAAGCTAATATATTTTTTTATTTATTTAAAAACTTATTCTTTTTTTGTTTGTTCTCTTTAATTTTTGATAATTTTAAAGATATTGTAATAAATTTATAAATATTTATATTATATATATATTACATATGAAAAATGACCGAATGTTTTGAAGTGATTTTCCGTGATTTTTTAATTATAATTCCTTTTTGATTAATTATTTTCATTTTTTTGTTTGGCATTTTTTTAATTATATTTATAAATAATTTCTACTGTTAATATTGTTTATTAAAAAATAATTACAATAATTGATTATGTAAATGATTTGGATAATGAATTAATTCACAAAAAATCTTAAATGGACGATTTTGTAAAAATAAAATTAGTAAAAATCAATAAGTAATTATTTTCGTCTTTGTTGAAATGCTAAAATTTTAGCCTTTTTAAGGAAATTTTAAGAATAAAAAAAGCTAGAAAAAAGCTAGGAGATAAAACGAAAATTCTGAGAATAAATGCGAAACCAAAATGCTAGATTTTGCCTTAAAAAGGCTAGCTGGCAACACTGTTAAACATCGAACGGTGCACAGTGTTCCATTTAAAAAAGGAAATGGAAATAAATCTGCAGTTTGCGAACGCCTGATCCAATTTCAATGAAATTTTACACTTTAATAGTCGAAGTAAAGCTTAAGTTTTTAAATTGGACTATATAGACCTATTTGTGGCTGGTCCACAGAGTCCCAAAATTATATGTTAATCAATTTGAAAGACTTTTATAAGAGTGGATTCTGCTGATTGATAGGTGTATAGGTTATTTTAGTTTACGAGACATTTTACCCAATTTTTTCAAATGTTTTCTGTTTATTAACAATGAATAGCAAAATTGTATGCAGAATTCTGAAAAATCTTTACGGAATCAAAAGTTATATGTATTTGAATGTAAAGTTTGAAAAAAAGTAAATTTTTCTCCGTTTTTTTATCCAAAAAAGTAGACATATTCTTTTTCGGTTATATGTATATGTAGTATTTACTTTTTTCTAAAATATTAAGTAATAAGAATAAAGTAATAATAATTAAAATATAAGGATTAAGTGTCAGAAAATCTAGATCTCGATCAGCAGAATCTTTCAAATCGGTTAGGATATAACGAATAACGATCGTTTTAAATATTTATCATACACGAGGTGTTCAATATGGGACTCAGTGGACCAGCCCCGTTACGTTTATATAGTCTAAGGTCAATATATAAGCTTCAGTATACTTTTAGTCATTAATTGAAATAAATCGTTGATCACTGAATTTTACATATGTTATCTTCCTCTTCAGAATCGGGAATAGTGCTTAATATTTGGTACCGTTTAAATTGAAGTTTGTTAAAGAGTCAAACAATTTTTACTTCTGCTAATCATTTCTGTTAATCATTTTAGTTAATTTAAATCACATACCAAAATATTCGGTTCAGTTAGTGAAGTATATAAATCAAGATAATTAAAATACTCGTAGATAGGTGTCATACTTATAGTCATACGTATCTAACTATAATGCTTTTTTATATTTCTACAAAAACAGGAATAAATTGTAACATTAGTAATATAATTTATAAATGAATCTTTTAGTGACGTCAACATATAAAAGCCGTTGTGACAGCATATTGCTTAAACATGCGAGAACTCGAAAACTAGAACCAATCTTGAGAAATTAATACCACATTTGTATTCAGCGGCCAGAATAACATTAAAATTAGTTCTCATCTACTGAAGTTTAAAAGTTATTAAGAATTTGTAGACCTGTGTAATTATACAATATACACATAGTTGGTTGGGGTATTATGCGTTTGTACCAATGTTTATAACGCTCAGAAGTTATCTTCTCAGAATAACTTTCTGAGTCGATTTAACGGTCTCTGGTCGTCTGTCTGCCTGGACGGCTGGTCGTCCATATAAACGTTGTGAACAAAGCACAGGTCTTAATTTTAAAGATATCTTAATAAAGCAAAGATGAAGCATATTGAACTTGGTTGTGATCGGTCCATTAATAAACATATCGCAAATAAGTTTTATATAAGTATAAATCCTTGTAACAAATTTAATGTAGATCGGTGTATAATTTACCATTTCTTTCATATAAACTCCTCTTCCGCAAATCAGTTTATCGTGCACAAATCACACACAAATGTTTGTCAAGTTAATATTTGACACAAATATGATTTTTGAAAAAGCTCGATTTTATTTATGGTTAAAAAATTTAATTTTTACGACGAAGTCTTTAATTCGATATGATATTATTTATGACTTTCTATATTTCTATATTTGCTTAAACATTGTTTTACTAGTTTTATTATTATATTTTTATATTATTAGTCCTTGATTAGTTTGCGTTAATATTTATTTCTAGGAAACAAAAAATAAAATATAGTTAAATTTATCTAAACGTTTTATAAAAGTCAGCAGTTAAATGTAGATTTAGAATATTTCCAGATAAGCTTAATCGGAAAATATAGCAGTACTAGATAATCTGTAACTGAAGCGGATTGAATTTTCAAATGTTAGCTTTAGTGACATGTGCTCATTCTTAGTAAATAAATATTGTTGTAATATTTTTCTAAATACAGTAAAAAAAATAGTCAACATAAATAGTTAGAATTAAAATAAAATTATCCTGAAATGTACGACTCATATTAAGTAAACCTTCAAAATATTCATTCAATCAAATATAAACATTTAAATATAATTTTCAATAAAATTTATTTGAAAAATTATCATAAAAATTCTTTTAAATAAAATATGACCTTTAAAGTTATAACCAAAACATATCTTTCACCCTTGTTTTTCTTTGCAGATTTCAAATTTATTTAGAAACATTTTTCATTGTGTAACAGATATTAGCCAGCTTATGAAAAATACAAACTTATGTATTTGAAAGCTTAAAGGAAACCAAAATTATAATAAAGTTGAACAAGGACAAAAACCAACAACAAGTGAATTAAATCCTTTCATTAGCAAACTGAAAACAACATATTTGTTCATCTTAACTAAGTAAAAAGAACATGAAAATTCATGAATATAAGTCTGACTAAAATTATGGGTGTTTACAAAATTGTGTTAAATGGTGTATGCTGAAACTACTACTATTTCCTGTAGTCGTTTTGTTAGTTTACGACAGACTCCACACCGCAAGGTCTTTTAAAGAATATAGCTACAATATTTTAATTTAGTAAAATTGTGCAAAAACTAAATAATTTTCTGTGATGTTAAATAGTGGCAGCAGTATGGATACACTTATCACAACAGCAGCAACAACAACTACTACAACAGTTAGTTACTTAATAACAACCAAAGCCACAGTGACATCGTCGAAGGGGGCAGTAGTGGAAGAACAATCAGATGATAATGAAACCCCACCAGATCCTTTTGAAATATTACGCAACGAATGTTATGTACGTCTTAACCAAACGACGGCAGCTACAACTACAAATACAGTAACAGATACCTTAACAGGTAAAACACAAATTTAATTGTGAAACTATCAGTGTGTTTATGTACCCACTGTTGCTCTTTTAAAGGACTTTAACTGAAACGAAGTAAATTGCTTTGGTTTTAAATATCTAGTACTTGGGGTATTTAAATATCTTAATAATAGTAACTTAAACTTATTTATGTCGCACTTATCCCTCCTCTCTAACGCACAGTGTGCGATCCAAAAAATTAAATGGAAAGAAATAATTATGGAGTTTCGGAGCGGCTGGTCAGATTTCATTGAAATTTCATATAGTGATAGTAGAGGTGCAGGCGAGTCCAAATTTTGAGTTCAAACTCATGTAGACCTACCGTGGTATGATCATTTTTAAAAACGATCTTAATTCCCTATATCTTAATCAATGTGAAAGATTTTTATATGAGAGCATTATACTGGTGGAAATCTACAAAAAGCATTGCCGTGTGCATATCTCTTTTAGTCTGCGAGATATTGGGCTTCCAAGATTAAAATTTTTACTATCTAACGTAACTTGGTGAAGTTTTTTCATTATAATAGGCTCACTTTCACACGATTTGTTTTTATTTTACTACAAAAAAAAAAAAAAAAAATAACAAAATACTGTAAAGAAAGAATTTTGTAAAAAATATTTATGGTCTATAACTTTTCATTCCGTAAATATTTTTATTTATTTAAATTTGAACTTTGAAAAAAACTCGACCTTTTCCCGCGTTTTTTTTTTTGTCAAAAAATGGTCGCATTCTTTTTCGGTTATATACAAATTTTCTTAATTAGCATATACAGTATTTGTATTTTTCTGCAAAATAACTAAATAAAAAATATTTTTCCGGAAAAAATTTCGAAAAATCAATTCCAGTGTTTCCAAATTTGATCTATTTTTTCAATAAATTTTCATATCCGCCTTAATTTCTCAAATCATAAAACTGGAATCAGTAAATTTTAATTTACTTTTTGTACCGCTCAATATGTTTTTAATTTTTTGCAAATAGAAATTTTTGCTCCTCCATATCGGTTGGGAAGATATAGTAAAAAAAAGTACAAAAAAAAACATTTTTTGTAAAATTTTTAAAGTCTTTTTGGGAATTGTAGGATTTCTGTTGACAAATCTAAAAAAGTTAATAATACTCGATATTAAGCATCAAAAAATCTACTCAGGCATAAAATTTCATTTAAAACTATCCACTAACAAAAATTTTATTGCATAATTAAACATTAGTATTATGCACAAAATCTCAAGTCAAAGCATGCAAGAAATTTTCAATGAAATTTCCTATTATAAATATTTTTATATAAGTTAGAGAAGAGAAAATTTCCTAAACATTGGTGTAAAACAAGCCTATGTCGACATTAGCGCGCACAGAGAACTGAGTCTGTATTATAATTGGGAAAAATTAGAAGGAAACTAGGTACAATGTTGAAATTTTATATATGTTCCAGTGGGACAGAATCGAAATTTTTTGGAAATAAATTTGTAACTTCTGATCGGCCGGTTGGATTTTCATGAAATTTGGTATAGGCGTAGCAGAGGAGTGTAAAATGTTATGTTTGGAAGGGGGCACAACAATGCCCCCAGGGGCGGAGCTAATTTTTTAGCACCATAATTTTGCATGTTCTTGGTTCATTTTTTTCATATATATCATAGTATTTCCAACCGATTTTATTATTTTTTTTCTTAACTAGTTAAAAAACAAAATTATCTATTGAAAAAAGAAAATTGAAGTCGATATCTTTAACGAGTTCAAAAATAAACGATTTTGAACTTGAAAATTTCAAAAAAGACGCCTTTTTGTGTTTTTTTTTTTAACGGAAAAAGTATCTACACTCTTTTTTATCTAAAATAAAATTTTCTTTAGCAATATATAATAATTTTGCACTTTTCTGAAAGGTAACTTTACATAGATTACTTTAAGATAAAGAACAAGCCCAATAACACAATTGGTCATAAACAAATTCGACCCATTTTATATGAAAGTTTTGACTTTAGACCATATTTTCTCAAATCCCAAAGCACGAATCGACAAGCGGAATATATTTTAAGAATATTAAATATCTTGTTAAAAGTTTTAAATCAAAATTTACGGGACTTCGGAAAAATGTGGATTCTATAGCCAAAAATGTAAAAAATTCCATTTTTGGGAATTTTGATTAGTTTTTTTTGAGAATTCAGGAAAACCCTACCGCGCTTTTATTTATATTAATAAGATCCACATCTCCTGCAAATTTCATTAAGATATCTTTATAAACAAATATGTTATTACAATTAAAAATGTGTATTTTCTCCAAAAACCCCAAATTGGACCAAATTGGTTTATTTATAAATAGCAAAAGAAAATTTAAAAATATGTATTCCAAATTAAGCTTATCCTTTAGCATATATAATTTCCGATCTTTTGCAAAAAGATTCAAGTCAATATCATGCCTCATTTTAGAAATATGTGCCTTTAAGCTTTTATATTTCCAATTTATTGTATATATGACTATATTTTTACAAACTTGCAACTTTTGTGAATAAATTTTGAACATTTCTGTATATTTTTACTCATATCTATACGCAAAATATTTTTATAAAAATAATTAATAAATATTTTTTATTTTTAATAGAGTTACCAAATTTAAGTAAATCTTTATCATTTTCTAAGCATTAATATATTTCTATTAATGAATTAAAAATAACAAAATAAACAAAAAATGTCTATTTTAACTTAATCAATAAGTATTTTATTAGTTTACATTCATTAGTAATATAGACTATTTGAAAAAGTTGGCATAGAAAACACATATAATTTAATATTGATTGTATAGAAAACATTTCAAAATATCGAACACTATTCAGACTAAGGTTCTTTTCCATTGTACCTATTTTTGCTGGTTCATAAATGTTGACAATATTTTAGAAAATTTTTGATATTTTTTCGTAATTTAAAATAATTTTTTCACGGTATAGAAGTAAATATTTCATTGTGGAATTTTTAATACATCTAATTAATAAAAACGGTTATATATCCAATACAATTTTTTTGTTACCTAAAATTATAAAAATACTTGAATCGTTGTATTTAATGCAGACTAATTGCACAATTGAATGCTGAAAGTCTTAGCTATCATTTGATGTAAATTTGGTTATTAAATTTTGAAATAAATTTTTGGACTTTTTTCCACATTTAAATGATTTAGACAGTTAAGAAATTCATATTATATATCATTGTTTAGGAAATGTTGTTGAATACTTTTTGCAAAAAAAGGATAGATTCGAGATTTTGTGCATATTAGTAATTTTTCATTATGCAATAAAATTTTTAATGGTGGATATTTTTTTAATGAAATTTCACACCTGATTAGATTTTTGAATGCTTAATTTCAAGTGTTATTCAACGTTTTAAATTTCTCATCAAATTCCAAAAAAACTTTCAAAAAATTAAAAAAAAAAAAATTTTCCATTTTTTGCTTTGTCTTACCGACCAATATCGGGTAGAAAAAATTTTATTTCCAAAAAATTAAAAACATAAACATTAAAAACATTCAAGCTTTGCGATTTGACAAATTAAGGCGAAAATTGGAAATTTATTGAAAAAAAATAGGTCAAATTTGGGAAACCCTGGTTTTCGTAGGAACCCATTTTTGAAACTTTTTTTCCTTCAAAATATTTTTTGTTGAGTTATTTTTCACAAAAATATAAGTACTGTGTATGTTGCTTAAGAAAATATATATATTTATATAGCAGAAAAAGAGTGTACCCCGGAAAAACCAATTTTTTAATGCTTATAACTTTTGACTATTTTTCTATTTATTTATAATAAAATAAAAAATATAAAAAACGAGTTAAAGTTGGACCCGCTGTAATGAAAAAACTTCACCAAAGAATTTTAAAAAGTAAAAATTTTAAACTTTGAAAGCCAATATCTCGTAAAGAGATAAGCTATGTACACGATGATGTTTTTTTTTTTGTAGATCTTCAAATCGATTCAAATATAACGAATCATAATCGTTTTTCAAAATGTTCATACCTCAGATGTGCAAATTTGTGATACTGTGGACCTACTCTCGGTAGGTCTATATAGACTAAGCTCAAAACTTAAACTCGCCTGCAACTCTATTATCTTCATTTAATTTTTTTTTTTTTTTTTTTGATCGCTCACTGTGTGCTTTTATTTTCAATTAGTTAATTAGTTGACATAATAAACTAAATATCTAAACATTAAAATCCTTAAATCCTCCAAAAATTGTTCATTAATTACATTTTTAAACCGTAACCGACCGTCAAAGGGTTATGAATGGTATAATTAAATTAATTAAGTTAATTTAATTATACTTCTTCAAAATTCTTTAACTCAATGGTCTTTCTTATAAGAGTTTCCTTGTTGAAACAAAGGCTTTATTTTTAAAGATTTACATTACAATAAAAGGAAGAAATTTATGATAAAATAAATAAAAATCTCTTATTTCTTATAAGCTCTTGTTAGAAGTAATTATAATTTTTAATTTTCGAATACCGAATTTACTAAAGTGTCCTTTAAGTGAGCAATTTTGTACATTCTTTGCATTAGATTTTTCTTAATTGTGCAGAAGTGTGTAAATTTTGTGTTTTTTAAGAGCATCCATAACAATAATTATTTTTTTATTTTATTTTTTCTTCTCTTTTAAATTTATATAGATAAATTTTGTCCTGGCACTTTCGATGGCTGGCTCTGTTGGCCGGATACTCCTGCTGGCACATCTGCTTATGAAAGATGTCCTGAATTTATAACTGGCTTTGATCCATTAAGTAAGTAGACCATAAAAAATATAACAACTATTCAGAACTACCAAAACACAGTGGGATCAATGGCAAAAATTTTGGTAATAAATCCGTATCTAGAAAGCTACTGGTCGGATCGAATTAACGATTTTTTGAAGAATGAAAGACTTATACATACGCAATAATAGTAATAATATAATGCTAATATGTTTTTTTTTGCGCAATTTAAAAACAGCCTTTTGAAAAGTTAACTTTTTTTATAAAATATGCACTCTTGCATTTGTTTTTGGCCGGGCGAGAAGCAATTTATTGCAAAATCGATTTGAATATATTTTTTAATGAAACATCGTCAATAAATTTCAAAGAACTCGCGTGACGTTTTTGTTTTTTTTTTTTTTTTAATCGACAAACATGAAATTTGTTTCTAAAATTCGCCACTTTCGAACAATGCTGGATGCAAATCTAACTCATTTTGTAAGTTCATTATTAACCATTTATGAAGCCTTTTCTTCCGAAATATGTGACGAAAAAATGTTTTTATTAGTAAAACTTTGAGAAAATAGTGTAAAAATTTTACTACAAATACATGACTAGCATAAAATTTTAAATAAAGTTCTTAAAATATATCTCCTAGGCTGCAATCTGCATTATACAACATGACTATATATTTTTCTGGTAATGAGTTATAACTTTTGTAATTCTAACTCTATTTAAGCAAAAGTGGTAAAAATGATATGAAACTAACAAATTTAATGCCATGTCAAACTGTCGAAGTTGCTGCATTATATTTATTAATATATGTTCTTGATTACTTGCTCTGTTATAATTTATAAAATGTATATCTACTTTTTCCAATAATCCAAAATTTTTTCAGCATATTATTTCAGAATGTACTAGAAATTACAAAATGTTAAAAAAATTCCTCTACATATCTCAGAACTAATTCCCGAAAAACTTAATTGGTCACTAAGCATGTTTTTTCTTTATCTCTCCAAGCAATTTATAAAAATATAAAATCGGAAAATTGAAATCGGACTTGATTTATAGGAGTTACGAATTTTTAAACTTTTTCATATTCGAGGTGGTCAAATTTGACACCCTGTGGCTAATTTCATATTATTACAGGGTAAACATACATTTCAATTCGGTTTGACCATTATTTTAGGAGATTCATATTTATAACCAAAAATTTTGCGATTGGGTCCATTGTGCAGCATAATAATAAAATGTAAAAGAAGTTGTAAGTTAGAGTATCCTGTTGAACAAAATTTATGATATGAACACAGGAAAAATAATATAAAAATTTTAAAAATTAATTTGGCCCAGTATTTTGGCCAAAAATTGTTTTAGGTTTTCCTTCGAAATGGATGTCAAAAAAATTTTAAATTTGAGCTCGTTATGAAAAAAAAAAAACAAAAAAGTTTTTAATACGCGATGGTTCGAGTGGTCTTCCTAAATCAGAAACCCGAAAAAGTATTTTATCGAGACACTCTGTTGTATATTTTAATTTTAAATATTTGATTCTTTTGGTTACAATTAGTTGAATTAGTACATTAGTTTTGTAGAAAATATAAAATATGTGATTACAGAAAACGCTATTTAAGTAAACTAAATACGTATTTTCGCAATAAAAACTTTAAAGAATTTAAGTTATACTAATGCATAAGTATTTTACATTTATATTAATTTAATAACAGATTTATTAAGGCATTTTATTAAAATTGTTTCTGCTTAACGTTTGACCATGAATTGTAATATTTGAAAAGAAATTTTATTAATAAATGTCAACTTTCTTTTCTCATATAAAATTTATCCAATTTGTTGTTTCCATTTGTTATGGTTTATTAACAAAATGTCATTTAGCCCTCTTTTCAATTTTCCATTCTAGTCATCATGGTCTCTGATTATAAAATGTTGTTCTGTGGTTTTTACTTTTCTTATATAACACCACATAAAATGAATGTGTAGCAGACACTTTGTTAGAAAAATAACTTTTTTTAATTTAAAATAAATGGCATAAAATATAAGTAGTAGGGATCGCAATTTCCAGACTTTTTGATTTCCCGGAAGAACGGGTAAAATTTTTCGACTTTTCGGTATTCTGGGGATCCCAAACTATAAACTATAATTACCACTACTTTCATTAGTTGTCGTATTGGAGGAAAAGAGGGAGAATTATAGAGAAATTACAAACATTGCAAATATTCAAACCGTTTTCAGCATGTTATATATATATATATATATATATATATATATATTTAAACAATTCTTTTTTTTTATGTAAAACGTTAGGCAATAATCCGTTCTATATAACAGTTCCATTGAAGGGCTCAAATGATTATTGGTTGATATTTTATTTAAGTTAAATTAAAATATGCTCCACTTTGTCCCAAACTCCCCTACATTAATATTGATGGCATAAAATTAACATTCTGTTCCAATCATCGCAGGAAGTTGAAATTTTAAGTAATCTTAAATGCTTTATTTTCATAAAATGTTGGATCACCGTTTTGAAACTGAAGGATTTCAGAGAAAGCCATCATCAGTCATTAATTTTTAATAAAATAAATTTTTAAAGAAATTTACAAAATATGCTGAAAACGGTTTGAATATTAGCAATGTTTGAGTAAATATTTTGTTATTTAATTTCTTCCTCTTTTTCTCCAATACGACAACTAATGAGAGTAGTGATAATTATAGTTTTTAGTCCGGTATTCCGGGAATACCGGAAAGTCTTAAAATTGTTCCCCCTATCCCGGGAAATCAAAAGGTCCGGTAAATTGCGATCCCTACTAGTTACATTTTATGCCATGTAAGTTTTTATGTACAATCCATTAAATGATTTTGTCCGGGAAACTGTGTGAATTTAAAAAAAAAACACATGTACATATTTTATTGCTTATCTATATATATATAAGTATATATATATATATATATATATATATATATATATATATATATATATATATATATATATATATATAATAATAAAATAGGTACATGTGTTTTTTTTTTAATTCACACAGTTTTCCGGACAAAATTTCCGGGAAAACGGAATATGAAAAATTGCAAATCTCCCGGAAAATCCTGGGATGCATTCTCTACTAAGTAGTCATAAGCAAGCTGATTTGGTATTTTAAATTAAGAGTGAAAATATGAATGTATATTTTTGGGCAAATATACATACAAAAAATTCTATCAAAGTAATTTAATTTTCTACAACTCTGTAGTTTTTTCAATGTTTATGACTATAACTTTTCAACAAATAACTTTTTCTTATTTTCCTATTTTGTAGAGTTTTAAAAAACTGATTAATGTGATTTAAAATCACAATTTGTTTAATTTCCATCATATTTTGGTTTAGTTTGTTTTAGTTATTGAAAAATTTCAACAGAATTTGGGAAGTGGTAGTAAATACATGTAGGATTTCATTTGTAAATAAATATATTTTGAGTTTTACTTTTCTGTTTAAAAAATAAAACTTACATCGTATTCTTAACGAACATAAAGATTTTCCAGTACAAATTCGACTTTTTACCAAAATTCGAATATTTAAGAAATTTATATTTAGTTTTTTTACAACAAACTTCCGCCAAATTGATATACTACGACGGGGTTTTTGGAAAATCGAATGTTTAGGGAGTAAAAAACGATAAAATCGGTGACCTCATACCTCTGAAACTAAAATAGATACAAACAAAATTTAACACTTATTGTTTTTTAAATGAATCGCGATTCATTTAAAATCGTGTGTTACTACTCTTTCAAATTCAGCGCTTCTAGGTAGAGAAAGGTAAAAACTATACTTTGGTACTTTTTTTTGCACACTATGTATTTTAAACCGGTAAAAATAAATTTTTTTTCTGTAGGGAAAAAGTACCAAAAAAAAAAAAGGATTAAATATGAGGGTTAATCTAGAAACATGGACTTAAACCTATGACGTCCTAAGTGAGTGAGAATCTACAAGGGGGAATTTGTGGTATTTTTTCAATCTTCTTTTTGGTACTTTTTGATTTTTTTGTTTTTTTTTTGTAATAATTAACTTAGAAACATGAAATGAAACATAAAAGGTCGTAAGTGTGTAAGAATATACAAGGGTTGATTTTGTGGTACTTTTTTGTTCTTCTAATGGTACTTTTTGAATTTTCTATAATATTGAGCATAGAAACATGAAATTAAAGATAAATGGTCTTATGTGGATACGAAGTCAAATTGTGGGACATTGTGGTATTTTTCGCTGTTCTGATGTTGCTTTTTTAAATTTTCTCTAACATTGAACGTACACGCAAAGAAAAAATATAGTTGTGGTAACCATAATCTAGGAGCATATTATGATTGGGATATATGATTACAGCGATCCTATTTTATGGTCTGCTCTTTTATGATATGATTCTAGTTTCACAAATAATTGAACAATCTTACTACATCATTATCTTATTCTATCAGATAATTATTTGATGTTATTATATTATTAATCTATCTTATTATACTATTATTCCACATTGTCATATTATGATTCCATTTTATAATATTATTATGCTATTCTTGATATTATTATTCTATTTTATCATATTATTATCCGATGGCATCATATAGTTATCCAATCTTATCATATTATCATTTCATTTTGTCATATTATTATTCCATATTATCATATGTTTAAATAAAACGTATTAATATAAAATTATTTTATAAATTTATTATTGAAAACAATAGAACAAAGTGTTCGTTTGCAAAAATATATATATATATATATATATATATATATATATATATATATATTTACATAATATTTGTTCATTAATTATATTTATTTGTACCACCGTATGTGGTTCAAATGCAAGATATGTTTTTTTAACTAACCCTGAAATGGTAGTTAATATGTTGTATTGCTTGAATCACACCGAGTATAACCAAACCGTGTCTATTTATATTTATTCGTATATAAACAAAATAATATTTACTATGAAGTTGGAAAACAAACATTAAAAACAAAATGTATTAAAAAAAAAACAAACAAGTTATGCATTTTCAATAAAACACGTTATTGTCATAGGAATAATAATATTAATATGGTTTAAAAACAGAATATAGTTTAGTAATAAGGAAGAAGACTGCAAATATTTAATGGTTATAGAAATAGTGATATTTTCATATTAATAAAATGTTGTTTTTGGTAAAAATATTTAAAAGCAAATACTTTTTGCCATCAACCATGTTAAAATTTTTATTGAGTGTAAATATTAAGTGACAAAATTTAAACAAAACCATTGTTATCATTAACACAGAGTTATTAAAATTCAAGAAGATTAATAATGAGAACATAATATTGTTGTAGTGATAATTGTGTAACCATGTTTTTCTCTGCGTATAGAAGCATGAAATTAAACATGAATAAGGTCCCAGATGAAGGGAATTTTTTGGTACTCTTTCGTTCTTCAGAACTTTCTTTCATAAGGAACCTATAAATATGAACATGAATTATAAAGGATACCAAGGAGTCCCCGAAGTCAGCTAACGCAGTTGCTGATTCAATGCTAGCAAATTTATAAGTTTTTTTTTAATAAACAAAAAATTTTCATAAAAAATCAATTGCTTTTATTCAAAAACTTTTTTCCAGTTGTTCACCAAAAAACAATGATTGACCTTTATCGACTCTAAATTTCTTACTTGTCATGATTAGCCCAGTCAAACGGAATTTGATGGAGATTTATAATTTTATCTTGATATCTTATGTGATATATTAAAAAAATCAGTTTTTTTTACATATATCTCGCTTATGATAATAATAATAATCCGTTATACGTGTTTTAATGGTATTACAACATAATTTATCACAAACTTTTCTAAAAGTCTGCTTTGGATTCTGCTTTCGATTTAATGTTTTTCGTTTCTTCTATATTTTCATCCATTATCCAACAAAAACTTTGTAATGACATGTAGTTACTGATTAAAATGCTTTTCAACGCTCCGCCTACTTCAACATCCCGTCTGCATTACTTGTAACTAATTATAGAACTGAGCTGGGAAATAGGCATTTATATTAGAATAATATATTTTTATGACCTTGCTTGAAATCATATATCGTAGCTAGTTGTTTTCAACGACATCGCCATGTTAATATAATAAGTTAAGTTAATAAAGTGGAATTAATGTATATAGTGTTATAATACTTATTAGCATTTTAACTCATTATTTAACAATGAAAGTTTTTGATGGGTAGCTATGGATATGTACTTCATGTAAGTAGATTGTCCGGAAATGCAGATTTCGTAATATGGTCACAGGCAAAACTTATTTAAAGTATTTCTATTTAAATCCACACTTTTCCTTTTTTTAACATATACAAATCTACGACTCCTGCGACGATATAAATCAAATAGAAAATCAATATAAAGTTTGCGAAATAAAAAAATGCTCATTTATATACTTGAATGAATGTATATGCACACTTTTTAGTTGCCCACCTGACCAGAGCTTCGATATTAACGAATGTTCGCTAAAAATGGAGAATTTTCGATTGCACATATTCGCGTAATTATTGAGAATTTTAAAGCTATCGATATCGAATATTCAACTTTTCCCAATAATTTATCGAAACTAAATGATCCGAGAAATTATCGATTAAAAAAAAAACGTATTTTCTTGTTTGTACATTCCAGAGGCTTAAATAAAGGGAATCTAGTGCCATTGTTGCTTATTACTCGTAGCTCATAGCGATCGATTGTTAAATATTGAGCTTTAAAATTTATGATGTTAGTTAAATTCTAAGTAATTAAAAAATAATAATAATATAACAATAAAATTTAGAAAAAGTGGTAAGTAATACTGTAACTTGTCTAAAGATATGTATTTGCAAAATATTATATTTATCTAAATATCTAATGTATTTTCTTTTAAATTAATTCAGGAAATTTTGCAAAAAAATAAACAATATTGTGGTAAAAAAAAAACATTTATGACCCCTCTGATCGAATTTGAAATTTGGTCAAAATACTTCTGATATTACCTTTATTAATTTTATTGTTCATTAAATGAATTATTATTTTTGAAATATAATTTATTATTCTGCATATTTTTTGAAATATCGTGTTAAATTTAAAATAAAAAATTTAATTAGCTTTTAATTTTAAATTGAGAACAAAATTGAAATGAAACAAAATTCGTAATATCGATATAATAAACTTCAACATTTTTTGATAACGAAAATGAATCATTTACGAATATTATAATGTTTCGCTATTTATATCGATAAAGATTCACTACTAATACGATAAACGAACTTTCGAGAATGAAAGATTTGCTGCCACAAAGTGAGCGGAGGGAGTCTTAATCAGCTCATATTCGGATCGGCTACTTGTCTCAATTGATTTGCAAAATGGCATATTTATCTACATATATAATAGGATGTAGGATGTAACAAAACATCCTACACCACCATAGGTGGTTGGGGTATAATGCGCTTTTGCCGATGTTTGTAACGCGTAAAAAAAAATTTATCCAACACGCACCTTAAAATAAACAATCGACTCAGGATCACTTTTTAAATCGATCTAACGATGTCTTTCCGTCCGTCTGGCAGGCTGTCCATGTAAATCTTGTGCACAAAGTATGGGTCGCAATTTTAAAAATAACTCAATGAAATTTGGCACATGAGACTTTTGATACAAGGACGAACCCTATTAAAATTGTTTGTGCTGAGTGTATTATTTGAATTAGCCCCCATACAAATGTTCCCCCGGAATAGAGTATAAAGACTCAAAAGTGCAATAAAACTAAGAATATTTTAATGAAATTTTTTTTTTTTATAAACCCCTCTTCCGAAAATCACTTTCATGTGCATAAATCCTATATGAATGTTAGTATCAAGTTAATATTCGACAGAAATAAGTTTTATGTAAGTAGAAACAACATTGCCAAATTTTATGAAAATCGGTCATAATTTACTACCAGAAATCGCCCTAAAGTGCATAAAATCATCTAGATGTTAGTACCCAGCAAAAACTTTGCTTTCCTGGTAAGCTAGCAGGTATAATTGGAAAGAAAAATAAACTACTTAATTTTTGCCTGAGTAACTAGTTATTTAAGTTCGAGTTGTCGACAAATTCATGTAGTTATTTTTTGACTCTATTGGTACTCAAAAATATATATCTACTGTCAGCGAGATTTGAACTCAGACACAAATTAACCATTCGTTTTTAATGACTTACGTTTTACTCAGTACACCATCTCGCACCTAATTTTCTAAGTGACAAACACTTTTTAGTAAAATATCTTTTTATGCATTTTGTTATAAAAAACTAATAGCATCTAAATGGGGTTGAACCAACAACCCTCTGGTTGTTAATCTAGCGCTCTAGCCAACTCGTCCACGTGATTTCAATTGCTATGCTATTATACTATTGAGTACTTATTTATGTAATACAGAGTAGGCTAATAATAATAACGCCTCATTACCGAGAAACTACTTTAATAAGTAGTTGCCATTACTGAAAACCAAAAAGTTTTTGCTGGGTATCAACTTATTATTCTGTATTTGCATATTTCATTTTACATTTAGTAAAATTGGCCACATGTGTAATATAAGTCTCCTTCCCGAATTTTTATGATCGTACACAATGGTGTAGGGTATTATATAGTCGGTCTTGACCGACTGTATCTTTCTTTCTCGTTTTTTCTTTTTTTTTCGCAGACTAATTCAGAAAATTTTGAACTAAACGATGTGAACTTAAGCAATACAAAAATTAATAATATATATAAATAAAATTATAATATTGATGACTTCGTTGGACGAAGATATATTTGGATGATATGCTTCCAATATTTCCAGTCTTATGTAAATGACTTTATTAATTTTATTGTTCACTATATGAATTGTTATTTTTGAAATGTTTTTTATTATTATTTTATTATGTTATTTATCTATGTTTTTTTTTTTTTTTAATATTTGATATATTGTGCTAAGTTTAAAATAAAGCATAACTTTAAAAATTAAATCAGATTTTAATTTTAGATTAGAAACAAAATGGAAAACTATAGAACTATTGCAAATAATAATAATCACAAATCTTTAGTAAAATCAGTATCGAATAATGTTCATAATTTTTTTGATATCGTAAGCGAATCACTAGTGAATAGTTTTACGTTACGATATCGGTAAAGGTTCACTATTAATACAATTAATTAATTAATTAATACCTTCGAGATCGAAATATTTGCTGCCACAAGGTGAGCGTCGGATGAGCTCAAGGATCTCGTATTGGGATCGTCAACGATAGCCGTTAGCGAATGTTTGTCAGATAAATATTAATATAAACGAGATATTATTACCGAAGTTTGTGGTCAGTTGAGTTCTTGAATGTTTTATCAGAGAAATATTTGCGAAATGTTCGAAAGCGATATCATTATCGAAGATTGTGGTCAGCTAGGTGCCTGCAAAATACACACTCGCAGATTTATAGCAAAAACTGTTGTGGACAATTTAAGTGTACGTTTTGACTGTGTTATATTTACTTTAAGGATATAAAACCAATTTATGTTGTCTTATAGTTTTTATTAAAAAAAATAAATAAAAATAAATAATAAAAAATAATTAAACTTCAAAAAAATGTAATGGAATAAAAACGAGGTAGACTGCTACATTTGGCTGTGTTAAATTTAATGTAACATAATGCAGTTTGTAGATATGGGTTAGTATATTATTATACCATTTTTAGAATTTTTGATATACCCTCGAAATAGGGAGTTATATTAAAAAAAAAAAAAAAACAATTTTTCGGACTTCGAGATTTTAACAATTTTTATCTAAAATACATGTTATCCAGTTTTAGTTTTTAAACGACATTAGAAAAAAAAGATCTTTTTAAACCTTTTTAGACCTATTTAAAATGCATATACGTATTTTTTTATTCATAGCAAAACTGTGCAAGATATTGAAGACACAAATTAAATTTTTCATATTTTGTTCGTATTTTTTTGTATTTTACAGGCTTTTTTCCCCACAATTTATTATAAAACATATTTTTTCTTATAACAATGGCAACACCAAATACACGAAAAATAAAAGGATTTTATAATTTTTACAACTTTGAAAAAAAAAATTATATGTTCCACATTTCTCATCTGATTTTATCAAGCGATAGCTCATTTTATTACTAATAAAATATAGTATTATCAAAAATTTTTAACCTGGCTAAAACTGAAGGTAATCCCTAATAAGTTTTGTTGTAATACTATTTTAAACAAACGGAGTACATATCTAGACTTACAAGACTTCGAAGTAATAGGGCACAAAATTTTAGCGCCGTAGGTTTAATTTTGTAATCATGTTTGTCGTTCGAAGTTCAAAAACTTAAAAAAGGTCTAAAAATTACTTCAATTTTTCGAATTCTTCTGTGCGCCTCCCAATAAAATAAAAATTTTGAAATAGGGATTCATAGTTGTTATAATTATGCATATTCTGCGCTACATTTCGTTAATGTACCCTAAATAATCAACATAGTAGATAGTCTCAAATTTTGGAAAGCAAGAGCGAAAATTAAAAAAAAGTTTTTCGCGAGGTACATTCACATTTTCTAATGGAATAGCATGTATTACGGTGTAAACTTAGTTTTTTTTATACTATTTTACATAATAAAATTGAAGGAGTATTAAAAATAAATTTAATAAAAAAAAAACAATATGGAAAATTACGCAAAAATTGCACTTTTCGTTTTTGTATTTTTATATAGCATATTAAAATTTGTACAAATCTGGCATATTTAGATACAAGAACGGCGATAAATATAATTGATCGAGACCAAAAATTTAAGTCAAATATCATTGACAGTTGAAAATGAGATACTTTTCTCAAAATAAAATTGAACACAACTGGCATAAATTTTCGAAGTTTGTAATGCTTAACGAAAATGTGAAGCCTCATCGAAAAAATTCAAAAGATAAAATTTTTAAGGACCAAAAAAAATTTACTTGGGTTAAAATTGGATCATAATATTAAATAGTATTTCTTTGTAATAAACTCTAATAAAATATATTTTCGTAAAATATATGGAAAAATAACTTAGATTCGATTCGAATTTTTCGCAATTTTTGGTAATCGTATAATGAAAATTTTTTAAATTTTACTAGGAAACCCTAAAATATATCACACTAATACCAACCAACTTTAAAAATATCATAAATTTTATTTAAATAATTCATAAGGTTTTGATATTAGGCGTAACTTTTATCAGAATTATACATTAACTTCTAGTATGTAAAAATGTTTATATGTTCAACTAAAAACCGCTATAACTTTCGCACTCCCTGCACGAAATGAAACGCGAACTGATGCTATATGCAATTGTGTCACGTTGTATTTATACAAATGAATTTTAATGTGCCATAAAAAAGGTCTAAATCAAAAATTTTTGATAATGGCCCATGTACTTTTTAACAAGGGTGAGATCTTTTCTATCTAATGTAGTTTAAAACACTAAAATTGGATAACAGTTATTCGAGTTTTGGATATAATTCCCGATTTTGGGGTATATCGAAAATTCTAAAAATGGTATAATAATATACGCACCCATATCTACAAACTGTACTATGTTACATTCCAAGTGTTATTTCACAAAAATTGACATTGATGTCTCAACAGATTTTTTGCAACCCTCAAAGTAAACAAAAAAAAAAAAAAAAAAAAAGAATCAAAGTGCTCATATAGATATCCATATAAGTACATGCATATATCATGAATTCCATGAGATATTACATATGAAATAACCAAAAGGTTTTTAGATTTATTTCACATTTGGCACATAAATACTTTATAATACAGAAACAATATATAGTAATTTTCTAATTTTATAAAAAAAAATCAAAATATTTTACAAGGACACATCACACTATTCATATTTTTGAAACTTAAATGACACAGTTTATTAAACCTTTGAAAATGGAGTCTTTCGTACTAAAAAGGAACATTTGGGGGAGGTATCACTTCATTTTTTGAAAAAAAAAAAAAAATAAATAAAACCGCTACGGAAATCCATCGAATTTTGGTGGCAGTTTATAGGAAAAAGAGCATTAGATAGTGGATGTTACAATTATCCTCAAAATTTTATTATATCGTTCTGAAGTATAGCTGATACTAAAAAATATTAAATCGAACATAAGATGCGCTATACTTCAATACTAATGGTGTTACATAAAAATCTAATTTATTTATTTCATCTACAGATTTAACCTTACAGACTAACAATGTAATTCAGCATAATTGTGGAAAATTTTATACTCTATAATTATTGTAATAGCTTAAAACACGTTCGATACACAACATCGTACAACAAAAATTTGCCTGAAACGTGGTAAATTCTATATACATTTGCAAATATAGACTTAATATAGTACAGCTGCATTTTCAGTCTTTCGATTCGTGTTCGTTTTTCCTTTTAAAAGGTACCTCAAAGTTAATTTTTAATTTTGCAACTTTATATTAATATTATATAGTAATAATTTATAACTAATATTATACAGAACATCAAATGAAAGATGAGAATTTTTCATTTTATTGGATTACTTTTTGTTAAAATAATCCAAATAAAAGTTGCAAAAAATCACCTTCAAATATTTAATCCTTTAATATCCTTGAAAGTTTCCAAGATATGATTTCCAAAATAATACACTGATGCATATTCATATAAACGGATTTAAAGTGTTTGTTTTTCTTTGAGGTGTGTTCGTTTCTCTTAACCGAAAACAATGTTATAACGGTACTATAAGAAATATTTGTTTCTTGCTTTTGTTGTTTTATTTAATTTAGCAATCAGAACATATTGGTGATCATTTCAGTGGAGTATTGTTATTTTTTTTTTTTTTTATTCGGTAAATTTCATCAACTTAAAGGATTCCCAAGGGAACTTTTCTTACAGACCAGTAAATAATTCAAATTAAATTTTTTCGTGCTAAAGGCTGTTCTAACAGAGAAATTGGACGAAAAATTAACCGTTCCGAAGCATAAATATCGAGTGCGGAAACCAGCAAAAGGTAATCAAAAATTAACTAAATGACAAATTAATAAAATAAAAGAAGAAGCCGCCAGAAATAAATCAAATGCAACACAAATAAAAAAAATAAACTTGACCTTCCTGTCACTTCCAAACATGTTGCATACAGTTTGCGAACAGATCGTAACGTTAAATGGAAGAAACCAAAATGTGAGCCAGTGTTAAACAGCATCATAAGGAAAATCGTTTAAAATTTGCTCGCAAATACATGAAATGGACAAATGAGTGGAATAAAGTAATCTTTTCTGATGAAAAAAAAATTCAATTTGGAGAGTTTCGATACATATTCCTACTATTGGCATGATTTGAGGTCGAACGAAATTCATATGTCGAAACGCAATTGCGGTAGAGGCAGTGTTATAGTTTCGACAGCCTTTTCTGCTGCAGGAAAATCAAGAATAAATTTTGTTCCAACTAAAATGAACAGTACAATTTATAATGAACTGTTGGAAGATGTTCTTCTCCCATTTATGGATGAAAAAATGAATGAAGATTGCATATTCTCGAACCAATCTAAGTCGTCGTTTAATGAACATAGTGTTCCGTTATTGGATTGGCCTGCTTGCAGTTCGGATATAAATCCAATGGAGAATTTGTGGGGGTATATGTCCCATAAAGTTTACGCAAGAAATGCACAGAATGAAACAATAATGACAATAACGGAGTTAAAACTAAAAATTAAGCAAGCCTTGGAAGAAATTGGTAGTGATTTTCTTCAAAAATTAGTCGAATCAATGTCATACCGAATTTTTGAAGTTATCCAAAACATTAGTTCATTAGTTTAAGTGCTTATATAGAAAAATGCCATAAAAGTGGTACTAAACCTCTAAAGTTACAATGAAAAAAAAAAAAATTTAATGTTCATTTTGAATTTTTTGTTATTAATTTTTTAATTTTTTAAATAATTTAAGAAAGTAATTTGTAGCATCTTATTTATATTTAAGTCCCATTTTTAGTAAGTTGATTAAAAAAATTGATGTGCGTTTATAGGAATATGCACCAGTGTATATGTTAAAGATGCTAATATCCAGTTTATAGTACCAAAATTTTATAATTTTAACCTTATGACTTTAATCCATACATCGATTTGAAAGTTGTTCGTTAAAACAAATGTAGAAATTTAATTTTCATTTCGGTGAGACATCGAGAATGTAAAACCAATAGAGCCATTTTTGAAGCCATATTATTTTTAAATTTTAAGTAATTTTTTCCTTATGTGTAACATTAAAATTTTCAATGACTTTAAAATATATTTAAAAGTTAAATGTTTCTATTTATTTAACTGTCAATTTTTTACGTATAACTTTAATATGCGAACTGATATTAGGCAAGGGTTTTTACATTATACTTAATAGCAAGTAATTAACAAAAAAAAGCTGTAGTCAGTCAAGCGAAACTATATAATACCATAAATTATCATGTGTGCTATGATTATAAACATATGGAACGATCCTTGTTAAAATTTATACATTATAAAATTTATGCACATTAAATTAATTTTCTGGAACGAATCTTATATATAACTATGCTTAATCCTCAGATCCTCTTAAAATTTGATAATGTCATTTTAGTTATATAAATTTTAATTGTTGTAAATAAAATCAGAAAATAAATTATTTAAATGCCATTTATGCGTCTTAAAGTGACATTCTAGAATAGGTGTTGTATTTAAGATATAGTCAATTAAAGGCCGATCTTTACAATATTTAATAGCATGATTTATACGTTAATACAGAATAATCGTGTCAGATTGTATTCCGCTACTAACCTTTTTGTGGTATTTATTCATGCTAAAGTATTTCTCAAGAGGTGCTCATGTAGAAATTATAGTCAAATATGCATCCAATCTCTTGAAATTTTAATGCACAAATAAAACCGAAAGAAAACATTCCTTTTCGGATTTTCATAAAAATATGAATATATTTAAGATAACTATGATCACTAAAGCGATTTTCTGGGAAACATTTGCATGGGGGCAAGGTAAAATAATGGATCGATTTGGACCATTTTCTATAAGATTCGTCCTTATTTTTAAAAAACGACTGTGCCAATTATTATTAAATAATATTTAAAATTACAATATATAACGAAAAGACAGTACATTACTAAAATTTTATAAGATTTAAAAAAAGGGCAAAATACAAAACTGAAAAACATTTTGTAATGTGTTTAAAACTGATAACTTCAGAATTATTTGTTGAAAAATCTCAAATATATTTAAGGATAAAATCTTTGAAGCACATTTTTGACATTATATGACTCTGAAAAGTTTAAAGGAATAACTTAACTGGAATTTATAAATCCTATTCTTTCATTTGATGCTCATCAATAATGCATCTGCATTGCATTATAAATTTTTGAGATCTTTTTTTTTCCAATTCCTTAATCAATAAAATCGGATTTTAACTAAAAAATGAATTTTTAAAATCAAAAACTTTTTCAGAATTTTTAAGAACAGAAATGGACATTCTACTTCAAAACATTAGTGTATGCTTAATTGGAACAAAATCGGAGATCCCAAGGTCAAAAAGTAGCATGTTTTAATAAATCTTGCATGGAATTCATGATATAACATTGACACCTATGCGAAAGGGTATAAATGTTTGTTAAATCCTACTACACTATTCAAGGCATTTAAAATATCAATTAATTTTTTTTTCATTTATTTTTCATTTTCATTTAGCGGGGTAAAATTTTAATGGGCTGGCTGAAATTGGTTTGGGATTTAGTATTTTCCTTTATTATTTTTTTTTTTTTTTAATGACAATAGTGCTACTATTTTAATTGAAAAGAAATCTATAGAAATTAAATTCTTTGTCATATTTGATCTTTATGATAAAATATTAATATTACTATGACAGTGTGTAAAAGGTTTATTATAATTTATAATGACTTACTTATTTGAATCTCTAAAATAACAAAGAATTTATAGTTATGAGAGGAATACGTTTAAATTCAAATGAAATGCAAATTTTCAAGTCAGAATCACAAGTATATTGAAAATAAGACAAAATTCTAAGAAAAGTACAATCCGTTCACAATTATCCCACTTTAATTTGTAAATAAATGAATGCCAAATGATCTATTACATTTGTATTTTTAGCATTTATTGAGTCTGTTTTTGTCCAATGCCTGTCATTGAAGTTGACTGAAAAAATAGTTTTAAAATTAAAAATTTACAATGGTTTTAAAATTAAAAAGTTACAATACAGTGTTTTGTTACTTTCATGACAGAAAATAAATACTTTTATTAAATAGCGCAAATTTATTTTAGTGTTGGTGACTTGCGAAATTCAGTTCTTTGAGTCATAAAAGATACAAAGAATTAATGATCGAAAGGAACCCTGATAACTGAAGAAAACATTTCTTTATAGACTGCAGGATTGCAGAAAAAATAATACGAATTTTAAAAGAAAATCGTGACTGTCACTCAGTCTATAAATTGTATCTTTTATTAGAGTAAAAAAGTTTCTAATATAAAGTCTAGAAAATGTGCAGGCAAAAGAGGGAACGAAAATGATTGAGATTAATTTTCTTCAAAAATGTGAATATATAAAGAGCAGTATTAAATACGTACTATCAAACTTTTTAAACATCCTGGTCAGAAATTCTATACCACAGATATTACGGGAAATGTAGCAGATAAATATCGTGTAAAAAAATGTGCTTTGAGAACTCTCATTCTAACGTTAGAAAGCACAACGAATTTTAATTCTGGTATGTAACAATGGGGGCCAATCCACTAAACTCTCCATTTGAACTGTAATTGGTCATATATGAAATAAATATATAGAATTGGTCATATTTAAATACACCTAAAGCCAACTAAAAAGAGGTAGACTCATTCCAACAAAATATTATATTATTCATATTATATTGATACTAACATTTATATGAGATTTATGCACTTTAAGATAATTCCCAAAAGTGGGCATTATATGGAAACTATAGTTAATTATGGACCGATCCTCATAAAATGTGGCACTGCGGTTTTATATGTATTTACTTATATAAAACTTACTAAATTTTCCCGGTATGCTTCGCTACCCCTTTTGATGGGATTTCTAATATTTACTTTATATGGGGGCTACTACTACCCCTCGACCTATCCGCTCTATTTAAAATTGGTAGGAAAAGTATTTATACAACTTTTTAAAACTTTCACTGAATTACTTCTTTGAAATCGGTTCAGCCGTTTGAGAATTTTAAAATATTTGGCGTAAAATGTGAACGTGTCATCTGATAAAAAATCCAATATAACCTAAGTCGTTATCCAGCGCAAGCATTAAATAGGTTTATTAAGGAGAAATTAAAAATTAGCTTTTTTAAAGTAGGCGTAAAATGTGAACGTGACATCCAATTGAAATCTAGCATAGCCTACAACTTCTTCCGTCACTGGTACCATCTGTGTGTAAAATTTTGTGAAAATCGGATGAGCCGCTTAAACGTGATTGATACACAAATAAATAAACAAACAAACTTACACCTCATTTTTATAACATATACATAAGGATATAAGGATTTGTGTTTAATATTAACTTTATACGAAAATTTTTATGGGATTTATATATGTTAAAGCTATTTTCGAACGAGGGGTATATATGGGAGCTATGGTCAAATATGGACCGACCATGATAGAATTTGGCGCACCCATTTATAGTTATATAAAACTTATTTGTGGCGATTGTCATTAAATTGTTTCTATACTTAAGACAAACTTAACAATATACTTAATAATTAACAAATTTCAATAATCCTTGTACGAAAGTAAATGTTCATGTCAAATTTCATAAATATATCATCAAAATTCCGACCTGCACTTTGTATGGTTGTGTAAAGTATAACAATTGGAAAGCATGTGCGTCGCGTAATACAGTTCTCGAGTAATAAAAAAATGAAGGTGATCATGACCACCGAAAAGACACCTGGCTGTGAAGTACATATGAGAAATATTTATTATACCTCGTGTTACTCATACGTTCATATGTAGTGATCAGATAAGAATGCCTTTTTTAGCATTTTCCCTTTTTATGTTGTTTTGTTGTGTTTTTGCTTTTTTTTTCTGTTTCTTTTCTGATTTGTGCGCTTTCTTGCTTATTTGTACATTTTTGAAACAAAAATATCTCTTTTTTTAATTTTGACAAAATTACATGGTGCTACAGTGAAACAAGTTTTTGGAAATAAATCTGTAACTTTTAAACTGCTACTTGGATTTATATAGAATATTAACATAGGAGAGCAGAGGAACGTACAATTTTAAGTTTGGAAGGGATGGCGTACATACCCCTTAGTAGCAGATAGGATACCTCTGATATGGAAAATTTTCAGCCACTTGTCAAATTTTTGTTTCTTATCCGTTTTCAAATATTCACACCTTCTTTAAAGTTTAAAAAGTTAACTTGTAGGTTAAAAAAAATTCCACAGGTCAAATTTCGGAGAGCCTGTACTTAGTTCACTTAGATTCTTCAGTTTGTTTTTAATTTTGAAATCATCTCTGTGATTTTATACCTTTCATAAAAGTTTAAAATTATTATATGTTCTTGAAGAAAATTTTGTTTTAGAGAAAAGAGATTGTAGACTTTTTGTAGCCAAAAAATCATTGTTTTTGGATTTCAAAATCGGTTATTTTTGGATTCGTAAAAGATATTGACTTTTTTATTTGATAAAAAATTTTGATTTTTAACTAAATTACAAAAAAATACATAATCGAATAAAAATATTGGCCTACATATTAAAAATTGGTTCAAGGTTTTGCAAATTTGAGACAGTTGAAATTTTAAATGTAAGTAATTTGAAAACAGTAAGAAATATATAGCACATGCAAGCACGTTTTTCATATGTCTTAGCGACGACTTTTTGAAAATGTAAAAATGTTTGAAATCGCATAAGAAAAACAAAATTTTTTTAAATTTTCCATGCTAGAGGTACCCTATTTTGAACCCTAATAGCTCAACACCTGAGTGGTATATAGGGAATCACTTCCAAAAATAAAATTATATACTCCTCTGCTACGACTAAGTGAAATTTTATGTACAGAAATGACAGATTTATTTCCAGAAAATTTAGATTCTTAGATTATTATACCGTTTTTAGAATTTTCTATATACTCCAAAATCCAAAAACAAAAACCGATTTTTCTGATTTCGCTTTTTCACTTTCTCAAATTCCAAAATTTTTTTTTAAATATTAACTTTAAATGGCAATATCTCTGGGATTGGGTTGAGAATTTTAATAATATAAACGGCGTTTTAATTTTGCTTATATCGGCTTTAACACGAACACTAAAAGAACGAATTTTTTTTTTTTTTTTTTTTTTTTGAAAAATGCATTTTACTACAATTGCGTTTTTTTTTTTAACATATTTGAAAGTATGGGATTTTTAAAATTAAAAAAAAAAAAATGTTGCAAGATATTCATATAAAAATATTTTTGTTTTCTTTTTCTTATTTTTTGCTAAAATTATTTGAATTTTTTATAAAAGTTAAAAAAATATAGAAAGTATGCAACTTTTAATATTCATATCTATTGAAGTTATTAAGAGATTTGTTTAATTAAAAAAGCGTGTAAAAGTTGTTAGTCTTCGCTTTGAAAATATTTGCTATATATAAATGCAATTTAGAAATGTGTTTTTGTCAAATGTGAGTTTATGAATTTTATTTTTTCTTTAGATGTATTTTAAATTTACTTGTTTACTATAAATTGCAATATAAGTACATAAAGCTTTATTATTTTTAATGAATTCTTAAAAAGTAATCCAATACATCTTTTTATAAAATATTTAATATTATTCATATTTTAAAAATAGTAAATAGAATATAATAGAAAATAGTATAAATAGAAAAATATAACTTTTGTATGAAAAAACATTGGTTGAAGAAAAGATTCCATACTTTCCAAATATGTTAAAAAATAAAAAAAAATTAATAGCATATTTAACAAAAAATACATTTAAAAAATACAACTGCATTAAAATGCATTTAATAGGAATCATTTTTATTTATGAAATGTTCATATTGAAGTTGATCATTGAATTCCACAAATCCTTCCCAGAAATATTGTTTAAAGTTCTATACTTTTAATTTTTTTTTTTAAAGTGAAAAAGCGAATCACGAGTTTTCGTAATTTCGCGAATATGAAAACTGAAATCCATACAGATATCCGTAGACCATTTACGTGCAAAATTTTATGAAAATCGAAAATTACTTGTAAAATTTTTGGAATTGTCGATATATAAAACTATTAAAACTTGTTAATCCTAATTTATTTTTCATTAAATCTGTAAATTTGACATTTAAGATACTTAAGATTTTAAGTGTAAAATGTATATGAAGACTTTTCCAATAATTTTTAGAAATTATAAAATTTTAAACTTTTAGTAAATTTTTTATTAAAATAAACATATTGTCCAAATTAAATTTTGTTAAAAAATAATTGTAGCTTTCCGCAACTACATAATACAAGCAAATTTAATATTTAAATTAAGGTACCATTCAACTCTGTTGAAAAAAGTATATCTTTTTGAAATTAAATTCAATAAAATCAATTATGTGGAAAAAAACAATTTAAAACTTAAACAACAAACTTATCGATATTACACCAACACACTTAGCAACAAATCAAACATTTTTAAAAAATACAAAAAAAAAAAAAACTATATTAAGCAATAATGTTGAAGAAAGTAGCATAAAAAAAGGAATGTAAATAAATGTATCGTTTTGTTTAATAAATAGTAGAAAAATGCTTGAAGTGGAAACAAAACAAAAAAAAAAAAAAAATCACAACACATACATGTGTATGTATGAAAGAAATTCAGGAAAGAAATAGAAGAGTAAAAGTAAAACTTTTTCTTGTTATATTCACAAAAAACAGTGTTTCTGTTGTTATTGTTTTTGTTGTGAAAAAAATACCTTAAAAGATAAAAACATTTTGTAACAAACAACAAAAGTGAATAGAGTCATTCCATTTAAAACCAACCGTATGGTTATTTCAACTCTTCCGAATTTGATAATATTTGGTATAATAATAATACTAGTCAAAACTAGGACTGGCACAAAATTTTAGATAATTTTGTTCAGTTAGCGAAATATAGTGATTTGAATGTATAAAATAGAAAAAAAAATGTACAAAGTTTTATAGACAATATTACAAATATCTTTCAAAGTGTTTACAGTATAATATTCATTGAGGTGTCATATTCGAGGTATCAAAATCACCTTTCATGTGACGTACAACAGGCTTCATCTGGACATTAGGATGGACCATATCTCTCGATTTATAGTTCGCGGGTAAATATCTCAAAAAAATGGTATTTTTAATATTTAAATAAAAGATATATGTATATGTTAATGGTGAAAGTATTTTCTGTACCCTTGGCAAGTGGCATGCTGGGACAGGTAATAGTTTTTAAATTATTACAAAAAGTTGTCATTATAAATACGAAATATTTATTTAAATTTGTATTGTTTCATTTATAATAAAATGCCAATTGCTTCCGCAAATCATCTAAATTTGATGAAATTTGGCAAAGATATTAACATTAACGCAAATACCGAATTTTTGTGTGATTTTCGCGATGGTTCGCGATTTACAATAGTTTTCATGGTACTAGTTTACCACGCTCAAACTGTCAAATAGATTCTAAATGATTCCGTTTTGGCGTAACCATACAACTTGTCAGATATATCGTGCATAGAACCAGCACTGGTCCTATGATTTTGGATTACTAAATCCACGCCGTAGCTGTGAGGTACCTTAATAGGTTATTAAGCTTTGACCCCGATACTTCATAGAGATGGTCCAGCATATAGTTGCCTAGAAAGATATGTTGAAGAGAAATCCGAGTCGTCTTCCATGTATTCCTAACATCCAATGACCCGTTAGTAGTGACAGTAATTTCGATATGTCCTTGCGATTATGGTTTATGAATTGCCTTGTGCGGTTTAAATCATAGGAGGGCCATATCACCTTGACAACCCTATATGTGTTGAGATTATGCCACCTGTTTTCAACCTTGTCCAAGAAGTGCTTGAAGATAAAGCTTTTAATAGTCTAATTAGATCTTTATCTACATAGCACATCCGCCTGTTCATTACCAAAATAGTCTCTATGCGCAAGGATCCAGACTAAGTTAATGTCAGAGAATCGACCAAACCTAATCATCTCTTCCTTATGTTGACTGACCAAAATTGACGTAGTAGTGAAAGATTTAAGAGACAGAAGTGACGTCTGTCTGTCGACAAAAATTCAAATATTCCCGCGAATATTTCTGTCATGAAGTATCGCTCTTGTCCTGTAGATGACCCATATTTCAGCCTGAAATACACTGCATCTATCGGGAAGGCGATCTAAAGAACTTATATCGATATTATACGACCAACTCCACAGTTCATCTTGGAGTCGTCGGTATAAATATAAATTCATACATTATAGTTTTCCAAGGGGTTGCCCTTGCGTCACTCACTGCTATCAAAATTCATACAAGGAGTAACATAGTCAGAAGGTTGGTTTACCCCCTGATTTTATAAAACGAACGAAAAATTAGTTTAGACAAATTGTATGGAAAACAACAATTAAATTTGAAATTTATATGGAAAGCAACAAATAAATTTGAAATTTATTTGTTGTTTTCCATGTAAATTGTCTAAATGAATTTTTGTACGTTTTATAAAAACTAACCTTTAGAATCGATGACAATATCCTTAGGATTCTCGCATGGCCACATGTTCTTGATCTCTACCATCCGGACGCTTTGATCCTCACTGCCCTACTGGTAAATATGGCCATTATGTAAAGGTCAATGGGGACGAGGTGTATTATATTATTGAGTGCTTCTGAAGGATTAGTTCTTAGTGTGCTTGTAATTAAAATGCATGCTGATCATTATATTCCATATAACTACTACATCTTTCTCTCCTGTTTCAATCCACCTTACTAGAGATCCGTAAATAAGGATTGGACGTACTATAGCTGTGTATATCCATTTAGCAATATTGGGACGGAGTCCCCATTGTGCATCAAACATCTTACGACACGACAGGTGTAGTAGGCTACCGCTTTATCGACTACATATAATTTTTCACGAATTAAAAAGTAAAATTTTTTGAGATACACGATCGCGAAATTTAATTCGCGAAATATCTACTATACGAATAAAACATAAAGACATGTTTTCGGTATCATTTTAAAGATAATTTTATTACAAATTAATTAAAATTTTTCTTATTTACAATTTATCTTGTTTTAAAAATATTGTTGATAGTGAATCATCGCGAAAATCATACTTAAACTCGGTATTAACATTACCAGTGTTTATGTTAAAATTTCATTAAATTTGGATGCTTTGGCGTTTTTACCTTTTCACTATGAATGAAACAATACAAATTTAAATAAATATTTCGTATTTATTAGAACATTTTTTTAAATAATTCATAAACTATTGCAAGTCCCAACATAACACTTTCCAAGGGTATAGAAAACGTTTTAAGCATTAACATAAATTCTTTAAGAATTTTTAAAAATACAATTTTTTGATGTATTTACCCTGTAAGTGTAAATCGCGAGATATGGATCATTTTAGTGTCAAGAAAAAAGTCACGTTGTACGTCACATTAAAGGTAAATACTTTGAAAGATATTTGTAATTTTGTGTATACAACTTTGTTCTTTTATTTTTTTAGCTAAATATATTTCAATGAGTATAATGATTGTACCGAATATCATTAAATTCGGATAGGTAAGGTCCAAATTTGAAATTTTTCGTGTTGATTTTAAGTGAAATGACTCAATAGTATGAAACGTTATAAATACAAGGTGGCAAAAATTAAATGCTACAGAATATTTTATGTTCCTACAATAGGTATGTTTGATTTTTATAACATCTCATTACTTCTAATTATTTTGACATTGATATGTAAATTTAGTTACTACTAAGCATGATATAAAAATAACAAGGTAGCTTTTTAGCTCCTCATTTTGTCACCGTGATAACCATCTGACGTTTTATTCTCTCAAATCGTACTACCCTATAAATTTAAAAAAGAAATCCGAGTTTTTTGTTTACTTTTTTATGCTCAGGTACGTTGGGAGAATTATTAAAAATTATCAAAATTATATATATATATCCGATCTTGACAAATTGTCTTACTTTTAGTAGACCTTTTTGTTCTAAGGTTAGTGATATATACATTTTAGCTAAGTTACTTTTAGTTAAAGAGATATAAAGATTCAAAGTTTCATCATATATACATTTATATATCTTTTATTTGTAAACCGATCGGAATAATATATATATCATTTGAGATTGCTTTCAAATATCTATTAAATTATATTCGAAATTGGTGAAACAAACTAATTTATTAATGTAAATAATATATTTTTAAACCATTGAATAAAAAACATATTTTTAGTTGAAAACTATTTACAAAATGGATATTTTTAAATATTCAAAACTGCTGCAATACTAGATATTTCAGCAAAAACGCAGATGTGAGTTTTTTCAATTCCAAACAATACCATTTATGCGAAAAAGTGGTTACATTCAATATATAATTTACACATAATAAAATAATATTTCTAAAATCATTCACCCTTTTTATCATGTGGCATTGCTTTTTTATTTATTTACAAAAGAATAAGTAGGAAATAATTTGATTAAAAGTAAAAAAAAAAAAATGTGAGAACGAAGTGGAACTTCCTCCTTATATTTATATTATGCTGCTAAATAATAAAAAAGAAATAAAAGTAAAATAAATTAATAATTTCCAGATGCAAAGAACCAATATAAATTGCTTCATTTCAATAATGAAATATTTCGGCCTGTGATTCATTGTAATACTTCATATTCATCCCACTTTTATTTTATTTCTTTTCTGATTCTGAAAACCAGAAAATGTTTTTATATTGATAAAGTAGGAAAAATATTTTTCCTTTTACGAAATTTATTGTTTTCTACAAAATCTTCATGTTGTACAGCAATAGATTTGAAAATATGTAAAATCAGAGAAATATAATAGGAATATAAGTTTTTGTGTTTGGCAACTTATTTAAAAGTTAGAAGTTATGTATAAGTTATCAAAAATTATATTTATACTAAGTTAATTAAACATATTTCGATAAAATAACAAAAATAAGGAAATAAATTTACTAATTTATGAGAATTTCTTTTGGCAATTAGTGTTGTTTACCAAAATTGTTTGGTAGAAAGGATAATAAAAAATATACGAATTTCTAAGATAGTACAGTTGAAAATATTTTGGAAATAAATCTACAACTTATAGATGGCTATTTATATAAAAATAAATATAGTTGAACATAAAAATTATTAATTATATAGACAAAACCTCAGGATTTACATATCTTTTCCGAGCCCAAAAATAAATAATTTTGAATTTGAAATTTGCATAATTTACACAGTTCAAGAGTAAAAAAAATAATAATAATAAAAATATGTTGCGAAACATTTTTGGTTTCTCTCCATCATGTTACACTTTTAACCCATTGACGACCAAAGAAAATATGCTTCTCTAAGTGGTTTTTAGGTTATATAATTTTCTAGATAATAGGTAAAGCAAATTAGTTATTCATGTTTTATAGAAAAATAATGGTGCTACAAAAATTTAATATAAATTATGTATTCAACTTGCATTACATAGCTCCTATAAGTCTTTAAAGTTGTCAAAATTAAAAAATAAAGTTTAACATTAACGTTTTTAAGAGAAGGAATAGTGCTGCAAAAATGTAGTAAATGGAAAAAACAACTTTAAGGACTTTTGGGGGCTATGTTAAGAAAGTTGGAGCATTACTTATATTACATTTTTTTAGCACTATTCCTTTTTTATAAAACGTTAATGACAAATTTGCCTATTATTAAGTTGGAAATAATATTTAATTTTTGTGAATCGTACTTTATCAGTCATAACGACTTACTGAAATATTTGATTCTTTTCTTTCATATTTCATTTCTTAAGTATGAGTGAAATATGAACGAATGAAAGGTGAGAGTAAATAAGTTTTAACTCAAATTAAATTTAATACAAATCTATAAGCATAACCACAAAAGAAATCTAAAATTAAATTTTTATTAAAATCAATTTTATTTAAAAATTTTCAGAAACAGTTGAAAATAAATTATAGTTGATTTCAATAATATTGTGTTCGTGATAACAATGCTTTAAGTGTTATTATATTATAGTGACCACAATTAAATATTTTAATATTGTTGATGGAAACAAAACGTATTTTTACCAAAAACAAAATGTTACAAATCAACATATAATGTTAACTTTTTACAAGTAGTCATATCATAGGTGAAAAAAAATCATAATTTGTTTTCCACATATATTGAATGTTTGTTTTTCAAGTATATTATATTTACACATATTATTTTATTTTTTTACTGTTTAATGCTTTTGGTTACTATAAGTATAAGTTATGCCAAAAATGAACGATAAGCTAAAGGACAGAGCATCTGACCATTAATTTTTATCACAATGTTTGTGCATTTACAGCTGTCATGTTTTATGCTTTATAATAAAAGCATATGTATTCCGGTGTAGTTTTTAGTAATTTTTCTGTTTATAGTATATGTATATATTATATTCTGTTTTTAGTTTTATTTTAGCTTGTTTTAGTTCATTTATTTCAAAAACGAGCCTCGTCACTCGTTACTGTCCGTTACGCTGAAATTGTTCATTTTTCCACTTCGTTAACTCTCCAAAGGTAATCGGTTATTGCTTTAGCCTTGCCATATTATCAAAATTATAAAATTTACTTTAAAACCAAGTTGTAATAACCAAAAGATAGATAAAGCTTAATTTATTGCTCACTTTAGTTCTTGTTAGCTTTAATTATCTGATACCTTATAGGAAGGTTATAATAATGGTCCTAAAAGGCATTAATTAACTATTAATGTATTTTTTTTGCTTAACATATAATGGAAAGAATAAGCAATTAATGAAGAAAAATGTCAACATATTTTATTACTATTGTTATTATTATTATTATTTATATAAAACTAGTTCAGGGATAAAAATAGGATAAATTTGAAGCATTCTATGATAAATTTTGATCATGTTTTTATAATATTTGTTACAGTAATAAAATCAGATCATAATATGATAAAACTTTTAAATGTAATATGCAAAAATCAGACAATAATAGGATAAAGTTGAATCATTTTATGATTATTTTATTTATTATTATTTATGACCATAATAATTTTTACTAAAACTATGTAATCCAATTATAATATTTTGCTCTTAGATTACGGTCACCACAACCATATGATTTCTCTGCGTGAGGAAGAGAAGCATAGACGATACTACTGTGGGCCAGTGTAGAAAACTTTGGTGTGAAAAACATTTTGTCGATTGTATAGAATTTTTTTCTGGAATTCAAGCAAGGCAAGAAACAAATATAGTTAGTCTATACAATTTTACAAATAAATATAGGAAATATGTAAATCTATACATCATTTAAATATAAATAAGCTAAAATAATTTTGAATTTCAAATACATAATGCTTATGTAAATGTACAGTGGCGTACAAAACTAAAGCACGGATATAACGATGAGAAACTCGATTTAATTTTAATTCATAGAGACACTTAAGTTTGAAAAATCTGCTCAGAAATTTCAATCGTTGCTATTTCACCTTCGTAGGAAATTTTAAATTATACGAGTTTTTTTTACGATCTACAATTCCCCATATGATTCCAAATATATTTTCTATAAGTTTAGAACCAAATAAATGTCCCAAGCACTTCAAAACTGTGAGTTTTTCGGCAATAACACACTTTTTGAGACAATTAAATCAGTTTCGGATCAAACGAAAAATATTTAACCGTCTTCTCAATATCTTTTGGTATACTGTAAATTAAGACGTTTTCCCGGTTTGATAATATACATAGAGAAAACAGGTTTGTTATGACTACCGACCTTTTATCCAATTACATTTTGTCAGTTCCAACATTTACACACAATTCGATTGCAGTTACTGAATATTTTTTCGTACCCGCCACTATATTTAAAAACATTTCAGTAAAAAGTGTAAAAAAAAAGTAGCTATTGTAAATTAATATTCAAATGCAAAAAATTATTTGATTTTTTCTTTTAATAATATTTTTATTAAATATAACGAAAATATAAAAATTTCAAGTTTACAGACGCATATGTACATATATAGATACGAGTAGACAACTTCATCTGAATTAATTGATTATTTCATTGGGAGGGTCTTCAAAACATTTAAAGGAATAATTAAAGGAATAATTTCAAAGCCACAGATAACCCGAGAACATTGTTTGCATGAAAAAGAGTGTATCTATATGCTGCAATGCGTATATACTTCCAATAAGCATATACCAGTAAATAATAGTTAATGGTGGCCTAAGCAAATAGATAAAAGGTTATTTAATAGTAAAAATGGAATTAATTGATTTTGAAAAAGATCTTTACCAAAAATTTAGTATTGGACATTCTAAGCTTCAACTTTTGGAAAAACATGGCGTTCTCAGTTATCTTCTTAAAATTCTGTGGATATTACGATGTAGTACTTATTTCCTTTTAGGATTGCGTAAAATTTTATTTTAATTCATATAAAAAGTTCTTTAAATAAAATTAAGTTTAATTTCAGTAATTTTAACATTACGATTATCAATAACTCCAACTGAATATTTAGTTCAAGTTTGAATGTTTTTCATACAATCAATATTTTGATTGCAACAACCAACATTTAGTTTCGGAATGTGCATACAATTTAGTAATTCCAGCCAAATTAGATACATTTACTATGACCTTCACCATATTGACTCATATAACTAATATTATTATAATAGCAATCATTATTTCGTTATAATCCATATTTTACCTCTAATAATATTTAAAATCAGTTCTATTCATAAATTTTCATAACTATACCACAACTTAGGTTTATTGAATTAAAATTCAATTATTGTAATAGTTTTCCAAAAATTCTTTTTTCTGTGTAAGTTAACACATCCCACATTTAAAACTCCGCCACTGTAAAAAAAAGCTAACATATCCCACATTTAAAACTCCGACAATGTATAAAATAAATGTTTACTTAAAAATATCAAACCGAAACTAATTTTCATGCAAAGAATTTCACAATAATCTGTTTTTGCTGACGTTGCACACGCGCACAGAAAATAGTTGCTGCAACTTGTGGGAATCGTCAAATAATCAATTTTGGGGAATGGCACATTAAGTTGGATTAAGAAATTATTGTGTAAAAGTTTTTAGTTCCAATTTGAATCCAATAAAGTTAACATAATTGCGGAAGCAACTAAAGCTTTTTAAAAACAAAATTTATTTATAAATTTTGTAACTTATATACTTTGATCAGTCAAAACTTTTGAAATCAGACTTCACGGGAAAAAAGTACTATTTTCATTGAATAGTTTAGCTTAATTTGGTGGATTAAAGTTAGTACGTTCACCAGAAGAAAAAGGATTAAATGCATGTTGCACTAATAGTACTGAGAAACCTCCTACATGGTTTGTTATAGTTTGGGTTTTTTTCCAGAACTGTATCGAAGCAATATATAAAGTAAATGTAATATGTGCTTTAGCTTTATCCGCACTTTGTCTATAAAAACCTTTAAAACGTAAATCTCAAAATAATTTCAATTATCAAATATAAAAAGTTATTATGATTACAAACAAAATAGAAAAATATATTAATGAAACTTTTTACTCATTTGATTTTATTTACAAATATTTATACCACATAAAATATACAATCACATCAGAATAAAAAACTTTTAAGATGTTTAACCTTTTGTTCAATTTACAATAATTGAACAGATTGTATGATTTGAAAATAGAACATATCTTTAATAACTTTCATAAATCCCTAACAATCAGTAAATATTTGTGTTTTTTCCGAAAAAAGTACACCATAAACGTACAAAACTAAAAACATCAACAACATCAACATTTTTATTTTTTAATTCTTACAAAATATAACCACTAGATTTTGACCACAAAAATTGTTGCAGAACATAACCACTAGATTTTGACCACATCTATACTCAAACTTATTTTTGTGGTCAAAATGTTGTGGTTATGTTCCGCTAGAATTAAAATATATATATATATGGATTACAGCATTTTTTTATTCGCACATCATTCGTTGGTTTGCATGGCTTTTTTTTCGCAGTTTACTCTTTGTTTTGTACTAAAACAGCCATTGAAAACACTCTACATCCGTCTCCCGGATGTGTCATAAAAATTAATGATGGTCGACACTAACAACTACAAAAAAGTGCACATTCACAGCCAAGTGACTGAGACGGAAAAAATAAATGAACAGCCAGTCATTCACACATACATTTAAATACATACATTCCGCTATATATTCATGCATTAAAATTGTATTTTGTAGTTGTACAGACACAAACATACAAATTCGCTCAAATTATGATAAAAAAAAAAGTTAGCAACAAATCTGGAAACTTTAACAAAATCTGGAATAAATGCTATCAAAGGGAATAATAAAATAACACAATTTAGCAGCACAGATTTATTACACAGAGAAAACAGTTTCGTTGTGGTGACCGAATTTTTTGCTAATCGTATTTAATCGGTTTCAAGTACTGATGTGTAATTCGATTGAGGTTACTAAAAATATGGTCTCCACAACTGTATGAAATAAAATAATTCGGTTGGAATAAATAATATTAAGGAAAAATATTAGACGTTCTCACATTTTTTTTCATTTTTATATACATTTTCTTTAAAAAATATGTATAGATATGATAACTAAATGGAAGATTTCTTAGAACACCTAAGTTTCGCACTTTCTCATTACAAATAAGTTTAAGACTTTCTCATTAGGTATTATTTATGTCACATTTTCCAGCAAAAACTCTAGCCTTAAGACTTTGTAATCTTGACGTTAAATCTATTTTAACAAGAAGAAATAAATGCAATTAACCTTATATTATGAAATTAATTACTATATGAATTTTTAAGGTTCCATTGCAAAACTTTATGCAAGATACTCCCAGAGAACTATTAAAAAACACCAAAGAGAAGACATCTTGCTGTATAATTTTTGGAAAAATTATAATTTTTATTATTGCACATCACAGACATACTTATATACATACATATATATCTACATAATCAAATGCACACTTATAGGAAATACGAAATAATCACCTGTACATACGATTATATATAGCAAACACAACGTTTTTATTTCCTTTTATTTTATAATTTATATGTGAAATTTACATTTAATTATTGCTTTTATTATTATTATTATTATTATTATTATTATTATTATTGTTTTTCATTTATTTTTTCTTTCAAAGTTTTCAAATATTTCGTGCAACATATTTTGTGTCGGTTGTAGACAACGTATTTAGCAACATTTATTGGTAATGCAACTGATAATATAGCTAAAGTTTAAAATATCATAAGAACATGAGTTTTATTGTTACTACCAATATTTACAGTTAAATTGATCATTTTATTCTGTTACCATTGACGTATTCATCGAATATATTTTAAACAGACTCACAGAAGTTATGTTAACCAAATTATTAATTGTAAAAATGCCAAATTTATATAATTTTACATTTATGCGGATAAACACTCTACTGAAATTAAAAATATTCAATAAATAAAACAACATATTGCTATTTTCTCCTAAATTTTCGTACCATTCTTTTTCTGTGTGTATGTTTCTTTTTTTGACATTTGAAATAATTAGGAACAGTGTAAGTGACAAATCTTTTTATGGAGATTATTAATAAGATTCTAAGTATATAAAGCGTGGAAAAAGTGAAATATTTGATTGTTAGAGATTTTGTGTTTTAGCTAAACTGCAAAATAAATTGCTCCTCAAAAAATGTTTGTGTCCTGGTAAAAATGGGATTTTGAGAAAAAATGTAAAAAAAAATGTGAAATGTGTAATCGAAGAGCAACATATCATGATTGGACTATATGGTCATAAATAATAATAAATATAAACATTATAATCATAAAATAACAAAACTTTTCATATTATATTTAAATTTAAAGCGTACTTATTTTAACTATTTGTAGCATTCTATTGTAATGGGAATAAAAATATTATTATGTTTAAAAATAATATATGGTTTAAGAATAAGGAAAAATATTAGTAATAATAACCTTTTCATATTAATAAAATTTTGTTTTGGGTAAAAATAATCAAAAACTTATGATTTTTTTTCTTTTTATTGTAAACATTGAGTTATAAAACTGAAACAAAAAATTCTTATCATGAACACAATATTATTAAAATTAATGAAAATTAACAATAAGAACATAATATTGTTTTAGTGACAATGCCGCAAACATGATTTTTCTCTGCGTGTGTGGATGTGCTATTTGTGAATGCTTTTTAAAAGGGAGACAAATTTTACGAATTTTATACAAGCCGAAAATGTATGTATTCTATACTAGCGTTGTATTTGTTCCTACACAGAGAAGCAAATCTGAAAATTTTCGTTGTGGCAACCGAATTGTTTGCAAACAAATTGAGTCGGTTCTGCGTACTATCTATACAATTCTGTTGTAGTCACTTTAAAATTTCGGTTGAAGAAATTTTTTTGAAGAGAAAATAATTCGTTTGCCACAACTGAGTATAGAAGCCTAATTTTTAATTACAATCAACTGTTTTACTATGTTTTTTAATTGAGTTTGCTTATAGACATGATACATAAATTTCACACATTTCTGCATACTTTGCATTTTTCTTTCCAAAATTAATTTTCTTGACACCGACACCACAACCTGCAGGAAGTTTTAATTAAAACAAAATATTTTATCAAACGGACAATATTTCTTCAAACAAATCTTTCTCGATAAATGATTATTTGCGTGAGAAGAAAATAATTTACTCACTGAGCAGCATGTTTTTCCTTTTACTATTATCATTTGTGGAAGTGGCTATATATATGTGTCTGCTCATTGCTCGGTAAACTCTTTATTCTAATAAAAAAATAAAATACAATAAAGAGATATTAGCGATGGAAAATTTGCAATATATATATATATATATATATATATATATATATATATATATATATATATATATGTTAATCTTACCTTTTCATACTTCAATTCAGTTTCTTCTTTTAATTTATTTTCTTTTTTAATTTTTCAATGTAAATTTTTTTATTTTATTTAATTTTAAATGTCAAATGATAAACAGCTTTTTGAGACTCATAATTAGTTTATCAGTTGAGAATCTTCTTTGTTTATTATTTGCTTATAAAGTAATCAAATTGATTACATTTTCATTATGAATAATGGGCTAATGTAATTAAATATCTTTTTTATGTATACGTATATATTAATATAAACAATTTATTAATTGCAAACACTGATATTGTGTGTACTAACAAAGTTTAATTAATTGCATCAACCGACATAGTAAAAATTTTTAAGGAAGTACTTTTTCATTACTTCCAAAGTTTCAGTAAGAAGTTATATAAACATTATCCAAAGATGTTATTAAAAAGCGATTTAGATAAATTTTTTTGATATAAAAAGTTGAAAATTTACAAAAAATAGTTGTTACTTGATAATAACTATTTTATTCAAATGAAAAATATTGTTATGCATATTTTTCTGATAAAAATATTTGGTTTATATGAAAATTAAAAGCAATTTCCTTGAAGTGATAAAAAGGTACATAAAAAATCAATTTTACATGACATCGTGAATATGACTTCCTACTCAGTGAAGAGGTAAAAAAGGAGAACATCTTCATTTGCACTATTTCTGGATCAGAAGTTTATGATCTTATTGACTTCTTTGGATGTTCTTTTTTTGCTGATAAGGATTAGTTTAGGATTGTAAATAGTTGTAATAAAAATTCGATATATCTTATGCAATTGTAAAAGACATAATCGTTTTCCAACCAATCTTTTTTCAGTGTGTACAAATTTTTTAAATTTATCTAGCGAATGAAGTGTTGCAAAAATGTTTTCTTTTCCCGATTAACCTCTTAAAGAAATTACACAAAAATTTGAAAGTGCTTAATCAAAGAGGAATTATAGTCCAGAAATGACGAAAAACTATTCAAAATATTGAATAATTTTTCATATGAAATATTACCTAAGTTTGTACTGAAATTTTTTGGGTGAGTTTTTATTGGGCTATTTTAATGGCAGCCATTTTATGGTTTATTTATAAATTTGATACAATATCTTTAAAGAAATATGAAAAACTAATATTAACTTATCTTCGACCTTTTTTTTGGAGAATTTAGCCTTTTTTGGCTTCTTTTCATTTTAGCCTCTTTTTTCTCACCTCCTGGCTATACTGTTAAGAACACTGATCTTTATTGGGAACTTTTTTCATATCAACCAATTTTTTGTATTTCAACACAAATTTCATTTATCTAGAGTTATATATAAGCCAGAGATACGACGTACAGCGATTTTTTCTGATTTCTTTGTCCAATTTTTTTTTTTTTTTTGTATATGGACGGATGGATATTCGTATATTTTCTTAGAATTTCAAAAGGAACCAGAATATATATACTTTATAAATATTTCGATATGTACCAAACAGAATGACAAACTCAATATACACCCAAAAATTTTTGGATAAAATATTCTGCAGGACACACGATATCGAGCAAAAGTAAGTTGCAAAAAAAATTTGTATGGAAATCATTCGAAAATAAGACAGGGCAGCACTGATTCTGCGTCACCACTGTCTGTAGTTAACGTTAATTAGAAAATTAGTGAAGTAGCACCATATATGCAACATATCACGAGAAAGAATTAACTAATTTGGTTAAATAAGATACCAAAATATTCCAAGTTATACTGACATATTTTTTTGGTATGTTATAGTTTTTAGTATGAACATTTTCGGAGATATTAAAAAATATTATAAAAAAAAAAAAACGTTAAAAATCTAAAACGCGTAAAAATGTTCCTTTTCATAAAGATTGGTATGTTACAAATAAATCAACCAATATATCATTAACATCGATGCATCAAATCAGGCATATCTTTCGCGAGATATGTGCAATCTCATTCACTTTCTATATAACGATTTATCTCGAGAACTGGAATCATTAAAAAAGGCATTTATGGATTAAGCACTCCATGATCATATGTATTTTAATTCATTAACAAATCCTGTCCGCAAAAAAAAAGAAATATTTTTTTTTGTCGCCTTTGTAAAATCTGAGAGATTTTCGACTCACGTTCGTTTGAAATCGTGGCAGCAGAGTATTTTTTTCTAGTATATAATAGCCTTAAATACAAGTGTTAGTGCTTTCCAAAATTTTGCTGAAGTTGAATAAATATTTAATACATATTATTAATGAATTTTACTTAGATTAGGTTATATCAAGAGAAAGCGCAGAGAAAAAAATATGGTTACGGCATTGTCACTACAATAGTATTATGTTCTCATTGTTAATTAATTTTAATAATATTTTATTCAAAATAAGAATGTTGTTGTTAAAATTTTTTCATACAGTATTTAGTTGACTACAAAAATGTTATTTATGCTTTTGAATATTTCTACCAGAAACAAGATTTTGTTAATATAACAATTATATTATATCTATAACCATTAAATATTATCAATCCTTTTCCCTGTTTCGTTATATTTCGTTTTCAAACCATATTAATATTATTATTCTTATTGCAATTTACGTGGGAGATGTAACTGTCTAAATCCGTTTATGATTTTTTTTTTTTTTTTTGCCAAATCCTCATATTAGCCTAGTAATACTTTATGCCAATACTTTTAAATGTATTTAATTTTGACTCCTTAAAATGGTGAAATCATGCGTTGTGCATTGAAGTCAAAACGTCCATATAGAAAACCTAGTTTTTGATGTTAACGATTTTTTGACGATTTTAAATAATAGATTTGACGATTTTGTGATTATGACGATTTTTTTTCTCAAATATTATCGATTTTGCACCAAATTTATCTGGCAACTATGCTTGCATGCTCTAAATGTAATATCTATAGATAATACCATGCGAACTAAATGAGTTCTAAACTCTGTGTGTTGCCCGTTACCTACTAGTCTCCTAAGTGTTAGCCTATTCAATTCAGAATTTCTTTCGTTCTCTCTAGATTTGATCTTCCCAATAATATCTTAGTCATTAATTCATTTCTAAACTTTTCAAAAGGTTTAGCACTTCCCAGTGTAATGGTATTCAGGGATGATCCCATTTTGGATGGCTTGTCTTCTTCTTCTTCGTTACCGATGATACCATAGTGTCACGGAACCCATATTATAATTGAGATAAATGTTTATCTAATTTTTACATTGTAAAACAGTTCGAGATTATGCATTATTATTATTATTATTATTATTATTATTATTATTATTATCATTATTATTATTATTATTATTATTATTATTATTATTATTATTATTATTTAGGCTTTTGTTAACTGTTTGACTGAGTGTTAAAATATGTGTTAAATTCTATTTAAACATATCGAAGGCTTATATTCAAAAACGTCTATCTGTAGATTTCCAAAATTATTATTTTGACGTCAAACACTTTGGTTTTGTGTTAAATGGTATTAATTTTGAAAAGAAAAAATAATTCTAAATTTTTTTTTTTTTTTTGCTTTTATATGTTTGGGCTATCTAAAAAACGAATAATTTTTATAAATAATAAAAATTTGATTTTCAAAGGATTATAATTTTGGACGAGTACATTTTACTATACCCAGCGTTTTCTAATGCTTTAGTCAATTGAGTTTTTGATAACTAAAATGGTGAAAAAATGGTCCTTTATTTTCATTTTTTTTCCATCAAGTGTGGTTTTTTATGGTCGTGTCTAATATTTCGCACATTACAGGAGTATATTTTACTATAAATTAAGAAGGGTGTGTACGATTCATATAAATGATACACCATGCAAAACAGAACATTTTTTTCTTAAAAATTCTATTAAAAAGTGAAAACGCCAAATGCTGGCTTTATTCACATTTAAATGAAAATACCCATATATACCTACAATTATATGAAGGCACAATGGTGCACAAAAATGGCCATAAAAAATCAGTACGTGATAGAAAAAAAGTGAAAGCAGATAACTCGCTAAATTCCATCTAATCGACCTATTTTTGTTTAAAGAAGAAAACAATTTTTTCTCGCAAATTTGTCCATTTAATTGTGGGTATTCATATGGGCCATTATCAAAAATTTTTAACCTGGCTTAAACTAATATAGTATAAAATTTTAGCACCATAGGTTTCATTTTATAATTATTATTACTGTTCAAAGTTCAAAAACTTTTAAAAATGGTTTAGAAATACTTAACTTTTTCCAATTCTTCTACACTTTTTGTTCGCGCATTTGTACTTTTTTATTTTATTTAATTAATTAATAATTAATTCAATAAAAAAATTTAATGGACTTTTTGAAAATTGCACTTTTTATTTTTGTATTTTTATATAGCAAATTTGCAATTTGTACAAATGTTAAATATATAGATATAAGAACGGCGCACAAACAGCATGAAATTGACCATCATTTCCATAATTAGGTGGTGTTTGTAAAGTTTAATGGAAATGTAGAGGTGCATCAACAAATTTCGAAAGATAAAATTTTATGGACCAAATAAAATTTACTTGGGTTAAAAAAGGATCATAATATTAAATAGCATTTCTTTGTAAAAAAAACTCTAACGAAATATATTTTCGTATAATATATGAAGAAATAATTCAGATGCGATTCCCATTTTCCGCAAAATTTTTAGAAATTGCAATTTTTAGTATGAACTAATTTTTTTTTTTAAATTTTACTAGGAAACCCTAAAATGTGCTACACTAATACCATCAAACATTGAAAATACCATAAAATTTATTTGAATAACTCAGTAGGTTTTAATATTGTGCGTAATTTTTACTAGAATTATACATTAACTTGTCAATAAAAACACCTTTCCTTTACTTTACGAAATATACTTTGTGTTAAAAAAATTTTTGATATCAATGTTTTGATTTTTTAAATGTAAAATATTTTCACGATAATAATCATTTAAGTTTTAATTTTTAAACTATTTTATAGTTTGTTATTTTATTAAATAAAATTATTTAAATTTTTTATAAAACAAATAAATGTGTACTCATTTATAATTGAATGCCTGTTTTCGGATACATTAGCAGGGAACACATAGAAAGATATTTCATCACTTAATATCTCAAAAGCTCTAGAGGAATCCGTAAATTTCTTCAGCTAAGACACCGAATCTTCCAATGTTTTGAAGAGATGAACCTGAAATTTGGTTTTTTCAAGTTGAATCTAGTTTGCGAATGTGTGGAGTAACTCAAAACGCCACGAAATTTGAATATTTGGTGATGAATTTGGATCAATCAGTTTTGTATATGGTGAAGGATATAATTATTTCTCATCCTGCATCTGGTAAATATTTCGCATTTAAAAATCGCATAATAAACTCATTTGCTGAGTCTGCTGAACAACAACTTAAACGTTTGTTAAGTGGAATGGACATGGGTGACCAGAAACCATCCCATTACCTTCAACGCATAAAATCCCTATCCAGCGGTAAAGTTAGTAGTGATATATTTAGTCAAAAGTATTTTGACTGTGTGTGAAACCAATGACATTGATAAATTATAATTCCAATATCACATTAATGTTCATTTCGGAAGTATCTATACCTTCTAACGGAGAAGATTTATCAAAAAAGTTGGATAAAATAATTGCTCGAATTGATGCCCTAGAAACACGCTTAAGATCAGCACAATGCACAAACCCATCGTCTTCTAAAGCTCGATGTCGTTCAAAAGGAACTTCAATAAGAAAAAAAGTCTGGTTTATGTTGGTATCATTGGCGTTTCGCTGAAAAAGCACGTACATGCATACAACCAAACTGCAAAAAACCAAATGTCTCCCATAAAAGTTCTTCGACCGTTTGTATTGATGAATTTTATAATGATCGTTTATTTGTAACCGAAAAACTCTCCAAAGTACAATTTATTGTCGACACATGGGCTGCAATTTCAGTATACCCTTGTAAAATCGTACTTGCCCCCAAAAGCTTTCTTTATATGCAGCAAATGGTACAGAAATCAGAACTTATGGCACCATTGTCCTCAATTTAGACTTAGACTTATGCAGATGTTTTCGATGGATTTTCGTATTTGCTGATATATCTCGTGCAATCATTGGAGCGGATTTTCTTCGCCATTACGATCTTCTTCCAGACTTGAAGCAAAGAGCGTTAGTTGATAGTACAGCCAATCTCAAAGCAAAAGATAATATAATTAAAGATATTTTTTGATATCAAAATGGTTTCTGGTTAATGTCTTTATGATAATTTATTGAAAAAGTAGCTACAAATCTTTACTCTTTGATTCTAATCAAGACATATTTCATCGCACTGTTACCAATGGACCAAGTATTTCTTGTAGACCAAGGCGCTTAGACCCAGCTAAGTTAAAAGTAGCCAAAGATTAATTCCAATATATGTTGACCATTCAGCAGTAAGTGACAAAATCCACTTCATATGGTAGCAAAACCTAACGGTGAATGGTGTCCATATGGTGATTCATGGCTCTAAACAGAATTACTGTAGCGGACAAATATCCTGTATCATATTTAACTGATTTTAAAATTAATCTTCATGCAGCCTTAATTTTTTCAAAATTATATTTAACTAAAGCCTTTAGTCAAATTCCAGAACACCCGGAGTATATTCCGAAGATTACTGTAACTACACCTTTTAGGTTATTCGAGTTCCTAAGAATGCCTTTTGGGTTGTGCAACGGTGCACAAGCTTTTCAGCGCTGGTAACTCTTAGCAACCACTTGGTTTCTTCAGTAAAAGGCTACACGTTACGCAGGAGAAATACAATACATATGACCGTGAAATTTTAACTATATATAAAGCTTTTCATCATTTTCGTCACTTACTGGAAGTCCGGCAATTCACTGTCTATACTGATTTTCGTCCTTTAATTTTTGCATTTAAACAAAAATTAAAGAAAGCATCTCCACAACTTGATTTTATTGCTTAATTTTCAACAGGTGTAAGGCATATAGCTGGCAAAGACAATGCTGTAGCCGATGCTTTCTCACGTATTGAAGCAATTCAAATTCAAGCTCTAAATTATGAAAAGTTAATTCAAGCTCAAACAAATGACTCCCCAACTTAAAGAATTGTTGCAATCACCAGGTAAGGGAAAATATATTCTTCTTACAATTCCAAATACAGACATTCAAGTTTATTGTGAAATGTCTTCTGGAATAGCTCGCCCATACATCACACAAGAGTTTCGAGAGCTCAATTGCTCAAGACTTTAACCATCAATGAAAAAATGTTAACGACTGGTCACGAGGGTGCCAAGATTGTCAACGCTCTAAAATTACAAGACACAATACGAGTAAACTAGCAAATTTTACAAATCAATTTTCACTAATTCATTTAGATATTTTTGGCCCATTACCTTCTTCAGAACAGACGAGCCAGGCGGCTCAATTTCAAGTCAACTTTTCTGAATAAATTGATTTATTTGTTTTTTCGATTACAATCTTACTTGATTTAAGAGCAAGTCTAAAAGAAGACCTTGGAACATCGCTAGCAGAAATGACATATGGGGAAACAATACAACTTCCATTCGAAATATTGACTCCCCATCTCATTTAAATTTTATTAGGAAAATAATTCAAAATCTGAAACCAATAGAAACATCATCTCACTTTCAAAAAGTTTTTTTTTTGTAAATCAAGATCTAAATAACTGCTCTCATGTCTGGATACATCGAGATTGTTATGCAAAATCTTTACAACCCAAATATACTAGACCTGTTAAAGTTTTGCAACGAAATCTCAAAACCTTTAAAATTGTAGTAAATAAGAGAACGGAGACAATATCCATCGATCAGCTCAAGCCTGCATTTTTTGTAAATATCAGTATAGTGGAAAATACTAGTAATACCCAAAATCAAAATGTATCAAAATCAAGATCTGGTAGAACTATAAGACTTTCTGAACGCTTTCGCGTCCATTGAAGTGGGGTAATTGTAGGTATCTTTTCTACTTTTACTTTATAAAATATACTTTGTATTTAAAAAAATTTAATATTAATATTTACATTTTTGAAATATAAAACATTTTCACTATAAAAATAGTTTGTTATTTTGTTAAATAAAATTACTTAAATTTTTATGAAATAGATAAATGTGTATTCATTTATAATGCATCAACTTTGATTATATATGACTTATTTTATTCATTACCAGCTTAAAAACCCTCATTTTTTCTGGTTTCATTTGTTAAACGAAATTTTCAAGAGAAAAAACTCATCAATTTTGTATGAAAAATTGTTTTTTTCTGAACACTTATTTCCGAATAACTCTGAAACTATTTGGCTGATAAGAAATAATGTTAAGGTGACTTAAAGATGATAATTATGGTAAAATATACTCGCGTATTAGCCTTATTAAGAGTGAGATATTAGATATGTCCATAAAAAAAAAATAAAAAAATCACGATCTGATGGAAAAAGCTAAAAGAAGATTGTGTTATGGAGGTCAAATTCCAACTCGTCCACATTTTTTTTTTTTTTTTTTGAAGGAGAACGTTTTTTTTTTTTTTTTTGTTGACCAGTGTAAGTAATTTAATACAATTTTTTGCAATTTTTTTCAATATTTATTTATAATTTGAATTATTAACACATTTCCTATTATTTTTTTTTTTTTTGTTTGAACCACACCTGTTCTTTTACAGTTTCAACTTTTGAAGATGGTTCTATGAACTTTTTTATCTCTTGATTTTTAAAATATCATAAGTTTAATATACTGTCTAATTTTTACCAAAAAATTTATCTTTTTCATCTTTCATTTTCGATAAACAAAAAGGGCTATTTATAACACGTAATTATAATATATTAAGAAAAAAATGCTATCTATCATAGCTTCGCGAATAATGGGATTAAAAATTTATTTTTAAGGGTAAGGGCTAGTATTAATTAATTAGATTAAAAAATCTTAAAAGGCCGAATTAAAAAATGTTGAAAAATGAGTGAAAAACAGATCTTGTGCTCTCCTGAACAACTGGGATTTTGCAGATAATCCTTTGTGAATATAAGCCCTCGCACAGTGGTACCAAATCGATTTTTTTTAATAATTCTGCAACTTGTGAACCGTTGAAGATATCTAAATAAAATTTCACGCGGTCAGATCTGATGTGTTTTCGAGATGATCTGGAGGAGTACAAGCCCCTAGCGGGTCACGGGGTTAGAGTTGGTTACCTCGGATATGTAATTTTTTAAAATTCATTTAAATTTGAATATAAAAAAAATCTACATGTAGATAGTCCTTATAAATCTCTACAGAAAACGTGCTTACATATGTATTGAGATATTTAAATCGAAGCAAATTTTATCCTCATTTTTGGCTTCATTTTTTTTAAGTTTTCAAAATTTGGGACCCCTATTTGGGCCCTTAAGTTTTTCTAATATAATCATGAGATTTTTTACGAAATTCTAAATATAATGTTTCAAGAATCTTATCAATATTTCTATCCGATAAAAGGTTACATTAATCTAAAGTTGAAACTTAAAAAAACACATTTTTGTGATAGTATTCTTTCACTTATAATTTTTTTTTTTGTTCCACACTATAGAATTTTTGTAAAGCTTTCAAAAGTAATCTTAACGTAAATGCGTATAAAACCGGAGGTGCTTTGGGTAATGGTTTCCCCATAAGCCCTATTCAAAATTTGCAAATTTTGCAAAAGGTTTTTTTATTTTTTTAATAAAAAAAAATATATTGAGTGTATACCCCACGAAAAAGATATTTTCTGAGCCTCGACTTTTACAACGCCTGGGTGAGCATTTTAATGAAAAAAGACAGTTTTTGAAACAAGTCTTTCCCGGAGTGGGACATCGGTTATTTTGATGCGAAGAAGTTGAATTTTTTTAATTTCCTGATTTTAAAACAAGTATATCTATAAGCAAAATAATGCGAAAGTAATTCGAATTGCTTAGAAGAAAAATTTTATTGCCGCAATTATCATATTCGCATTAAGGAAGTTTTTCCCATCGGGAGAGATTGTGCGTCACAGGTGATTTGGTGGGAAGCACTAGTCAAAGTGAATCCGGATTTAATTCTGTACTGTAGGGGGGAAATATATATATATATATATATATATATATATATATATATATATATATATATATATATATATATATATATATATATGTATATATATACATATATATATAAGTATATATGTATATATATATACATATGTATATAAGTAAGTTTTCCCGTGTTGAGTCAAATTAAGCGGCAGGCTTCACTCCTGGTGGTGCCCTTCCGTCAATTCCTTTAAGTTTCGGCTTTGCAACCATACTTCCCCCGGAGCCCAAAAGCTTTGGTTTCCCGGGAAGCGACTGAGAGAGCCATGATAGTAGCTACATCCAATTGCTAGCTGGCATCGTTTATGGTTAGAACTAGGGCGGTATCTGATCGCCTTCGAACCTCTAACTTTCGTTCTTGATTAATGAAAACATCTTTGGCAAATGCTTTCGCTTAAGTTAGTCTTACGACGGTCCAAGAATTTCACCTCTCGCGTCGTAATACTAATGTCCCCAAACTGCTTCTATTAATCATTACCTCTTGATCTAAAAACCAATGAAAGTAGAACAGAGGTGTTATTTCATTATTCCATGCACAAAATTCAAAGTAATTGTACCGGTCCACAACAACCCTCGATGAAGAGCACTGAAGCAGGTTTAAATAGGAGGAATATGCATAAATACAAGTATTTAATACATATAACAACTCCACCAGTAATACGCTTACATACATAAGGTACAGTACAAACTACAATTATAGTTGTACTACCCGTATGCAGCACAAGTTCAACTACGAACGTTTTAACCGCAACAACTTTAATATACGCTATTGGAGCTGGAGTTACCGCGGCTGCTGGCACCAGACTTGCCCTCCAATAGGTCCTTGTTAAAGGATTTAAAGTGTACTCATTCCAATTACGGGGCCTCTAATATGAGTCCTGTATTGTTATTTTTCGTCACTACCTCCCCGAGCTGGGAGTGGGTAATTTACGCGCCTGCTGCCTTCCTTTGATGTGGTAGCCATTTCTCAGGCTCCCTCTCCGGAATCGAACCCTGATTCCCTGTTACCCGTTGCAACCATTGTAGTCCTAGATACTGCCATCAAAAGTTGATAGGGCAGACATTTAAAAGATATGTCGTCGGTAAAAGACCGTACGATCTGCTAGTTATCTAGAGTTCAACCATATTAACGATCTTGCGATCGCTTGGTTTTAGCCTAATAAAAGCACACGTCCCACAAAGGTCCGTGTTTATATTGCATGTATTAGCTCTAGAATTACCACAGTTATCCAAGTAACTTTTAACGATCTAAGGAACCATAACTGATATAAGGAGCCTTTTGCGGTTTCACTTTTAATTCGTGTGTACTTAGACATGCATGGCTTAATCTTTGAGACAAGCATATAACTACTGGCAGGATCAAACAGAATAATGTTTTCATCAATATTTATATAAACGATATTTAGCGTCTTAGACATTTCATATTCGTCATTTAATTTCATTTAAACCAATAATAATATTTTATTTCATTTATCTTCGCTTCATATAATATTTTTCAATATATATGAATAATATATGGATATGTAATTAAGAATTACACATTTTACATATTTACAAAATTTTTTTGTGCTTTATAAAAAAAAAAATAATCTCTTACCATAAAATAAAATTTATCTTATATCAAAAAATATTTTGATAATATTATAATTTTCTTTTACTTTTAATACGTATGTATTTATTTTTGTCTTGTATTAATTAAAGACACGCACCAATTTTCTAACATGAATTATGGCGAACTTGTTGTTCATCATGCACAAATCTTTTTCAAATTATGCAAGACAACAAAATTCATCCTTAAAAAGAAACAAAAATAAAATTATGACGAACCAATTGTCCAGCAATGTTGGTCAATTAAATCCATCTTATAACCCTAAATACCCTAAAAAATATATATATGATATACTATAAGGTCTTACCAACTACTAAATGCATTTTCATTTTTAAAACATCATATCAATACAACAGCATCTTCTTATTGCTCATCATCTTTTTTTTTCAAGTTTTAATTTTACCAAATATGAAAATCATATTTTCATTCGTTGCTTGCTTAGTATTTCATGCATTTCATGTCATAATCATGATGCTGATGCAAACAGTGCCATTAAAAGCATATTTGCTTTGTCACATTCTTGCCCATTCTCGCGATCAAGTTCTATCGAACAATTTTATTATAGTAAGAACCAACCATAAATTAATATTTTTAGTGTTTTTATGAAAGATGCATAGCTTCGTGCTTATAGTATAACATAGTTATATAGAGATAGTTACACACAACTTCCCTGCCAATTACATTTTGAAATTTTAAAAATTCCATAACTTTGTTTCTAATTAATTTTTTTTACAATTTTCTTTTTGATTATGAACGATATAAATTAATTTTATAATTTGTAGAAACAATTTTTAAAATTTTTCAAAAATTTTAGTTTTTGGAATTTTTCGATTACATAAAATTTCAACATGTATTTCAATTGTAAATGATGCAAAATGTGATGAAATCTTTTTTAGAATAGTTTGTACTATAAAAATTATTTCCATATATTGTAAAATTATTTAATATATGGAAATATTATTAACTTTAATATATTTTGTATATATTATTGCAAATTATTTCCATATGTTGTAAAACAGTTGTTGAAAATTTTTAAAAATTTTTCATATATATATGAACATTCATGAAAGTCATAATAGATTTTACTATATAATTTTAAGATTTTAATAAATAACAAATTAAATTTATAAAAATTTTTTAATATATGGAAATAAATAAAAATAAAATAAATAATAAATTCCTTATATTGTAAGACATTCGCTAAAAATTTGTTTATTTTATATTTCATTATTTTAATTTCTTCAAGTATGTTTATTAAATGTATTTGTATGAAAATCGATTTTATTTCTTTTACTACTGATCGCAACTTATTCAAGTAAAGTATAAAATTATAAATATTTTCTAAGTTTGAAAAACATACAAAGTCTGTTTCGTATTCGTTTTTTCATTGAATAAGAAAAAAATTTTGAATTGTAAAATTTTAACTTCTGATTTATAATAAAAGTAAAACTATAATTGTATGTTAATCAAATATATTTAAGTTAAGTAAAACATCAAAATAGTTTAAGTTTTAATACATACAAATTGTGTTGCGAATGTCTTATTTCGTTAAATAACGAAAAGTTAACTTATATAAAGCAAAAGTGTCATTTTCGCTTTTGAAATATACAAGTACAACTATATTTGTATGTTTATCAAATGTATGAGATATACAAAGTGTATATATCAGTATATCACCTTGAAATATATATTATTGATTACATAAATTCTCAACTTGTTATATTATTATTATTATTATTATTATTATTATTATTATGATTATTATTTTTATTTTTATTATTATTATTATTATTATTATTATTACACTATGCGACAGTCAAAATCGGGATGGGATAAACCAACGGGAAATGTTATATCGGTAAAAAAGAAGTTATACGTGTCCCGGCGTTTCGCTGGGTCACGTCTAGGAATCGAGATATATCGATTTGAAGTTAGTAAATATCATATAGGGGAAATTGCGACCTTTGGTGATTTTTTTTTTACATAACTCGAGAACCACCAGTCTGATTTTGCTGAAACAAATTTTAAATTAAAAAATTAGGAATTACAATTCCTTTAATCTGTTCATACAACGTTTCGCTACATAAGCAACAGTTTCGCAGTTATAAATAAATGTATGAAGAAAAAAACTATTTTTTGCCTAAAAAATTTAATTTTTTTATTTTTAATTCATAAAAAATCCAAAACGGTAAAAAAAGTGTCAAGTCCTATTACTTTCACGTAAAGTCACATAACCTTTAAACAAAATGAGACAGAGATCATGAAAATCGATGGACGCGTTTCGCTTTTATTCACAATTAAGTGAAGGTATGAATTTCAAACATTTGCTCGAGATATGATCAAAATTCCTTGGAAAAAACATTGATGACTTTTTTTATGATTGTCAGAATTAAAAAACAAAAGTAATAAACAAAAGGTTATTAGATTTTTATGGTAGCGGTAACAAACTAAAAAACGGTCATAAATATGTGTGGACATAAATGTTCCTAGACGTGACCCAGCGAAACGCCGGGACACGAATAACTTCTTTTTTGCCGATATAACTTTCCCCGGTAGTTTGAACCCTTCCCGATCACTGACCCCTACCATTTGTCGCACAGTGTTATTAGGGTTGACCTGTGTACTGAAAGATTTAATTGGGTTTATTTTACAAAACGTCAATTTTTTCAACATGCCCTAACGGTCCCAATGATGAGTTGATGACAAAACTTTTGTGCACATTTTAGAGAAAAATTATAGTTTTATTGAGTTGAATTGAAACTATATCCGAAGGTATATGGTTTTCAATTTCATGTATTTTAAAAATCTCAACAAAGTGAATCTTGAATCGCCACAAAAACTAAATTGGGGTTTAAAACATGAAATATTTTTATTTTATATGTATATGTTTTAAAGTGACATAAAATACAAAAATAAATAATGGAGAGTTTTTTATGAATTTTAATTAAAAATAAATAAATTATGTAACTTTTTACTGTTCTTGCTATGTTTTTAATAATAACGGTATGTACTGATACGTTAGTTTTGGTACCGCTATACCGATACGGATATAATTTAAAATACCGTTACCGATATTGTTTCCGAAATTAATATATTTTAACAATTAATATTGACTTAGTATAATTTTTTATTAGATATTTAAGTTAACAGTTTTCCAAAATTGAATTTTTAATACAGTTAATTGTTAAAAAAAATGCAAAGTTCAAAAGAAATGAACTTTGCTAAAAATTTTATATAAATATTATAATATAATTTTGTATAATTTAAAACCAACATATAAAAAATTATATTATATAAGCGACAACAAACAAAAAAACAAATTAAAAATATGTATTATAATAATTTAATACAATATTAACACATATACATATTTTTATAAATTCTAAAATACAATTTATTAATTAAAATTTTATCCTACATTATTATTATTATTTATTATTATTATTATTATTATTATTATTATTTATTATATGATTCAATTTCAATTTTTCGTACTACTATTATTTTATTATTACGATATATTTAATGAATTTGAAAAGAAGAAGGGGATATATACTAGTGAAGAGAAAAACCATAATAATATTTTATTATAGAACAGAATTCAGAATTCTTTGTATCATAATATTATATAATATAATACAAATATAATTGATCGAATCGTCAAGCTAAGGATGAGCTTCAGTGGATCGCGGTATGGCAGCTGCTCTACCACTTACAACACCTTGCCTGTTACAAAAGTCATTCGCAATTGATTCTAGGCATTGTCATTGTATTAAATAATGTTTTTATAAGTAACTAGCGCGGCGTACAGGTGATAATATCCTCCTGCACTTGCTATATTACAAATAACATTGGCATCACAATCCATTGTCGTTTATCAAAGATAAACTTTAAATGGTGTCCGCACTGAGCTGGCCTTGGGACACCTCCGTTATTATTTGAGAGATGTATTATATGTATATTATATATATATTATATATATATATATATATATATATATATATATATTACCACGTTTTTTAAATAATATAACTTTTTATCGGATAGATATATTTATATGTTTCTTGATGCATTATTATTCATAATTTTGTAAGAAATTGGTTATCTTCAAAACGTTTTGGAGTCCAAATTAACGCCCATAAGTTTTAAAAAATTTAAAAAAATGAGGCCAAAAATGTGGATAAAATCTACCTCAACCTAAATATCACTTAAACGGAAAAAGATAACCAATACATGGACTACCTATATGTAAAATTTTTTATCGATTTTTTTGTGAATTAAAAAAAAAAAATGGTTCACAAGCTACGGAATTATTTCCAATAGAAAAAAATCAATTTGGGACCACAGTGCCTCGGAATGTTAAGTATGTCATATTTTTAAATTACAGATAAAGTCTCCAGTGTATAGATGATGACAAATGATAAATATGTGCTCTATTACTCTTGGTAGATTTTTTTTACAAAAGACATGTATTGTTCGATTAGCATGATTGTTGGATTGTTAAAATAAAATTTCTGATAGGGACAAAAATAAAATTATGAACAACGAAAAGATTTCAATAGAAATTGTAATAAACTATAACGAAAATGTACACAAAATACTATACTTATTTATTGACAGGAAAACAATTCAATAAAAGGTAAATATTATATCAAATATTATGAATATCGTTTCAATTAACAACAGACAAGGAAACTTCTGTCATTTAAGATTCTGTTAAATAATAAATGATCTAAGGTTACCTCAAAAATACTTTTTTATGAAAAAAATTTTCCTTAAGTTTTTAATAAATGGGATGTAAATCGAACCAAAGATTGATTACTAATAGGCTATGAAGTGCTTATATCAACCCTCCTTCGCAAAAGGATACAAAACAATTCATACTAACTGTCCATTTCATACTTTGTATTGTGTCGGCATAATTTGAATAAAAATCAAATATTTACTTAAGTTTAATGACATAAGGAACAAAACTTCTACATAATAAACTAAGGTGAAATAAAATTCCAACACACACCCATCTTAACATTTATAAAAATTCAAATAAAACACATTAGCAAAATTTATGTGAGCATTTTTTTAATCAACAACCAAAAATTACTTCCATATTTTCAGTCATATTTATTGTTTTTTTTGTAAATATATTCCTGTAAATAAAAGCATGTGTTGTATGGTGAAAAATTAAAAAAAAAAAACTTTTGTTGAATAGTAAATGAGTAGTGAATGAATGATGTGTCGATAATTGAAATTTTGAAACAATTAATAGTCAATTCATTGACTTGTTATGTCGATGATGGGGTTTCAAATAGTAAAAAGTTATCATATTTATTATTTATATTTTCTATATGTAAATATAATAATAAATTTAAATTTTATTTTTTAAATTGAACACACGTAGTAGCAATTGTAATAATTGTAATTTACGAAGTTTAAATAAGGCAGCGTTAAGAATTCCACGTTAAAATGATCCCATTTAAATAGTGTTACAAAACTCTTAAATGATATGGACTTATAATGTTATATCTGAAAACAAATTATTGCGCCTTAACTCCTCTCGTGTGATATTTTACTATTTCCATCTCTGGGTCTTTGTCATAAGCTTCATACGTTTAAATTTTTAATTTTTGTAAGAAACAGAACTAAATCTAATCAAATGGATACATAGTTTAACAAATTTTTCTTATATAAATTCATTTCATGGACTTTTCTAATTTAGTATTAGCTGTGTTTTGTTGCTAACGTTCATATGCAATTTCATACAAAATATAAATTTATATACGTTAGGAGTTAATGTGTAGAAATACGCATGTTAACTTTAACGCCGATAAAAGTGCTGCCAATTTATGAACAATAATACAATTATGAATATAAGAATGACAAGAACCGAAAAAATATAAAAATAAAAATAAATACACATAAAGAAATTGTTAATTTTTAATTTTATAAAGAAAATCGTGTAAATTTTGTAGTACAATTTACAAGTGCATATAAAATGCTCCCAAATTGGGTTAATGTCGTTTTTCTTCTTGCTAAAGGTCAACGTTAACACTCAGTGGGAACAATAAAACACAGCTACTCGTATTAAATAAATCAACTTCAATAGCAATGATTTCAATTACATTTATAAAACAGTTATTGAACAGGAAAATTAAATGTTTTATTTTTTACGTAGTTTTGCAGCTAAATATTTTATAATCGATTTCTATACAGTCATAGTCATATATATTTACACTTTTTTAAACTTTTTGAAATTTTGGAAAGAAGTCAAATATTTGTGTTGTTATAAAATATGTATATTGAAATAAATGTTTTCTTGTTATAAAGCCTGAAATGTGTAGAGTAGACTGTGGTAATTTCTGAAAAAGTCAAAGTATATATTTTCGATATTAAAAGAAAAATTCGTATGCAATTTTCATTTCGAAAATATTTACACACATTTTTTATACATCGAAATTATTAAAAGAAATTATTAAAAAAGATGTAACGTTATTTTCACTTATGAAAATTATTCACTTATTGATGCATTGTTTTAAGTGCTGAGTTTTATAGTTAGCTTTTTTTACTTTTTTGAAAATATATATAAAGTTATGGTTTTATAAGGTAAGTTTTCATACAAATTGTGGCAATCTGTTGGCAGGATTGTTTTTAGTTCTTGCAAGTCAACCAATTTTTTTAGATAAAACTAATTTTTCTTTAAAAATTCAATCGGGGGAGATATACTCAATAGTTTGCTCCAATATTTTTTTTTTTTTTTTGGAGGGCGGGGGGTAACTAGTATTCATCAGTTATATTAGTATTGAAATAAACTATTCCTGATGGTTCAAAACATATTTACGATCTATCTATATAAGAACGAAATCCATTGCTTAAACAAGGGCTTTAAGAAGTCCAAAATACGTTTTGCTCGATATCTCGGTTACAGTATTAGTTCATTGCTTCAGCATAAAAATTCATAAAAAATTTCCAAATTTTTTTTGCAAAATCGGAAATCGGTTTAGCAAATATCTTCTCCATTTAATAACCAATCTTGCTAAATCTCAATAGCAAAATTCCTGAAATATATATATTTGAACCTTTATGTCTCTTAAGTTAAAAGTTGCTTAGCTAAAGTGTATACATCACTAGCCTTAGAACAAAAAGTTCCACTAAAAGTAAGAAAATTTGAGAAAATCGGGCATGTACATATAATTTTGATAATTTTTAATAATTTTCTCAATGTACCTGAACATAAAAAATAAGCACAATTTGAGATAATGAAATTAGTGTTGGCTTAAACATCAGATGGTTATCATGGCGACAAAATGAGAGAGCGGCGCTGCCTCGTTATTTTTATATTATGGTTAATTGGAAATTTTTTTTGAAGACAATCTATAAATACCAAAAATTGTAGTAAGAAAAATAGTTTTAAAATCAAATTGTAAGTAATTTTCATTTCCTTATATGAGTCAGTTGCGCAGAACTTTTTCTAGGACACTCCTTTATGGGTTTGCAACATCCTCTCAATAAAACTTGAAGAGGCTGCGATACAACTTTCAATAGAAATGTACCAATGGCCTCTTGTAATCCCTTTATTCTAACTTGATACTCCCAAAGTTGTCGCTATTAAATAAATTAAAAAAATTTAAAGAATTTTTTTCACAGAAGACATATTTTACCAGGCAATCTTCAAAAACTTTCTCGACTACACTTCAATCAAATTTATCAACTGTTTTAATACTATAAAGAAAGCTTCTCGTAAGGTCCTTTAGTTCCTCCCTTATGCACATCATTTTCTTTGACGATTTATCTATACATAAAATTATTAAATATTATTCATGGATATTATTATATTTTCCGTTTCTATGCATTTTTTCTATATATTTGGAGCCTTTCATTATTTGCATCTAAAGATAAAAATTCACAATAGAAATACACTTTGTAACATAAAATTTTATAAAATATCTAATTAGCGCATCAACGAAATTTTGCACAAATAGTGCAAGGGCCAATGTAAACTCGGAAACCAAAAATGGGAGTAGTCCGCGCACTTGCCATATAAAGTGAAATTTTTTTAAAATTGCTGATGGTGGGTATATAGATTCGGTCAAGCCGAATGTAACATTTTCACTAGTTTCCTCCAAAAATACATTTACTTTTCGAAAAAATATATGCAAATTTTTAGATAAAAAAAGAGTATTTAAATTTTCTCTAAAAATTGGGTAATATTTTTAATTTGTTTCTTTACCTTGGTTCTAACTGAGACCCAAATAGGATATTAATCTTTGCATTAACAGGTATAAAACCATATTGTAAATGTACTCTGAAAAGGAAATTTGATAAATTATATACACTAAGCATATTTTAATTATTATAATAATATTTTGAATTTATTTTATTTAATATTAATATTTGTAACCATTTTCCAACAAATATTTTCTCTGTGTGCACCTAAATTGTGTGCCATTTCATTTCTAATTTGTTTCAATTGAATTGATTTTGAATTCATTCAAATGTTTATATTATTAAAAAAAATGAATTGCAATTCAAATGAACGAAATCAAAAATGAGTTGCAATCAAATTCAAGATCTAGGGGGAATGAAAAATGGAAATTTCATAAAAATAAAAATTTAAGTTTCTTTTAGCAAATAAACAAAATTTCCCATTTTGATATTATTTTCGTCCATACCTAATAATTCAATTCCAGTATATTATGGGAATTTCAAATCTAAGAATTTTTTGTCTTTGGACTATACTAGGTGACATACAAAACGAGCGTACATAAAAATTAGTTGAATAACAAAACGATAGTGATGCCTACTGTAGATTTAGTTACAAAGTCAATTAAAATTTCAATCAATTCGAATGAGTTGGAAATGAATTGCTAATTCTTTTTTCTAATTCATTTGAATTAACTCAAAATCAATTCAATTCTAATGAATTGTAATTCACTCTGACAAATTCATTTCAGATAGGAACGAATTGCAATTCATTTGATAAAATCATTTGAATTGAAAATGAATTGCAATTCATTTTTATCAAATTCATTTGAATTGACTCAAATTTCATTCAATTAATTTTTTGTGTGAAAAGAATTTATTCAAAATTTGCTAATTCAGTGCATAAATGATTCGCGAATTAATTCAAAATGAGTGATTCATTTACAGCTCTGCTGTATATAAATATATAAACTCGTAGTTCGTAAATTTTCAAAGAAAAATTTAAATGGACGAAAAAAAAATACATGTTTTTAAAACATTTTTATCCTAAATATTTAAAAAAAATTATAAATTATGAGTATATTAATTTTTCCTAAGATATCGTTCAATGTATATGTCATTACTATTGGTGGAAGATAAAAATCAACTTTAGTGTATCATCCTATTCCAATTGTCGTAGGTAATATGGCCAAGATCTTATAAATGATGAAGCGTTTCATAACTTTAGGTATGAGCAACCTAAGCTTCAGTCTGTTGTCAATTAAATTTCCTTACAATATCCCTTTAAAAACACTCGCTTTCATGTTATAGATCCGATCAGACGTTTTATTAAATAACAGAGATTGTTTCCAGTTGAAAATTACATGAATAAGTAACTAATGATTTGTCGGACTCACTACTACTTATTCTCACACGTGAGTAAATCATTATATGGATATAACTATAGACCATCCATTTTTAAAACTGTGTACCCAGTTTTTCTCCAGTACATCAAATTTCCTCTCAAAAGGACTTCAAAGTTAAAATAGATGCGCAATTTTTAAGAATATTATAAAATATTTAAGAAGACTATATCGACCCAATATAGATATCAAATGAAAGCTACGAATCTCTGCAATATAATAATATTTTTTATTTAAATGTTTCAGTACAAAATATCTTTTTGAAAATTTAACCATTTAATATTACATTTATTACTTAATTATGTATTTTATATAAAGGATATTTTCATAACATTTTGTGCTGCAACATTTAAATAAATACTTTTGTTACATTGCAGGGATTCTTAGATTTTATTCAAAATCCATATTGGATTGATATAATTCTGATAAATATTTTATACATTTTTTTTTAAAGTTGTCTATTTTTCGGAACTAGTCTGTAGTCATATACATATATTCTTTAAAGTTTGTGATCACTTTTATTTCTCACGACAAGACGATCATTTTAATAGATAAATAATTTCATTTTTTACATAAGAAAACTAGATATGTTATAGAAAAAGGAAAATTCATGTGAACACTAAATATTTATTTTTAAGGATTATCATCAACAATAATTTATTTTTCACCACTTCACCACTAGTGACCTATAAACCACGGAGTGCATTAAAATAAGCAAAACTAATTATAATAGATGTATGTTGAGTTTCATTTCAAAACTATTATTCGTTACGGTCCATGCGCAATTTTTTGAAAATAAAATTACAAAGGGTGTGAAGATAAACACGTCAGTTAAATACGTCCTGCACAAATATTAACTACGCTCCACACACTGATAATTGATTTTTTAAAATGAACAAAATTATATTTCAATAAAAAAAAAACTAAATAAAAATTAAACTTTAAATAAAAAAATCAAAATATATTTATAAAACACATTAAAATATAAAATTATAAAAAAATGCAAATATATCACAACAGTTGAACAAAAATCGGAAACTTCAAGTGGAAATAAGGAGAAGACATGAAGCTTAGAACTAGTAGATTCCATAAATGTAAGTCCAGATTCCATCTAGAATCATGTCTGCTCATTATGTCCATTGGTGCCACTTTCAAGTAGCTCCAATGGACTCCAGTCTTCAGCTTACCCAGTTCATGTCTCCTCCTTAGTCTACTGGTGTGTATTAACATTTGTGTACTCATCTTCACACCCATAAAATTACAACACCATTTTGTCGGTTTGATTTTTTTTTTTTAATTTTTTATTCCATTTAACGTGAAAAATTTTGTGAAGATTTAGTTTAAAGATATAACTTAAATAAATAACAAAAATTAATTGGGTTCAAATTTCTGATAAAAATACAAATTTTTTGCTCCACTTAACTCCGACATACGCGTTATTCCTGTAACACAAAAAACTGTTTGTCAGGACACTATGAACTGTTAGACTTTCGTTAAAGTAAGTTATTTAACATTTCATCCTGTTGACCTTTAAACCTAAATTGTAAAAGTAAAACTGTAAATAAAAAATTAAAAAGAAAAATTGTTCACTCTATTTCATGAAATACCTTTTGCACTTTCCACTCGTTTAAGTTTTAAAATTAATCCAGTGTGTGGGATGATGACACACAACATAGTGCACATCGGGGTAGAATCGAAAATTTTTGGAAAGAAATCTGCAACTTCTAATCGGCTGATTGGATTTAAAATAAAATTTCTCATAGGTGTAGCAGAGCACATACTAAATTTTAAATTTAGTATGTTCTCTGAAGGATGTTGACTTCAATCTTTTTGTTTATAATCAAAAATTATTTCAGCTAGACAATATAGTTAATTAAAAAAATGGAGTTCATAGTTTTTCGGATTTTTGGAATTAAAATAAAATATTTGGAAAAAATTGGTTTTTGTAGAAACTATAAATATTTTATATTTAATAAAATCTTTGTTATCAGGATATCTTAACGAAATTTTGCGGTGATTGTATACTTTTCAATTTGAAATGGTAGAGAAGTAAAATTTAATATTTTGGCAAAATATATCCCACAATTCTCAAAAAACTGGTGATAATCCCAAGAATGAATTTTTTTAATTTTGCGCATAAAGTCCATATTTGTTACAAGTTTGGAACAAGCCCTTGGCAGAATTTTTGGAACGATTTTCGAAACGGCATTCTATTTGTAGATTCAAGCTCTGGGATTTTAGAACATATGGGCTAAAGTCAAAATTTTTAAATAAAATATGTGAAATTTGAGTTCTATTGGGTGCTTGGGCTTGCTTTTAATTCTATCATCATCTATATGAAGATACCTTTAATAAAAGTATAAAATTGTTATATGTCCTTAAAGAACAAATTTATTTTATAGAAAAAGAATGCAGACACTTTTTCGGCAAAAGAAAAATCATAATTTTAGCAATTTCAAAATAGTTTATTTTTGCACTCGGAAGAGCTTAAAGTTTTCTTTGTTCGATAGATAACAATATTGGGCTATATATTGATAAAACTGGACCTAGATTTTGCAGAATTGAAATAGTTGAAATTTCAAATGAAAATAACTTGAAAACTATAAGATTTAAATAGCATATGCATGCATGTTTTCACAGGTCTTATTGAGGCTTTTAAGATGTAAAAATATTTGAAAGTGGTTAAGATATAAATATATAGCAAGCTGTTAAAAATTTTCTATTTCAAAGATATCCTAATTTGAGCCCTAATAGCTCCACTCCTGAGAGATATATGTGGCGTTTAACAACTTGAAATTTTTTGAAATCCTCTGTTACGCTCATGTGAAATTTTATATAAATTCATACGGTCAATTAGAAGTTACAGATTTAAAATCTTTGAAATTTACTACTTATTTGCTAGGGTATTCATTTTACTCGACTGTTTCATTATTCGATCGAATAACTCGAAAGAACTGCTTTTAAATTAAACGAGCAATCGACTAAAGATTTTAAATTGCTCGAGTTAATCGAGTAAATTATATTTTAAAATTTAGCTAGTTTTTGTTAATGTTAATTAAAAAACAATAAAACAAGCATTTGAGCATATTTCTCTCTTTTGTTTTTATAACTCTATTGTTTACTTCTCTGCATTAACTTAGTTCTTGTCATTAGCGGGTAAACTCAAATTTTCAGATAAAGAAGTTCAAGGATTTTTAACATGAATTATAAATTTACTGATAAACTCAATTTTAAGTCGAAATCCCTTCTGTATCACAAATTTCATTCAAGAAATCATCATATCCTCTAAACAAAATTGAGACTCTATTAATAAATCAACTTCATACCTATACAAATCTGTTACACTGTAATTCGTTTGTTGAACCAACAGCATACATATCGTCGGTACGCTGACGAAAAGTCTTATCTGTTTTTACTACTTTTCTGGAGAACAAAAAACCCATTTTATTTTTTAAATTCGCAACCTTTTTTACATTTCTAATTTTTGTATTTTCCATTACCATATTCGAAAATTTTATTCTTTGAAAAAATCCGATATCTTTTGAGGTTCACGAATTCAAAAAGATCTACGTAAAGTACTTTTGTATACGAAACTTGTAATTTATTTTTTAATATTTTTGTCTTGTTCTTCAAAAAGTCCAATGTGAAGTAAAAAATAAAGAGTTTTTTTTTTCAAGGAAATATACAAAAAGGACTTTTTGCAATTTTAAAACCCGTTGAGATAATATAAAACTCTTTGGTTGGTGAACGTGTGGCTAATAATGATACAAGATGCAATAATAAAAAATGAAAAAATTACACATAGGACACTTTGTCAGCGCACCGACGCACGGTAGCTCAGAAATTTATTTCATTGAACAAAATTCCAATTTTTTGTTAACACCGGTTTCGAAAATTTTAATGCCATTTAATAGTAAACATATTGAAACTAAGGTGGCCAAAAAATTAAATCAAAATATTAGTAATTGTGGACGTGGGTTGCTGTTAAAAACAAATATTTTATGTTATTTATAAAAAATGTAATATTTGTATATTTGATCAAAAGTAAATTATCATTAATCGCAAACTATTATCAATTATTGGCGGTATTTTTATTTCGTTATGTTGGTAGGATAATAGCCTTTAAGAAATGTTATGACTGGTACTGTACCGTTTATACCCGTTGTGTTATTAAATGTCTTCTCAGGTACTATATTTTAGTCAAATTTGAATTTTAGTAGAATAGAACTGTTGAGTCAAAAGGTGTTGAACAAATTTTACTACCAGAAAAAGGGCGAAAGATCCTTTAACCGCGAATATACTTTAGTACCTGTCTTGACTCACATGTAGAACACTTTTTCAATTTGAATAAAATAACTCCCAAAATTTTTTCCATTTTTATTTCACCTGTTTACATGGCTCAAATATAAATACACCAAGCCCTATAAATTGAGCTAGGTATCTTAAGTATATTATATAAGTTGTGATAGATATCTTATGTTTATTATATAATTGGTATTTTATTACTATTTTTTTTTTTGTTTTTTTTCTATCTACTAAAGGGACTAGTTTTTTTTAGCACTTTTTATTGTACTTTATGCTACCTTCGAACGTACTCGTAGTATAACGTAATGTAAGAAAAGGATAAAAGCCAGTATATAACCAGTTATTATTGGGATTTTAAATGGGAAACAACGTCACCAATAAAGAGTTAAGAAGTTCAGAAAAGAATCATGTTCAGGACGAATTTCTAAAATATGAGTTGATTATAGAGCACCCAAAACAAGGATCAGACAATACGAATGATGGGAACACAGCAAGAAGATAGTCCCAAAAGAGCACCTGAAATTAAAGGTGTTGATATAAATTTTATTTCAAGTTTTAAGACAATTATAGATGTACTTGTGTGCAATTAAAAAATTGATACTAGAAAATTTGATAATTATGCGTAGGAAACTGAAGGAATATATACAACAAAATATCCACGGAGAAATATGTCTGCAACATCTTCTCCGTTACCATGGAGAAGATGTCATGAAGCATCATTTAGTACCACTTAGAGATCTATCAGAGGAAACCCATGAAAAAAAGAAATAAGGATTACAGATTTTATTGAGAGCACAGTCCCAGAAAAGTATCACGAAATTCCACAAATGAAGATCTATTTAATATATTACCGGCAATGTCAGATCCGCTCATCTCTAGCATTCGAAGACAATGGAAAGTAGAACATCGGGAAGAAGCAAAATGGCTGGTAGAGGACAGAAATAATATAGAACTAAATATTTAATATTTGCAAGCTATTTTCCAACCTAATGAATAAGAATTATAATTTTCTTTTATTGTTATTTAAGTAAAAAACAAAATAAAGATTAAAAAAGTTTTATTATTATAAAAATGAAAAGTTTTGTCTTTAATGTTATTTAAATAAAAAACAAAATAAACAAAATAAAACAAAATTAAACAAGTAAGAAAGATATAGTCGGTCAAGCCCGACCATATGATACCCCACACCATTGTGTATGTCTATCAAAATTCGTGAAGGGGTCTTATATTAGACATGTGGACAATTGTGGACTGATACTTTTACTAAGTGTAAAATAAAATATACGAATACAGAATATTACGTTAATACTGAAATTTATATGAATTTATACACTTTAGGGTGATTCCCCAAAGTGAGCTTATACGGAAGAAATGGTAAATTATGGAGCGATACTCATAAAATTTGTCACTGTGGTTTCAACTTATATAAAACTTATTTGCGTTTAATATAAACTTAATGCTAACATGTGTATATGATTTATGCACGTTAAAGTAATTTTCGGAAGAGGGTTTTATATGGGAGCTATGGTCAATTACGGACCGATCTTCATGAAATTTATCACAAAGATTGACACTTATACAAGACTTCTTTACACCGAATTTTATTAAAATATTGCTATTGTTGATCATCAAACCCCCATTCCGGGACGACATTTGTATGAGGGCTAGGTGAAATAATGGACCGATCATAACCAATTTCAATAAACTTCGTCCTTGTACCATGAAAGTCCTATGTGCCAAATTTCATTTAATTATCTTCAAAATTGCGACCTGTACTTTGTGCAAAATGTTTACATGGACAGCTAGCCAGCCGGCCAGACGGACGGACGGACATCGTTAGATCGACGTAGAAAGTGGTTCTGAGTCGATTGGTATACATAAAGGTGAGAGTTACATGATTTTTTCTGTGCGTTACAAACATCAGTACATAACATACCGTTTCTTGTGAAATCAGTTCTAGAATTCGTGAACTGGGAACCTGTTTACAAAATTATCCTGACTATTATTAAATAGTGTTTTTTTTTTTCTTTGTATACTTATAACTTTTTTTTATAAGTAAAGCTGATTAAAAAAACGGAAAATCCGCATTTTCATACTAAATGCTATAAAGAAATTAAAAGTTCAATTTTAGCCTTAAATATCTACTACTGAATCGATTTTAATGAAATTAAAACTGGAGAAAAATTCAAGAAAATATCTCTCCATCAAAAAAAAAAAAATCTAAATTATCTCTATTGATTTAAAAATTACATAGTTTTGGCCGATGAAAAAAGATTCTGAGTCACTGTGCGACGATATGTATGAATATTTGCAAATCAAGTTTCAAATCTTCCATTTTCCTTCTTACGGTAAATTGAACAAAATAATCTTTTTTATTTACTTCCTCTAAACCCAAATTATAAATAACAAATGATTTAAGTTTTACATTGTAATTTTATAAAGTAACTTTTATATATTTTATTAAATTTCTGTGAAAAATCGACCTTTATGCATAAACACAATAAGTGCTTTGCACAGCCAGCACTTTTAAATTAAATAAACTCTTAGACGGCTACCGAACGTAAACAACAATTTCATTTATTTTCTTTTCATTTTATTTTTTACTTTAAACATTTTTTAATTTTGTTTATGAAATTCATATAAATTTTGATAAAAAATGGTAGCACTTTAGGTGAGAAAATTAAACCAAGAAAAAATCTGGAAAATTTAAAATAACATTTATTTCTTAGCCGAGCCGCATTGCTCATTTTTCAAACAAATTTGTGTAGAAATTTCCGGATGGGGCTTCTTATGTTTAAACAGTTAACTTTATATATAAATTAATTACATTTTAATCATTTAATAGATTCACATTGTGTCATAAAATCAAATGTCCTATAATAATAGCATGAAAAAATACGACTGTTTTGAACAACCCCTCATAATTTAGAGTGCTATTTTGAATTTGTAATCAGCCAAAAATAAATGAAAGAACCAAAATAATATCCACTTTGTGCAAAAATTACATTTTATGATATTGTAACGGAAGACTCCATTATTTGTTCTCTGCTAATTAAATACAACAGCACAATAAACAGCCTGCAAAGTTCCAATATTTTAAAAAATTTTTTGTTTGAAAAGCAAAAATAATATTTTTAATCCATTGTAAAATTTTAGAACATGACAATATACCAATAGGTGTGCTATCATACACCTTGTGAGTCCCCTAAATATTTCTATATATATATATAAAACTTGCAAAAGTCGCATTCAAGCAAATTAAAAAAAATTATTGAATTATTCGGTTAATTATGGTCTTTGAGCAAATTCTATGGACTGATAATCAAATTTCGAACTTTTGGGGCAAATAATTTTATTTTTGTAAAAGACGTACCTTAAAAATTTTTGCGAAATTGTTTTTATCTTAATTTATTTGATTGTCCGTTATTAACATCAATATGTTTGTTTGCATTTATATACAGTGTTATTTATTTTGTTTTCCTTCTTCTCTTCATTAACAGGATACGCTCACAAGGAGTGCGATTCGAATGGCGAGTGGTTCAAACATCCTTTAACAAATAAAACCTGGTCAAATTATACAACGTGTGTGAATTTAGATGACCTTAATGTGAGCATATTTTTCATTTTTATCTTTGCTATTTCAAAGGTTAATTTAAATTTTTTTCTTTCTGATGATTTTAGTGGCAACACAATATAAATCTCATATATGAAGTTGGCTATGGCATTTCATTGGTGGCCATATTACTATCTTTAGCCATATATGCTTATTTTAAGTAAGTATGATATTGTATAAACGTTCACTTTTGAAATTCCTTTGCAATCAATATAGTATACAGTTGCGAGCATAAGAAATGCAACACTGTGTAAGGTGATCTTTGTTCGCATATATTTTGATTATAGCGAGACCCTATATAGAAGAACTGTTGTGATTTTATTACTTGTGACCAAAGCCTCTTATTGTATATAATTTTGTGGAATATTTTTGTACGTAAGAAAAAGTATTAAACGTTTAAAAAAACTGTTTTATATTTGAGTGAGCAAAAAAAGCGCAACACTAAACAAATCAATGACTTTTTTTATTATTGAAAAAGGTTCGAAACTATAAAATTATTAAATACCACGATTTTCTATTCTTATATATTGACCATAAAATATATGAAACCTACATATAATATAAATATTAGCAAATAATTCTGCTTTGTATTAAATTTTGCTCTTTTCCTAAACTATTTTGCAAATTTGTCCCTAAAGATTGATATTTTTGAAATCATTATTTATTTTTTATTAAATTTAAATGTCTACCTAAACAGTCTAAATTCGAAATATATGCGTTTATAGTCAAAATAATTCAAGATGTGCTAATAGGCTCTCATTTCCACTATGCAGTACTCGTTAAAATAATAAAGGACCAGTCTCCAAAAGCAAAGTTGCTAGTTTGATTTTAATTTTTAATTTTTAAATAATATGTGGTATGTTTGAAATATTTCCCGTTATCAAACTAACATCATTAAGTTAACGATTGGTGGCAGTAGTGGTTTTAAATGGCCACATGTGTTCGTTCGGGTAATATCAAATGTTTTCTATTTTGTGACTTGTATCAATTTTTACAGTCATGAGCGTTTCATTATTGTATCTATAAGATAGTTTTTAAGAATCCTCATATTATAACTACATATGAAGATTATTTCAGCATCATCATAATATTATTCTAAAATATTCCTAAATTATTAAAAAGAATGAAGAGTTTTTTAATATCATTGGTATCCTTTTAGGTAAATGACCTTAAATTTATGTGTATTCATACCAATAAAGTTATGGTCTTAAGCATTTTTCACTAATAATTTTTATCAAAATTTAAGAAATTCCGTTGATTTTTGAAGAGTTTCGTTTTTTTTTCTCACATTAATTTACAACTTTTTTGACAAATTTTTAATAACTATTCTTATGTGCAGTAATTTGAAACAAAATGACATACAACATTTAGCTAAAACTGCAAAGAATAAAATCACAACAGAATTTCCTAATTTAATGACGTTCTAACCATAATCCATACATTCAAAATTCATATTACCTAGCGTTGCATTTTTTATGCTCGCAACTGTACATAAATAGTTTTTCAATGAACTGTATTGAGGTCTTTATTATCTTGGTAGAGATTTTACTATATTATTAAATACAAAAACATATAATTGAGTGGAAATCAATCGATATCCTTTTGACATAAAAAGCACAAACATTTCCTGTATTTAAGTGAACATAAGAATAAAAAAGCACATTAAAAAAAAACTCATCTTGGTATTTATTTAGTTATTTAATTCTTAATGTTGTTGTAAGAAAGCATTAGAACATTTTAGAAACAAAATACATTTGGTTTTATTAAAACATTTTTACACACAGAGAAAAATATCCAATCACCAAATATATTAGTAAATAATACATTTAATTAAAAACTATCTTATCAAATCAAGCAAGTAGATGATTGAATGAATTAAAAATTTAAGTGAGAATTAAAATTTACTTTAATTTAGATGCAATATTAAACAACTGTGTTAATTGAAAAATATACAGTAAAATTTTTTTCTGTGTATGCATTAGAGTTTTTTCTTACTCCGGTATTTTGCGTCTATGCTTATAAAGTTATGGTCAGCTATGGACTGATCTTTTGTTTACATATATATATATTTTTTTTTTTCAAATGATATCCTAATTAGGGTTGACAGATTCGAATTGTGATCTAATTTGACATTCCTGAAAAACGAGCTTGATTTCGAAAAAAAAAAACAACTTGACAATCGACTTCCATCAATAATCTTTTACTTTTTATATGAAACATATATAGATGTAGATAAATACGTCGGTACAACAGAAATATAGCTTTTAAATATTTTTTTTTTCGAAAATAAGAGTTTACATAGTAACATATCCGATTAGATCGTGAAAAAATTTTAAGAAATGCGGTATTAGATTTTTGCAATTGTTTTTAAAAAAAATTAACATATGACAGAGTTTCTTTATATTAAGTCAATATAAATATTTTAATATATTTTAAAATTCTTTTGAACATACATTCATTACTACATCGTATAAACGACTGTGTTTTGGAAGTTTTCAATTAAGTCTCCAGAAAACAGTGGTCGATATATAAGATATCGTCATCAGTTTGTTCTCTTTAAATTTAAAACAGTCTACTTTTGCAAAAAGATTCGTATAGCTCATATAAATTTAAAATTTTTGAAAATACAAGTTTCACTTTCAGGTTGTTATAAAGCAGAGGACATTGTATCCTGTAAAATATAAAAATATTCTTCGGGGTTGTCTCCAGTGTTTCCAGGAGTTCAGCAAAAAAAAGCTAAATTCAACTTTAAAAAAGGTCAAAAAGGGCTAAATATCCCAAAAAATAAACCCATAAAAAAGTTATGGCCTGATTCAGTGCGACAATCAAATTGTTTGAAAATAAAATTTGTATGTAAATTACTCATTTTTTTAAATGTTTTTTGAGTAGTTTTCATACAAATTTTATTTTCAAACAATTTGATTGTCATACTGAATCAGGCCATTAAACTTTTTTCTTTAATTTCAAAATTTATTTTTCTCGTTCTTATTAGTTTTTTGCATTTTTTAAAGATATTGTAATAAATTTATAAAAAGTAAAAATGTTTTGAAGTGATTTTTAAACTATAATTCCTTTTTGATTAATTTTTGATTATTCCTTTTTGATTTAAGATTTTGGGTGATTTTTCGCTAAATTTATGTTTATAAATAGTTTCTATGGTTAATGGAGCAAATAAAAAAATAATAATAATAACCGATTTAGTAATTTCATCAAATTAGTTATTAGTACTCGTATTTTAGTATATTAGTTGTTTCTGATTTGGATAACAAAAAGCCGCAGGCGAAAATTTTTGCTAAATATAAAAAATATAAATTTTTCGTACGAATAAATACACAAAAATGCTTAAAGGAATGATTCTGTAGAAATAAAATTGTTGAAATGGTAACAGGTTGACAATCGAGTTCATTCTTCAAGGCCGTGTGGAAACCCTACTAATATCTTATTTGGGAGTTGAGTTGTTGAAGTAGTGAGAATTTGGACATTCATTAGTCAAAATTTTTTCGGGTATTTAATATCAAAATTTATTTTCTCAATAACTTCAAAGTTAATTTCAATACAATAAAAGGAAATGTTTAACTAATTTTTTAGAGAAAATAAAACTATATTTGCTATAAAAAATTTTTGAAGAAATAGTTAAATCTTAACTAAAAAGTCTATGAAATCGAAACGAATACATTAGATTTTCGAACATACGTAAATACGTGAAGCACTTCTTAAAATAGTTTTAATTTTTATGATTTTTATTAAATTTTGTTATTTTATGAAAATTAAGAAAAGTATGGATTATTGTATAGAGTAGTCAGTCACAGTACCCATAATTTAAAACACTACCCGATAGACTAGTTGGTAGTGAGCTATTCTATCAGTCGGAGGGTTGCAAATTCGATTCCAGCCGGAGACTGGAATCCCCATGGAATAAATAAATAAATAATTTATCTTAACCTTTTTGGTAGTAACATAAATTTCAATGGTTAAGCTTATATTATAAAATTTTATTTGGAACAACTTTTTTTTTTAATTCATTTATAAATATTGTTACGAAAATTAATTTTATAAGTTTAAAATAACGAATTTATAATTTTCTTCAAATTTTTCGTCTGTTCAAATTTGTAGGGTCTGTTTATTTAAATTTAAATAAAGTCTTCTAACTGCAAAACTCACTATAATGATGAAGAAAGCTTTTTGTTAACTTGCTTATGTATGAGAAACTTGCTTATATAGGCTGTTATAAATATTTTTTCTAATTCTGACTTTTTAAAATTACTTTTGTTTTTTGTTAAAAAAAATATGAATGGATCTACCCAGCAAAAACTTTGCTTTCCTGGTAAGCTAGCAGGTATAATTGGAAACAAAAATAAACTACTTATTTTTTGCCTAAATAACTAGTTATTTTTGTTCGACTTGTCCACAAATTCATGTAGTTATTTTTTGCTCTAGGGGTACTCAAAAATATGTACTTAAACGAAAACAAAAATAAAAAAAAAAACAAAAAAATTTTGCCGTCAGTGAGACTCGAACTTGGACACACACTAACCATTCGTTTTTACTGACTAACGTCTTGCTCAGTACACCATCTCGCATATAGCATCCTAATCGACAAAAACTCTATTTAGTTTAAAATATCTTTTTAGACTTTTTGTTATAAAAAACTAACAGCTTCAGAATGGGGTTGAACCAACAACCTTCTGGTTGTTAATCCGGCGTTCTAGCCAACTCATTCACGTGATTGCAGTATTACTGTGCTATTATACTATTGAGTACTTATTAATGTAATACAAAGTAGGCAAATAATAATGACGCCTCATTACCAAGAAACTACTTTAATAAGTAGTTGTTATTACCGAAAACCAAAAAGTTTTTGCTGGGTATGAGGTGCTTTTATCACGAGGAACACTCACAGCACAACTTCAATGATTTTAAAATCGTTGTGGTGCAATAAAATATGAATGTTACAATTCTTTTAAATCGATCTAAAATTTGTGTTCTTTATATTAACATTTTTTAAATTTTATGTGAAATTATATATCAACAAAGAAATTGCATAAAAATTATTCACGACTTGAAATCGCGGTGTCTTTAATATTTCATAAATCGTCGAGGCACATCCAAGGCGTTAATTGAAATCGGTGAAAACATATACCAATCTATGGCTGTTATTATAATTAGGCGTTTGAATTTAATGCAACTTTTAATATTTTTGGGTGTGTATTTTTATCATTGAAAAATTATTTTTTTTAGTAATATAACTAATATTTGCAACATTTTACGAGTATTTATTAACATTATTTGAAGAGTTTGTATTTTAGTTAGATGTGAAAAATACATCAGCAAATTAAAAGCAATTAGAAAATATTAAATAATTCTATGTACAATTTGTTTTTTTTACTCGATTTTCTAAGCAGATTTTAAGCAGATATATGATATCGCGATAATATTCACTGATATAAAACTTATCGAAACATCTTTAATTGATATCTCCTATACCTTTGTGTAGAGGTTTCAGCAATATCTCCTTTCCCGGGAAACGGAAACAAAAATATCAATTTCCCGGGAATTTTTTAACACTTTAGTGATTAGAAAATAGGTCATGATTTCTTATAGAGATAATTATTTCTTTTAATTAAATAAAATAAAACATTATAAATCATACTGAATTAACGAAAAATTAAATAATATAAAAGTATAACGCCATTCCTACGATTAAAAAATTTTTAAATATTTTATGCAAATAAAATTAGTGCCTTTCGTAAGTTGTGTTAAAAACTGTTTCTCAGATTTTTACGTTATTGCGTTTTTATGCTAAAACTTTTTAAAAATATAAAATAAACTGTTGATAAATTTCAATACAAATAGCTTGCCATGTATTTCTGTAACTTACATTATTTTTTTTTTAAATAATTCTTACTACATTAAAAATAAATCTGGAAAATACTAAAAATTGGTTCGCAACAACGTTTTTTGGATCCATCATAGTATTCAGAAATCTGATGAAAATAATCTCATATACGTATGTATACAACACGAGAATATTATTATTTTTTTATAAGTATTTTGAAGTTATAAAATATTTACATCTAACATTGCTTGGATAAGAGATGCTGCTTCAAAACAAGACGTGTTATAATGAAAAATCTCCTAACCAAGTAATTTTGTTTTGTTATAGTGAGTATTTTCGAAGTTCAACTTATTTAATATTTATTTCAACAAATCCATAACAAAACTAAAGTACCTAAAATTTGAACATGACAAAAATAAAGTTGATTTAAAATTTCATGTAAAAAAAAAACTTGTAAGTAAATTCATTAAACTATAGATAAACAAACATGCATATCAGATAGAAAAAACCTAATTCAATAGTCAAGAACATATGTACTTCATGGGTCACTTCATACTAATTTGAAGTCGCTCGGAGAGTCATCACTTTTCATTTTAAAGTTTAGACCTTTTAATTATCGTTAACAAATAAGTGACCCACACAGATTAATTAGAACATTCACCAGATATATAACACACATAAATTTATCAATTATAATAATGTACATAAATGCAAAAAGCTTTTATTTTATGTCACAAAAAATTAAAAACCATTATATGATTTTTATTTCTTGTTTAAAAAAATAAAAATCATAGATTGACTTTTTACTTTTTGTGAGAGAAACTAAATATCACAATTGAGTTTTACTTGAAAAATTATCTATAATTGTCATTTGAAATTCATAAAATAAAAATCTGAAATAATGTTTATTTCTGAGAAATAAAATATAAAATTTTTAATCCAAAATTACATAAATAATAATTATTTTTGGTCTCTACTTAGAATACCTAAAAAAATATTATTATACATAATTTTAAAGAAATACTGTTTAAAAAATCTGGAAGAGTGGTTTTTTATTATGACGTCCATATTTCAATGCTAGTTACTATTCATTACTGAAATTTAATTAAGCACCAGATCAGTAGTACTTCATTTATCTAGGTATTAGTATGTACAGTATAAATGTTAACATGTACATAATTTTCCATTTAAATAATGGCATATTTTATTTACAAACCATGTTTATTACTGTTGTACTTGTGTAAGATATTGATTAAACTAGTGCTGGACTCAGCTAATACACGTGTATAAAACGTGACGGTGGCACTGTTAAAATTTAATACTTAGTTTAGGTTTATGATATTTTCTAGTTCGTGACTTTTATGATTCTTAATAATTTTAATGGTGGCTACGAACTAAAATGGTAACGATAGTCTATGATTCTATCATCTCTATTTTTATTAGAAAATAAGGGAATCGTTTTTAACACATTTAATAATCAGATTTTACTTACTATACACTATGGGGTTGATCGCAAAATTAATAGTAATAAATTTGTAACTTCTATTTAAGTTAATAAATATATATATATATATATATATATATATATACATATACATATATATAGATATATATATATATATATATATATATATATATACACTGCCTGCCACTTCAATAATGCAATTCTAAAAAATTTTCGTGTTTCTTTTGGAGTTGCTGCCATTTTCTTCCGCCCTTTCATATTTTTTTCCATATCTTTCCACGTTATTTAAATAATTGTACACAACTGTTTTTCCTCTATTAATGTTTTTGGCTATTTGGACTGGATTCTGACTCTGAGATTTCAAAATCTGAATTTTTTCTTTTTCAGAGTTATTAAGAGCCTTACCACGTCCCATTTTGAATAAGAACTATTTAAAAACTATCAAATTAAAAATTCTCTAGCCGTTTATATTGAAAGAAATTCAAATCATAGCCTTCCTGATTAATATTAAAAGAATTCCTTATTCAAGTGACATAGGAAAAAGTACCACAGAAATACATGTCTTTAATAAATGCATAATTTTAGTATAACTAAATATGTATATTTTTTATATCTTCAGGAAACTAAAGCCAACACTTTGAAATTTGATTGCGCAAAAAATTATTTTTTTCTGAGAGATATACTTAATTAAAGTTAAAAAAATGTGATTCCTTATTCAAGTGGCGGGCAGTATATATATATATATATATATTTAAATACCTGTTTCAAAATTACGATTTTGTTGGACTAAATAAATTGAAAATTCTTAGGATTTAACTATATTAAATATATCTCATTATCAGTAAAAAAAAAGTTATAGGCCAAGCTCGCCTAAAAAAATTAATTTTCTGAAGTCAAATATCTTTTAAATCATAGGCGATGATAGCTGTACAGTACAGAACAAGTAATCAGAATTAAAAAATATTTCAAAGCTCTGAAATGTGGTTCGTACTCGAGGTGATTAGAAATTACAGATTTATTTCCAAACATTTTCGATTCTGCCCAACTGTTCACTGTGGCACTGTCTGAATTCCAACTACACATTTCAAAAATCAATATTCTGAAAACCTAACTCTTTCTCTATTCAAAAGATACTGAATTATTAATAAGTATTTTGCGATAGACCCCACCGTGCATTGTTTTAATGTATGTAATATTTCTTTAACACGCTAACGTATTGTCCGTATGTAGGAGTTTTTACTTATATAAATATAAATATCCTCGCAATATTTAACCACAAACATTAGTATACAACCACCTACATAAGTATGTATATGTCTGATATCTACCACTGGTCATATTCTGATGTTGAAAGCATGTTGATGTAGAAAGAAAAAAGGTCAAAATTCACAATCAACTAAATAAGATTAAAGAAAATAAAGCACAAGTTAAAAAAATAAAAAAAAAACTACACAATGTACGAGACACATTTATTTTTTGTGTAAATGTCAATGTTAAATATATAATTTTTTTACATTATTAAGACTTGATATTTTTGTTTTTAAATGTGGATTTAAAACATATCTAAATTACGAAAAAATATTTTAGTTATCAAATAATTTATTCAATCAAAAAAGTTTATTAATTTCCAACTCTAAACAAAATGCTTGTATGAAATACTCATAGTTGTAAAAAAAGGTAAATTTTTTCCATGCAAAGAGTTTCCAGACTATAATTAAAAGAATAACTAAAAATTCTGTTAATTTAAAAAAGTGTTTTATTGAGCGAATTAAAAAATTAATTAATTTTTAAAGATGAATAATTAAGTAACTCTTCTACTAAAAGCATTTATTATAAAAGTGGTATATCATTGAAATAATATTTATAAAAAAATTGAATTCAGATTAAGCAAAATGAAAATTCTTTCATTAGCAGACGTAAATTAATTTAATTCTTGCAGCAATTAAAAACTAAATATAATCTAACTAATAGGTATTCAAATTTTACAATATATATATATATATATATATATATATATATATATATATATATATAGGGTGACCGATTATTCGACTTTTTGCAGAAACCGATTTTTGAATAATTCGAATAGTTGGATTTTTGAAAAAACCGGAAAATGTTTTCGAAATTCCAAAAAAAAAACTAGTAAATCGTTTTGTATTTTTTTTTTTTTCTTTGGCAGAAGTAAATATTTCCATTAAAAGATTATATTTCTCTAAAAAAAACCTCAACAAATCTTGTAATATTAAATTTAAAATTTGTGAAATCTTGTAATATTAAATTTAAAATTTATGAAATATAATTAAGGTAAAAAACAATTATCAAAAATGAAACTAAATTTTATATAACACATATATACAGAAAATATGACTTAATATTGAAAAAGTGAGTCTCAATTTTTTTTTCGAATTAAATTTTAGGGGTAGAACTCTTTCAAATACTACAAAAATGTAATTAACTATTGTTACAAACATTGAATTAATAAAAACCGTAAAATTGTTAAATTGTTTGTAAGAATGTTAGAGGTATTATAAGTGATAAAACTAAATCCATTGATATGCGTATTTCATCCAATATAATTATTACTTCAATATGTTTTTAACTTATAGACACTGTTGTAAGATTTGATGATTTATCGTAATTTTGATGATTTTTGGTTCTAAAAGTGAATTGATGATCATTTGAAGATTTTTGTCTCAAATTTGACGATTTTTGCTACAAGAAAATTCAAAACAATTTTCAGCATTTTTTATATATTTTTTTTTAAGTAAATTAATTTTTACATAAATATTAACAATTAAAATAAAAATGTTCTTAAATTTGCCAATTAAAGTGGTTCATACGAGGGCGGATCAATAAGCCCATGACTTTTCGAACTTCCCTCGTAGTTATATAAAATGCAACATTATTCCCATCAAGTGCCACCTGTTAATAGACTACTGTCAAATTTTGAAGAAGTGTCGTCATTTACTTTGAGTTTAACAGCTGTTCAAAACATACAACCTCGTGTATTTTTCTAAAAATGGAAAAAAGTGCTCATTAAACATTATTTTTTGCGAAAAAACCGTCAATCGAACCAAGGAAAAGCTCGATAAATACTATGGGGACTCTGCACCATCGATTTCAATGGTAAAAAAGTGGTTTACTGACTTTCGTTGTCGCACAAGTACAAATGACGCTGAACGTTCTGGACGGCCAATTGAGGTCAGTACACCCGAAAATATAGAAAAAATCCACGTAAGATTGTTGATGCCATAGGCATTTCATATGGCAGTGTGGTTTCGATTTTAAATGATCAGCTGGGTTTAAGAAAGTTGTCTGCAAGATGGGTGCCGCGTTTGCTCTCAATTGACCATAAACGTAAACAACTTTAAAGGATTGTTTGGAGTAGTTTAACCGCAATCCGAATGAGTTTTTGCGGCGTTTTGTAACTGTAGATGAAACATGGATCCATTACTGTACCCCGGAGACCAAGCAGCAGTCTAAACAATGGGTTTCTCCGGGTGAAGCTGCTCCGAAGAAGGCCAAGGTAAGTTTGTCGGCCAATAAGGTGATGGAAACAGTTTTTTGGGATGCACGAGGGAGAATCCACATCGATTGCCTTCAAAAGGGAAAAAAAAACGGCGAATATTATGCCAACCGATTTAATGAGGATTTAAAAAGAAAAGGACCCGATATGGAGATTTAGCTCCAACGATGAAATTATTGACCAAACAAATACCTATTTTAAGGACCTTGAAAAATTATATTTTTTACGCAAAGTACATGACGACACTTGCTCAAAATTTGACAGTAGTCTATGAACAGGTGGTACTTGATGGGAATAGTGTTGCATTTCATATAACTACGATGGATGTTCGAAAAGTCTTGGACTTTTTGTTCCGCCCTCGTATTTAAGGGAATCAATACAATATTATATTCGATTCAATTATTTACACTTTTATTATTTTACTTGATTATGAAACTTTTAGTTTCATAATCAAGACGTTAAAAACACTAAATAGCCAATATTTATAATACATCTTTTGGTATCGCACTAAGCCTTACTTATTTATTTTTTCTTACTTATTTATTTTTTCTTTGAAATGTTATCAGACTTAGCAGATGATACTTGACTTAGCCGACAATATAAAATTAATGTAATTTTTATTAATTTAAAATTTTATTATATATAAAATACATTTTTTTTCAAAAAATCATAGAAATTGTTCATTAACATATAGAAATTCTAAATTTTGATGTTTGATTTCAAATACTCGATTTGACTATTTTAATTTTTTTTTTTCTCAAAATTTGACGATTTTCCACCAAATTTATGTGGCAACTATGCTTATGGAGTTAATTTCAATTTAACTTTAAAATATATTTATAAAATATAACAATAAATTAACTTTATGAATATTAATCAATTAATCATTTTTTCCTAAATTTTCATTCAAATATTCGTATTTATTACATAGTTTTTTTGAAATAAAATGTTATTTTTAAAACCGGTTTTTGTGTTTTAAAAACCGGTTTATTTGACTCATTGAAAATGAGCGCTTTGAAAAAACCGAAAGCATTTAAACCGAAAAAAACCGGATTTAAAACAAGTAACAAAACCGAGTCGATCATCATAGTATTGTATTTGTTTTGTACAGCATTAAGCCGTCTCCTAGATTCCTCTAAATTCTAGTACTCGTTAAATTTAAAGGTTTTAGTCAGAAATTGTCAGAAAAACAATAAAATATACATATATTTTTAGTACGGGAATGCTTTCCTGTAAATTCTGACCAAAACATGCAAGTTTGGCAAGTACTGAAGCAAAGCTATAAATTCTATTTTCCAGCATAATTTTAGTCTACTAAATTCAGTTAATTTTCGTGTATTTATTACCAAGTTTTTCTTTTATTATCTCATGAATCATTTACAAAAGGTTTGTTTATATTGATGGCTTAGTCTTGGTTGTTACTTTTGATAAATTTTCATAAATAATAAAATGCTAAAAAGGAACAAACAGAATTTACATATTTATTGTAACATGTGTATTTTTATAGACTTTTTGATTTGTTCTTAAAAGACTTTTTTGCATATTTCTGTTTAATATATATTTTTTTTTATTCAGTTTAAAAAGAATAAATACAAACATGTGTTTCTTTTTCTTATCTTCTATGTTTCGAAATAAAAAAAATAAAAAATTAATATTTATGGAAAATATTATGTTAAACTCGGTAATACCGGAGTCAACAATAAGAAGGCAAAAATAAATTTAAATTCAAATTTTTACTCTGTCCCACAACGTCGATGTTGTTTCTTATACAATTAGTCGAAACGAAATTTTCTTTCGACATCGTGGGACGGGCCGCTAATATAAATTACATTTGTTGACTTGGAATACAATTTTTTTCTCAAAAAAAAAAAAAAAAAAACAAATAATATATTATGGCAGTAATAAATTTAAAAAACAATTTTCACAAAAATAATAAATTCTATGCAAAAATAAACAAAATATGTTGGCTCTTAAGCTGTACATAGTAAGTAAAATAAACATGATTGAAACCATATTTATGATTGAATGTGTGTGTATGTGTGTTTAATAAATTATAAAAAAAAATAATAATAAAATTAATATACTGCTTTCATAACCTTCATACGTTATGTAGTACTTTTTTGACCCCAGAGACTAATATAATTGTTACCTTCAATGACGCACTTATTATTTTTTGAGAAAAATATCAAAATAAAAAGGAAATATTTTTTATTATATGTAATTTATATACATAAGTATGATAACCACTTTTTCGCATACATGGTATTGTTTGGACTTGAACAATGTACATCTGCGTTTTTGCTGAAGTATCTAGTGTCAGAGAAGTTATTAATATTAAAAATATTTATTGAATATTATAAAATAAATAATTTTTAAGTAAAAATATCCTTTTTATTCATTGGTTTAAAAATGTATTTTTTGCATTAAATTATTGTATGGAACTTTCTATATAAAATATGATAACATATAGGGAAAATACGAGTAAGTTACAGATTCCATTTCCCAAAAAGTTGTAAGTTAAATAGATAATGTTTACAGAGAACGCCACGGTGTGACGCTGAAGAGTGCTGGTGAAGGTCGTGGCGGACCAAAAAATGCATTCTTCCATTCTACCTAGTGTCCAATAAAAATTTTACACTGTATTCTTCTACAATTATTCAATGAACTTAAGCTAAAAATACATAAATCAAAAAAAAAAAAAAAATATGATAACTTTAATATAACTCTTATATCGATATATTTCCGAGATAACAGTACTTTTAAGAACAAACTCATAAAAAAAGAAAAATAACTAACTATTAGATATTGCAATTTAACAGATCAATAAATTGGTTTGTTTCGAATATAATTTAATAGATATTTGAAAACAGTGTCAAATATACATCATATAATGGTTTTTTCTTGCCATTTTCCAACCAATTTTACAGAAATTTCTGAATTTGTTGTACATCTCTCTCTCTCTCTCTCTCCTTCTATATCTCTCTCTCTTTCGTAGTCAACTGCAGAAATGGAAAGGATTTTTAATTGAATAATTTAACTACATATTATATTTATCTATCAAGAGATAGTTATTTTGTAAATAATAAATATGTATTTCAGTGTTGCCATTTGGTTACATTTGTTATATATTTCTTAGTTTTTTAACGCTCCACGTAACATGCATACATTTTTGGCCTCATTTTCGTAACTTTTGATCCCTTCAATAAAATACCATGTGTAAAAATTATATCATTGACGTAGATTATGCAAAGGTGTAAATCATAAATTCCATGAGACATCATATATGAAAAATGCAATAAGTCCTCAGAAGTGATTTGGTGCTTATATGCTTTATAAGACTAAATTGACGTATCTATTTTAATTTTTTTGCAATGAAAACGAAATTTTTTTTATAAAAAAAGATCAGTCGACAGAAAAAAAAAACAAAATAAATTCTTCTAAACATGTTTCCAAAAACAATAAATTGATATAAAAGTAAGTTTATAAAAAAGATAGTTAAGTTAGTTAATTTCAGTAAATAATACATCCAGAAAAAGAAGATGCTACTTCCTAATAAGTCAATACAAAAAAAAAAAAGCATTAAAGACCGACTATATTTGGCAACAAAAAGGGAAATGGTAAAATGGTCCAGATTAAAAAAAATATATAAAATACTGAAGTGTGTAATAAAAACTTAAATGGATTGAACCTAGTGGAAAAATTTGACATCTGTTGTTGATACATTCGCTTTTTCCAATTTTTTGATGGTCCTAAATAAGCTATGGACTTCGTTCTTGCAAAAATTCCATGATGATGTTTACAGAGATCACCCCGGTGGGATACTGGAGAGTGTTGATGTCTGACTATAAAATGCATTTCATTCTGCCGAGTGTTCAATAAACTTTTATAATGGATTCATCTTCAATTATTCACAAATTATTCTAAAATCTTTGTGAACGTTCAAAAAAAAATAAAACTACACAGAAAAAAACTTAATTTCGTAATCAAATACAAAATTTATAAAATACATAAAATATATATAAAATATATAAAAATATATTTTTTACTAAAATCGGATCTTCACTGAATTTGTAAAACCAAATATTCAAATTCGTAAATGTTTTATGGAAAAAAAATATATTTTTTTATTAATATATACTTACTATTTATAAATTTAAATATTTACAATTTTATATAATAATTTTAAACAAAACAAATAAAATAATATTCGGCTTTTAAAATATTTTCAAACAAATTTTATTTTTTGGAACAATAAAATACTTAATAAAAATTAATTTTCATTGCTATTATAAATGCAATAAAGTAAAAGTAAATGTTAAAAGTATAAATTATTTCTAGAATTATTATATATATATATATATATACATATATATATATATCTATATATATCTTTTATCACATAAAAACGCTTCATGTTAATCATGTATTTTGGAAAAAAATGTGTGATCATTTGGTTAACAAATGAATTTAGCAGACGGACGGTGGTATTTGAGGTCATAAAACATAACATTACTTTCATGTTTTATAAATAATTAGTTACCTCCACTTCACACTTTTTCCACATATCTAAGAGATGAGAAATGTTTATCACTATTCTTCCAAAATTTGAACTAAATTCAATTCATCTTAGCTCTTGAAGTCTTCAAATGCGAAACTTCATATTTCTTGCGCTTAAAGAATTTTTTGTAATTTATTTTTAATATTTTCGATTCTGTTTATATAAAAAAAATGTTTTGTTTTTTATATAGTTTTTGGAATTTTTTATAACTACCCAACAAAGAATTTGCTTTCCTGCATTATCAGGTATAATTGGAAACAAAAATAAACTACTTATTTTTTTCTGAATAACCAATTATTTTTGTTCGAATTGTCCACAAATTTATGTAGTTAATTTTAGATCCTAGGGATACTCAAAAATATTTTGACGTCTGTGAGATTTTAACTTGGACACAAATTAACCATTCGTTTTTAATGCTTAATATTTTACTTAGTATACCATCTAGCACTTAATTTTTCTTAGAGACAAAATCTTTTTTGGAATAAAATATCTTTTTAGACATTTTGTTATAAAAAACTAACAGCATCAGAATAGGGTTAAACCAACAACCTTCTGGTTGCTAATCCAGCGTCTAGCCAACTCATCCTCTTGATTGCAATATTACTGTGTTATTATACTAATGAGTACTTATTTATGTAATACAGAGTAGGCAAATAATAATGATGCCTTATTACTGAGAAACTACTTTAATAAGTAGTTGCAATTACCGAAAACCAAAAAGTTTATGCTGGGTAATCAAACAACATATTAAAATCAAATAATTATTTTAAGCACATTTTATTTCAATTCAAATAATTACTTATTTAAAATTTTTTTATATAATTTTTCTATGTGGTTAAATATTTTTATTAAAAAAAATTTTATCTGTTTTTCTCATGACAAACAGAAATATATTATACTCGCTACGCTATTTTTAATTGTTCGTCCAGATTTAGTGAAAATTTAATATATGTTAATACGTGATAGGACACCATACATATTTTACTATATTACGAGCATTAATTTTATTAAATATGAATATACAAAACGTTGAAAATTTAAATAAAACAAAACTAATTTGTATAAATGAACATACAAAAGAAAATTTGTTATAAAAAAGGGTTATACTTTAATTATACATAATTTGAAAGAGTCTATAATTTCTCAGTATGAGATAGTGTAAAAAAAATAAAAATATTTGTGATGTACAGTATAACAACAATTATTTAATCGCCAAAAAAACTCGCTCCTGTTCCCCTGTAATTCAATTTCATGAAGAATATACACAAACAATATCACCATCCAAAAATTATTTAGAACAAAACATAAAAGAAAATATGTAAAAACAAAATACAACAACAACTCCGATGGATTTAAAAACAGCACAACCATTGCCTGTTAATAACCAAGCTTGTAAACCACTACCAACAATAACTAGTGAAAGTTTGAATGGTACACATAAAGTTGCTAGCCCGAAAAATAAGATAAGTACTACAAAATCTCAAATTCTCAAAAGAAATTTAAGCCCCCAGAGAAGTTTTACTTCTGCTAAGAAATAAAAGGTAATTGATAAACCCTTGTGAATAACCGTTTTGCTCTATTGAGTGATGATATAAAAAATAATCATACCAAAGATGATAATTCCATTAAAAAATCATCTAAACCCCCACCGATATATCTTCGTGAGCCTAGCTCCAATAATTTGGTTAAAACTTTTGTTCAACTCATTGAAAAAAACAATTTTCATATTATTCCAATAAGAAAAGATGTCTTGCAAGAGACAAAAATAATAATATACACTGAGGATTGCTATAGAAAAATCTCTCATTACATAAAAAGATAGTAAACAAACTTGTATTTATATCACATTAAAAGTAGTAAAGGTTTGACTGTTGTCTTTAAAGGAATAGAGCCCAGTGTTGAACCAATTGAAATCAAGAAGGCCCTGGAAGAGAATTGAGCTGTCAAATAAAATTGTGGGAAACATTTTTAATAAAGATAAGATTCCATAGCCAATGTTTACAGTTGACTTGGAGCCTAAAGAAGATAAACTAAAGAAAAATTAAACGCATCCTATATATTCTATGCGTTACCTATTGAATCGCAGAGTCATTATAGAGAAACCGCTTAAGAGAAAGGGACCTGTCCAATGTGACAACTGCCGGGAGTTCGGTCATACTAAAAATTATTGTACCCTATGTACACAGTATGTGTAGCATGCAGAGATCTACATCCATCATCACAGTGCGATATTGTGAAAAATCTTAAGACAAAATGTGCAACGATCATTCAGCCAGTACATAAGGAATTATTGAAGATATTAAGAGAGAGGGAGAGTCAATAGCTAAAAACAAACGGCGCTGTTGAAGTATCACTAGTAAATACCATTACTAAATAATTTCCGGAGTAAGCTTTAGTAATGAGGGTATGGCTTCAGTTAAGCCAAACTTGAAAATTGATCAATCGAGTATAGCCAATCTTGAAAATGTCTTCTATGCCAACGTTTTAAAAACCAATTTCCAACAACCTAATGTCTTCCAAAATTCAGAAGGGTTAGGAACTTTAATGCAAACTCCTACGCAAACAGTTACCTCTATAAACCAAAATATGACAAAATTTATTTCATTCATGCGAAACACAATACAAGAGCTTTTAAGAGCGCAGAACCAAAGAATTCAAATCCTCTTAACGAAAAAATGAGTAATTTGAGAATATTTTTCTGGAATGCAAATGGATTAAACCAACATAAATCGGAAATATCATACTTCATGAAACAGCAAATTATTGATGTGATGTCAGTCTTAGAGACTCACAAATAGATAAAATTTTTATATTACAGGTTATTCATTCTATTTTATAAATTATCCCGATGGTAAGTCACATGGTGGTACTGGCATATTAATTAGAAATCGAATATGACAACTAGATTAATTCTCAAGAGAATACCTGTAGGCAACTTCTATTTACCTTAAGTGTTTCGCTGGAGATTTAACGCCAAGCTCGGAGTAGTGTAGGAGATCGTTTCCTGGCATGTGACGACTACAATTCCAAACACACTTACCTTGGTTCTAGATTGATAAATCCCTAAGGTAGACAGCTTTATAAGGTACTAGTTGATCGCAAAAATGGCATGGATTTTATGTCCCCTGAACATTCAACGTACAGGCCGGCTGATTCTAGAAAAATTCCAGTTCTCATGGATTTTACAATATCTAAATCTATAGAAATTTCATATGACTTAACTTGTGACCATTCTCCAATAATAGTAACATATTATGGAAGGACTAACATACCACACTATCCTACGAATACTTTCTGTAGGACAAATTGGTTAAAATATACAAAATACATCAGTAGTCACATCCACACAAATCCATATTTTCAGTGTGAGGGAGATATAAACAAATGTGTCAACGACTTTACGTCGTTAATTAACGCAGCCTTGGGTCATTCAAAAAGTCAAACTTTTAAAAAATATAATAATGCATATTATTATATTTTTTATATATTATAATTATGTATAATTACGACATTGAAAAACTTCTTCTTGAAAAAAGAAAACTTAGAAGAGAATGGTAATAAATCGGATCACTAGCTGTAAAGCTGAGGCTGTCCACAGCAATTAAAAACTAAAAAAAGCCCTCAATAGAACAGGCTCGCCAGAGTGGAAATTACATTGAAAGTTTAACAAACAATAAATATTCTAATTTTTCATTATGGAAGCCAGCGACAGATATTAAGCCGATATTAACCGGTAGAGGCACAAAATCCTATAAGGAAAGCTGACGGTACCTGGTCCCGTAGTTCAGAAGATAAAGCCAATTTATGTGCATGCTAATTAAGCTCAGTCTTTTAACCCAATCCCCAAAACAAATAATTTTGTATTGGGAGAGACACTTGACACTACATCAAATTACGATAAAATTATTGTTAGCCCAGAGGACATTAATACTGTTATCAAGCAAAGTATAAATGTTGGAAAATATAAATAGGTATGATTCAATAACACCATCCATTATTAAAAGCCTACCGAATGTAGCAATAATCACTGTCAATAATTTTCAATGCGATCTTAAAACTAGGAGTTTTTTCAAAAATATGGAAATCTTATCAGATTAAAATGATACTAAAACCAGGAAGGAATACTACAATACCACCTTCTTATAGACCTATTAGCCTATTATCTTTTTTATCGAAGCTGTACGAGAAAGTATTTTAAAAGGAAATTATTCCATACTTGAACGATAGAAATATCATCCCAGTTCACCAGTTTACTTTTCGTGAAAAACATGGAAAAATAGAACAAAGGAATCGCCTAATTGAGATAAGGAAACGTTTAGAATTAATGAAGTATTGTTCAGCTATTTTGTTAGATGTCGCGCAAACTTTCGATGAAGTATGGCACAAAGGTTTAATATATAAAATTAAATGTTTACTACAACCATGTACTAACAAATTGCTGAAGACCTATTTATCTGAGCGTTTATTTAGAGTAAAGTATAACGAATTTGTGACAGTAGAATTTGAAATAAAAGCAGATGTTCCACTGGGAAGTATTATTGGACCTACCTTGTATTTAATTTATACTTCCGTCTTACTAGTATGCGATTAACTGATTATTTCTACGTTTTGATGATAATATGGCAATACTTAGTTACTACGAAGCATCCATTTAGCCAACTTGATATTTACTTCCGATGTGCGGAGACATGGTTAAAAAACTAGCGTATACGAGTAAATGAATTGAAAAGCAACCATGTTACATTCACCCTCAGAATAGGAAATTGTCCTTCTGTAACTCTTCATGCCGTAAGTATACCTCAGTCAGATCATGTTACACACCTTGGTATTCATTTCGATAGCCGACTAACATGGCATCGTCATACAGAAACCAAGAGACTTCGTATGAAGTTAAAAAATTCTAGCATTCACTGTTTAATAAACAGCCAATCAAAACTAAATCTTAATAAAGCCATCCTGCATAAAACCGTTTTAAAGTCAATTTGGACATATGACATATAATTATAGGGAATGGTCAGTAATACGATTGTCGATATTATATACCAGGCCCAATCAAATATTTCTAGAACCATGAAGGGTGTACCGTGGTAAATAAGAAACGAGAATATCCGTAGAGACTTAGAGGTTCCATTTGTAAAATTCGAGTATAGTGAAGAATACATTATAAAACTGCGGACTCACGCCAACCTTCTTGCAAGACTTCTTACTGAAGTTCAATCAAGTTCAAGGCCTCGTAGATTAGATTTTCCACCCCGTCATTATTAGGACTAATTGCTCACCTAGCTTTGCTCTTGTTAGAGGTCAATTAGTCTTTAGTGCTTAAATTTAAGATTTTTTTTAATATATATAAATAAAAAAAGGATTCTCTTCATTAGCACTTTTTAACGAATATTTATATCTATAAGCACACATTATTACATTTTTGCCTTTCAAAAGTGCTAGTTTATTTCCTTTAAATAAATCGGGGTTCTTTTGCTTGAAAATAATAATAAGTCACTGCTGTTTTGATTTTAAATCCAAAATCATAAAAATCGATTTAAAGCTAAACCAGAGGAGATAGAGCGAAAATAATGAAAATCCGTGATCATTTATATTTCGTAGCAAAAACTGATTTTTATATGGAAGTCATGAAAATTGTGAAAATCATAAAAACTGATTTTAAAGCTAAACCAGAGGAGATAGAGCAAAAATAGTAAAAATCTGTAATTATTCATATTTTGTAGAAAAATCAAATTTTTATATGAAAATCATAAAAATCGATTTTAAAGCTAAACCAGAGGGATAAAGCAAAAATAATGAAAATCTGTAATCACTCATATTTTGTAGCAAAATCCGATTTTTATATGAAAATCAAAAAAGTCGATTTTAAAGCCTTACCAGAGGAAATATATAGATTTTAAAGCTAAACCAAGAGGAGATAGAGCAAAAATAGTGAAAATATTTTATATAAAAATTATAAATATCGATTTTAAAGCTAAGCCAGAAGATAGAGCAAAAATAATAAAAATCTATGATCACTTATATTTTGTAGCAAAAACCGACTTTTATATGAAATTCATAAAAATCGATTTTAAACCCAAACCAGAGGAGATAGAGGCAAACCAGAGGAAATAGCGCAAAAATATTCAAAATATATGATCAACCATATTATGTAGCAAAAACTGATTTTTATATCAAAATCATAAAATCGATTTTAATGCCAAACCAGTTGAGATAGAGTAAAAATAGTGAAAATCTGTGATCACTCATATTTTGTAGCAAAAATCAATTTTTATATGAAAATTATAAAAATCTTTATTTACGCTTTAGCAAATGCACTTAAATATTAGACAACTTCACTGTTTCAATGACTGTCTCCTTCAACTGACTCAATCCACAAACTAACATCAACTATCTCTGGCTTATACTTACATCTGCTTATAAGCTAGGATGATCGTCTCGGTTTTTCAATCGGACTAAAAACCGGTTTTATCAAAATATTAGTTCTTTGAATATCGAATAAAATTTTTATTACAAAAAATATATTAACTACTAATATTTAAATACAACTTTTAGGACTAATATTTTACGGATTTATGATCACCTCTGATCGGATTTCATTTTGTTTTTTAACAGTATAATGTCGAATTGAAATTAATTATTTATCTTTAAAAAATGTTTATGTAAGCCATTTTACTTTGAAGAATTATGTAGACTAAAATACACTTATGGTTTAAAACAAACTACCAATAGAAAAGTGTTAAATATTATGAATTTTCATAGTTGATACTTTTAAAAATATTTTAGTTTTATTTAAAATTGTTGTGAAGAGGTATATTAACTTTGAATGCATATATCTGAGTAAATACTGCACATATTGTTATGATTTTTTTTAGGTATATAATCATCATGACTTATTAGGTTAAAAATCGATATTGGAGCTATTTCTTTTTTTTATTTAAAAGAAATCCTAATATTAAAAAACATTTTTTTTTATTAAAAAACATTTTATTTACGCTAAAATTGGTGTGATTAGATCCTAGCACCTTTAAAGAATTATTTATTGAAATAAAATTTATAAAAATATATCCTATATTCATAAAAAATAATAATTCTTTTTCAGTATGGGAGTGGCTTTACTCTACTAACGGAATATAAAATGTCAGTCTAATATCTCCAAAACTGGATTTTTGTCGTTCTAAAACCGTCAAATGTGACACTGTGCATAGTTAAGTACATTAAAAAGTGGTCTTTTTTGTGTATTTTCTAGCCTTATTCAAGAGTAATCCCATTAGTTGTTACGTTTTTTTTATAACATGTTCTTATGAAGCAACTTATCACTTTTGCTTTTGCCGTTTTTTTTTTTTATAAATTGCAACTGTTCAAAAACCCGTTTCTCCAAAAAGCCGAATAATCGATCACCCTATTATATACTATTTCTACAATCTTCTAGTATTTTAAAAAACCACAAGAACTCTGCGGCAACTGGGAAAAGCTACATACATATTGATTTTTTACTACTTTTCCGGAGTTCATTTTTTAAGTTTTACATTGAAGTTAAAAGTCGTAGGTACAAATATCGAAAAACTTATCGAGTACATATCTTCAAAATCTGTACCGAAATAATTTGGTATTTTTCTGAAATCGATCGGTATAACCACAAGTATTGCCACGAGGTGAGAAAAAATAAAGCTAAATGCAACTTTTAAAAAAGTCAGAAAGGCGAAATGTCCCAAAAAAATAAGTATTTTTTAATTTAAACACTTATTTTGCTCACTTTCATTAGTTTTTTTTATATCTTCTAATGATATGGTAATAAATTTATAAGTTATAAAATAGCTGCCAGCAAAATCATCCATTGAAATTTGGGTTATATTTCACATAAAAAACAAGTAAAAAAGATATACTCGGTCAAGCTCGACCATATGATACCCCACAACGTTGCGCATGTCCATCAAAATTCGTGGAGGGGTCTTATATTAGACATGTGGACAATTATGGACCGATATCTTTAATAAGTGTAAAAGAAAATATACGCAATATATTACGTAAATACTAACATTTAAATGAATTTATTCACTTTAGGGTGATTCCCGAAAGTGGGCTTATATGGAAGCTATGGTAAATTATGGAGCGATCCTCATAAAATTTGTCACTATGATTTCTACTTATAAAAAACTTATTTGTGTCAAATATAAACCTGATACTAACATGTGTATGTGATTTATACACGTTAAAGTGATTTTCAGAAGAGGGTTTTATATGGGAACTATGGTCAATTATGTAGCGATCTTTATGAAATTTGGCACAAAGATTGAAACGTATACAAAATTTCCTTGCACCGAATTTCATTAAAATATTGCTATATTTAAGGCATTTATTATCGTTAAACCCTTATTCCGGGAGGACATGCTAGGTGAAATAATGGACCAATCATAACCAATTTCAATAGGTTTCAACCTTGTGTCATGAAAGTCATTGAATTTTCTTCAAAGTTACGACCTGTACTTTGTGCACAAGGTTTACATGGACAGCCAGCCAGCCGTCCAGCCAGCCGTCCAGCCAGCCGTCCAGCCAGCCGTCCAGCCAGCCGTCCAGCCAGCCGTCCAGCCAGACGGACGGACGGACATCGTTCGACCCAAAAAGTGATTCTGAGTTGATTGGTATACTTTAAGGTGGGTGTTGGATAATTTTTTCTATGCATTACAAATATCAGCACAAACGCATAATACCCCAACTACCAATGGTGGTGTGGGATATGTGTGGGATTACTCAATATTTTGAGTAACTTTTCGTATTTTTAAATTATAATTATTTTTTTTTAAGCATTTCTAAATTTGCTTTTATTAGAATTTTAAATAAAAATAAATAAAATTAAATTTTGTTTATGATGAGTTTCTATGGTTAATGGAAAATAAGTATAATCAGTATAGTAAGTCCCTAAAATTAGTTGCTATTTTTGATTTGGATAATACACAAAAATACTAAATGGATAATTCTATAAAAATAAAATTAGTAATAGCTAATAAGATTCTTTTTCTTCGCTGTACAAATACTAACACTTTAGCATTTTTAAGACAATTTTAAATATCAAAAAAGGCTAGAAGCTGAAATGAAAAATTTTGATGCTAAGAGCAAAATAGGAAGGCTAGATTTAGCCTTAAAAGGGCTGAACTGGCTACACTGATATCCACTTTCGAAACATAATGCAAAAAGTAATGGTGTTTGTTTTTGTATTTTTCCAAATTAATATTTTTTGATAAATAAGTTACAAATTTCTTCCAAAATTTTATTTTAAAATTTGTCTTAAATATATTAAAATACAAAATATAGAAATTTTTTAAATGATTTTTCTTTCGCGTAGAAAAAAATTATTTTATTTGTGGCAAAAATATGAAGTAATTTTTCTTTTGCATATTTGTATATTAAAAACTAAGTTATAAAATCAAGCTAATATATATATATATATATATATATATTATATATTATATATATATATATATATATATATATATAGATATATATATATATTAATTCCCCATTGAAATCATGTAATTTGTATATTAAAATTTTTAAATAATCTAAATGTAAATTTTGCTATAAAATTATATTTTCCCGTTTGTTAGATGTTTTTTAAATTTCGAAATAATTTGAATTAATTTTTTATTTGAAATTAACAAAATAAATTACGTTTACATAAAGAAATCTTTGAAATTGAATTGAAAACAGATTTACTGCACATTTTCAATTTAACTTCTTTAAACTTGTTGCAAAAAATAGGCCCTAATTATTTTTTAGAGTACTATTCTCGACCAAGTGACGAACGAATTTAATGTGATATTAAAAAAATTTGTGACAATAACAAATATTTTTATATTCTGATTTTATATAAAAGTTCTGTTTATATAGGATTTCGTTGATAATTGTCACATCCACGAAAACACATGATAAGAAAAATATATTTTTTTTTTATATCTCTTCAAATTTAAGGCTCGGTTTTATACTGTTCTTTTGGTGTATACTTAAATCCAAACTTAGTTAAGAATCATTTAAGTTAAACACATACTTAAGTAATGTTCCGTTTTACGGTGTATACTTAAGTTGGCAAGAAAATAAAAAAGAGCTTTAAGCTTTTATGTATTTCCAATAGGGTGTTTCCACCTTTCCAAACATTTTTCTTTAACTAATGATTCTAGTTATGTTAATTTTTTTATTAAATACCTTTTAATTCATATTACTGTTTGCTTATAGTAATGCCAAAAATCATTATAAATATCAAACTTACCTTTCTGGGCAAACCTTTTTTTGATGCTACCCTAATGTCGCACCAAGAATAAATAAAAACCAACAATTTGAAACACTTAAATAACTTGAAAGAAGTACAGATATCTTAAGCTATATAGATTTTTGTAAAAAATTAATTTTTGACACTTCTTTTCCTTTTTTGTTAATTAATATTTGCTTCAAATTATCTGATTTTAGCGTCGTCTCGTAGCCATAAAAATAATTACCCATAAAAAATTCTTTTAAAATTAAATGAGTTACATTTTTACCTTTGTAAAAATATATATGTACTTCAACACAATTTGAAAAATGTTTTTATTTTGATTTTTGTCTATGGGACAAAACACTGCACCTCGGCTTAATTTCCAAAAAAATTCGGTACTAATACTTGCTTCCTTGTCATTAGATGCTAAGTTGAAGTTGCATCTCACTCATTTATTAAGTTTCTCATTACAAATAGAAAAAGTTTTAATTGCGAAAATTACAAAACTGAAAATCAGTCAGTCTTATTTTATGTGTCCTTAATAGAGGTAGTGCGTATATTTTTTTAATAAAATTTAATTTCAGACTCTTTTGAAATAGCATTACACATAAAATGTCCTTGCCTTATCGCTTCTTTTGGAAAGGAGAAGGAAAGGCCTTGTCATTGGAGGCAAAGTAGTCTTGTGGCTGCTAAATAAATCATTTTAGAATGCCCCTTTTTCCACTGGGGTGTTAGCTTACTTTTTAAAATACACCGTTTCTTTTTTCTTGAATCTATTGGTACTAATAATACGCTTTCATATGAAATTAAGTAAATATGAATTAAGTAAATTATGTCTTAGATAGAAGTATCAACTAGGGATTAATTGCTAAATTTTCTTTGAGCTTTACATAATTTTGTTGCTATTAGTACTGACTTTTATTTAAATAATCACTTATTTCAAAATCTATGAAACTAGGTTGCCCTAATATTTTGTTGTTACAAAAATCTTATTTTCAATAAAAATTTAAGGTAACCCTTATTTAATATTTAAGAATATTTGTATGCATAAAACAAACTGTAATAAAAAGTAAGAAATTCACAAACTCATTTTATAAATTTCTCAAGGGATTTTCTTAGAATAAAACGACTTATTTAGAATATACACTGAAATTGTATACAACTTCTTTTCACATACAAAGACTTGTATGTATTATAAAAGTACTTGAAAATATAATACACAGAGAAAATAGTTGTTATCCTTTTAAAATTTTTAATTACTGCAATTTTTAATGTATTAATTGATTAGTTTTTAAAATGGCATTAAATTTCATCGTTGAAATTTTTTAGCAACTAAATAAATTTTATAATGAAAAATAAGTCATCTCATTGTTTAGTTGTGTCAATGAAGGTGTTTTCTCAGTGTAATTTTTTAGAGACATTCATTTGTTTATAGATGTGTTAATACATATATCGCTTTTGGGATAATGACAGCTGTGTTTGTGTACTTCGCTATCAGTATTGATGTGAAAAATAATATTTACTTTGCATTGAAGCTACTATTTCCCCTAGGCCTACCTGCCCTATTTCCACCTCAACTGCAAAGTGTAAGAAAATTATTGCCACTAAAAATTTAAGACTTTCTGTTGATAACAAAATTATCTCAACAAAATTTTAACACATTCTCTACTGTAAGTCTTTAGATATGTATTAATTAAGATTTAATTTGTTTGATTGCACTTTCCCTATACTTTTCCGCTCTTCCTTCATCTCAATTGTGTATACTAATGAGAAAATTATTCCCACCAAATCTTTCTTTGAAATAGCTCTTTAGATATGCAATTTTTAAGATTTACTTTGTATGGCGGCTACCACTCCCTTTAAACTTGTCGGCCTTTATTACATTAGATATGCAATAATTAAAATTAACTTTGTATATTTATATTTCAATTATGTATTTTGTTAAGAAAATAATCTCAACAAAATATTAAGACTTTCAGAGCTGCAGGTCTATAGATCTGTATTAATTAAGGTAAACTTTATATTGCGGCTTTATATGGTCCCATATTCATCTCAGCTATGGAACTTCATAAGAAAATTATTTCCACAAAATTTTAGGGCTTTCACTGTTATAGTTCATGAGATATGGATATGGATTAATATTTGCTTTGTATAGAAGCTACTACTCCCCCTAGACATACCCGTGCTATTTTCATTTTCAATCTTGATGAGAAAATTATTCCCACCAAATCTTAAGAATTTCTCTGTAATAGTTCTTTAGATATCCAAAAATTAAGATTTGGGGGCTATCACTCTCCCTTGACCAACCCACTCTATTTTCACCTCTACTATAGAACTTCATAAGAAAATTACTTTCGCGGAATCTTAAGACTTTCAGTGTTATAGTTCTTGAGGTATGCGACTTGTCCGTCTTATTTTCATCTCAGTTGTGAACCTTAATGAGAAAATTATTCTCACCAAATCTTAAGAATTTCTCTGCGGTAGTTCTTTAGATATGCAGTAATTAATATTTGTTTTGTACGGGGCTACCAATTTTAGGTATCATAGAATGATACTGTAAAGGTTCAAGAAAATCGGGTCAGCGATTTATCTTTCTATCTTTCACGATCCACGGTCTTTATCGTTATTAGCTACAGTTCTTGAAAGTTGAATAACTAGAAAAATGTGATTGAAACTAAACAGGATTTTTATTATTATTATTTTTTTTAATATATTTTATTTTTTTTCCACAAATTTCATAGGGGAACAATATTACTTTATATTTTATGTGATTCAATACCCGAAAATTTTCGAAAATAGCGCAAAATATGGACTTAATGGAATATTTATTAATCAGATCTAGTTATATATTCTATAAGAACACGATGGCTACTAAAAATCACTCTTGAAATATAAAAAGAGGATTCCGAAGCTAAGGAAGTTAAAAATTTGCTAACGTTTGATGTTTCTGATTATTTTCCAGAAAATCTCTAATAATATCTTCGATAATATATTCTTAATAAAATAAATATACGGGATATATGTATAATAAGTATGTAAATATGTAGAACAAATTAAATAAACATTACTCAAATAAAGAATTTAACTACTTTATAATAACAAATATATACCTACAAATACATTAGAAAACTAAAATATTACGTATGTATACACACATATGGAAATACGGAACAAAATAATGAATTTTGCAACTTTTGACGTGACTTGGTAGTTTTGAGGTCATTATATTACTATTATTAAATGACCTATATCAACATTTTATATATCGTTGAATTGGTAAATAAGTCTATTTTTATATTCTTTTAACATTTTTAAAGTATTTGCAAAATTAGTGGAGTTGTATTAAAAAAAATTAATTTTTTTTTGATTTTCAGCTATTTAAAAAAAAAATTTATTATTGAAAAATTACCAAAAATAGGTTATTGGAGCTATTTTATTGATTTTTTAGGAATGAAAGCTTGATTTGTGTTTTATACATTACATAAGAAATAATATTAAAAATATTATGCTAATATGCTTTTAAAAATAGTCGTTAAAAAAAACTGACTTTTAACATAAAATCTCCACTCCTGCATTCGTTTTTGGCCGGGCGGAAAGCAGTTTCATGTTAAATCATTCTAAATCTATTTCTATAAAAAATATGGGTACCAAATTTAAAAAAGCTCGCGTGATATTTTTTTTTTATTAATCGATAAAAATGAAACTATTTTTTAAAATTGACAATTTTTGGCCAATGCTGGATGTAGGGTGCAAACTTAAATCAATTCAAAATTTCTTTATTAACCATTTATGAAGCCTTATCTTTTGAAATTAATAAGGAAACATTTTTTTTTATTAACGAAACTTTGAGAAAAAAGTGAATGAATTGTACGATATTTTTGTAAAAAAATAGCCATTTTTCATGCCAATTTCAGAGTGCTGACTTTGAATATTTTTCACGTCTAGACGAATTCAGATAATCCAAAAATTCTTTCAGCATATTATTTTGAAATATGTAGCAAATTACAGAATATTTTTAAAAAATTTTTACCTCATATATCTCTGGACTTATTACTGAACGAGGTTGTCAACTTTGACACCCTGTAGCTTATCTCGTGTTATCACAAGGTGACTACAAGATAATTTTTCTGAAAGCTTAGATCCTCCTCTACAACTCTTCCATACATTTCAATTTGATCCGACCAGTAGTTTAGGAGATTCAGATTTATTACCAAAAAATTTGCGTTTGACCTCACTGTGAACCAGTACATCATAGATTAATAAGTAGATATTTATGTGAGAGAAAAAAACCTAATTCGATTGTCAAAATCCTAATTCACGCAACAACGAAATACATGTAGTCACATATATTTTGTTTTTGTGTTTTGAAAAAAATTAGTAAATATTTTGAAAATTAAGTTCGAAGAGTCTCTCACATAATAAAATAATAAATAAATCTATGTAGTCAGTTTTTCTCCAAAATATCAAATTTTCGACTTAATATATATATATATATATATCATATTAACTAAAATTATATCACCTCAATATTGATGTCAAATAAAAGCTAAAAATCCCTGCAAAATACCATATTTTTTATTTAAATGTAGCGGAGCAAAATTTAAAAAAATTCCCTTTATATAAAGTTAAAAAACAAAATTTTCAAAAATATACATCATAGTCATATATATTAGCACTTTTTATAAATTTGGATACATTTCAACACAATCTCAGAAATATCTAGATTTAATTAGTATTAAATTTGGGTAATCAACTATAGTGGTCCTTTAAATAAAACACCACCTAGCTAAAAATAATATGTATGATAATATATTTATACATATATGCAGTTCAATATATATTTGGATCCAAAAACTGAGGATATATGAAGATATATGACCATACATATGCATATTCATATATTTATTAATATATATCAGTAACTGTATTGTGAATTAAAATTAAAATTAATTCTCTTTTTTATTTTTTTAAACTTTATTTGAAATATAAAAAATATCATATAATAAATAATATTTAAAAGACGTTTTAATGCAAAAACTGCAATTTAAATATATCATTGAGGAAAATATCAGCTGGACTTTATGTGTATATTATTCCACATTTCCTCTTAACAACATACAATATAAATAGAACATACTCACGGTAGCTGGTTCTAAATATGCGCCGTAATCAATAAAAATTCCCGCACCATGACACTGTTTGACATAAGGTACTACTCTACATATCAACACATCATCGTATGACAGAGCTTCACCCTTCCCAGCGCAATTACAACAGCAATTACTTATGATTGCCGAAGACCTAGTGGTCGTCCACCGCCAGGTATAAATTGATCGCCTTGCAGGAGCCCCAGACTAAAGGTTTAAATCCGTTTAAAATATTGTGTAAAAATAACGAATGAATTTTCCTTACCTTAATGAATTTCGTTATATATATCTTTTTTCTAATATTGCAGTCTCTTGCAAGTTTTTTAGTTGTTGGACCTCTACAAAACTTTTCTCATTTTTATTAAGCAAATTTGTGTCTAATATAAAAAGAATTCTTAGATATTTTCAATAATAACTATTCGTATTTAGAATATTTAGCCACTTACCAACTTTTAACACTAATAATTAACTGAATGAAGAATTCTCTTTTGTAAAAATTATTAAAATATTTTTATATTTGTTTTAATTTATTTTTGTTATGTCAAGAAACTTTATTTTGAATATATTGACAAGTACTTTATCAAAGACACAATTTATTTAGTATTAAAACCTATTATATGAAATATAGTAAAAACAAGGAAATGTATTAAAGATATTTGTATAAAATAATGTAAATATGTAAGTTTGCTATATTAATCGATTTAAAATTAAATAAAATTTTATAAGCAAAAGCATAAATAGTCATTTCAGATAATGTAGCTTTAACATTTTGTTAATATATGAAACTCATTGACATACATGTTGCCTAAAGAAAGTGTTTTTGGATTTATTGGCTCGATCATATATGTTTCTAGATATGGAAAATATTTTCATATATGACTGAAAATTCACATATATAGTTCCGTATATGATAATATTTTTGATATATGGTTATATATATGAATCCATACATTAAAAATATTTCTATATACGAGCGCATACTATTTTATACATGGAATCATATATATCCTTATATTTTCATACATGGACCATATACAATAATATATCATCGTTTTTAGTTGGGTAAACATATATACACTCCCTGCCACTTGAATAAGAAATCACATTTTTTTAAATTTAATTAAGTATATCTCCTAAACTAAAGTTCAGAAAAAAATAATTTTTTGCACAACCAAATTTCAAAGTGTTGGCTTTACTTTCCTGAAGAAATAAAAAATATACATATTTTGTTATACTAAAATTATACATTTATTTAAAGACATGTATTTCTGTGGTACTTTTTCGTGTGTCACTTGAATAAGGAATATTTTAAAACAAAGCAAACTGTAATTTATTTTTAAATTTTAGGTTATAAAAATGAAAGTTATTATCTTCTAGCATTCAATTAGTAATGAGTATTGCCACCATTTTTAGAAATAACCTCAAAAATGCGATTTGGCATCGATTTGTATAAAGACTATAAGTCACACATTTTAATCATGTCAAAATTATGTATTTGTACATTCCTAAATCTCATCCTCATTTATTTAAAACAAAAAGTTTTATATCAACAGCTTTCCCTTTTTGCAATTTGTAATCTATTGGCATAAATTAAAAATATAAAAATAATAAAATACAAGGAAAAATGGTTAAAATAAGAGAAATTCCATTAGAGAAGTTGTCGAAGTTGTAACTAAATTTCAGAACGGTATTTATCATCAGACCTGGAAACGGTGTACGGAATTTGTCGGAAAACTGTATATAATTTAGTAAAAAAGAAAAAAAAATATGAGGAACACTAACAAATAAGAACAGATGTGGACGAAAACTGGTGACAAACGAAACTGAAGATTGATTATTTCTTAACATCTTTGAATAAAACCCGGAATTAAGTCCAGTAAAAGTTGCTGCAGCATCAAAAAATATACTGGGAATCATGTAAGTGAGGCAACAATTCGGATAATATTAAAAAAAAAATCCCATTTAAAAAAAATACGTCATGCGTAAAGCGATTGATATATCGCCAACAAATAAATTGAAGCGCCTTCAGTTTGCTCAGGAGAATATCCAGAAGCGTATGAACTTTTTGAAAGATGTTTTATAGACGGATGAGTCTTCATTTCTATTTCAGAGCTCATATAGCAAAAGTTTTATGCATCTTTCCAAAGATTCTAAGTATAAGCCAGTACAACTAATAAATCGATTTGAAGGAGGTTCTGTAATTTTTTGGGGCTGTGTATCTTACAATGGATTTGGAGATCTAGTACCAATTAAGGAAATCTTAGACCAATCTGTATATTTGGATATTTTAAATAATCATGTTTTTCTCTCGGCTAGTCGGTTACATGGTAACGAAAATTGAATTTATCAGTACGACAATGCACTATACCACAAAGCATGGTTACCAACAACGTTTTTAAATGAAATTGGATAAACTGTTCTTCCATGGCTACCTCAGAGCCCTGATCCAAATATATTAGAGAATGTTTGGACTTTCATAAAAAGAATTAGAAACGTGGATAAACACCGCAAAAGATAAGAAATATTTTTAATGAATTAGATATTGAATTTGTACGTAATTTAATTAATTCTATTCCCGATAGACTTAAAGAAGTTATTGACACTAAGGATGATGTAACGTCCTATTAACACAAAAATATTGCAAACTTGCAAAATTCTTGATTAACTCCAATTTTTTAAATTACGTAAATAATTTTGACATGATAAAAATGTGTGTAAAAATACTTTTGAAAAATGAGGCATATATATGTTTTGTGTTTTATTCCAACTACCATTAAAGTTGGTTACCCAGATTTAGTGCTAATTAAATCTAGATATTTCAGAGATTGTGTTAGTGAAACATTTTTACTAAAAGATGTTGATTAGACAACAAATATCGCACTTTTTCTGAAACATATCCAAATTTCTAAAAAGTGTACACATATTTGACTATGACTGTATTTTCTTAACTTTTTGTATAGCATGTTTTAAATAAAAGATATTATTCTGTTCCAGTGGTTCATAGCTTTCATCTGACATCCATATTGAATTGTTATAATATTCTTAAATATTTTATAACTTTTGTTAAATATGTGTATTCTTCTAAACTTTCAAGTCCTGAGTACGCAGTTCTATTATGTATGGTCTCTAATTTCATGCATATATCGATTTTTTCATGTGTGAAAATGACTAGCACAAGGTGCTGACAAATATTTAAAAAATTTTCAGTGATAATTAATGGATTGTTGCATGATTTGTACCCCTGTAATTCTTATACAAATAATGATATTTGTTTAGTTTTTTAGGTATTAAATAAAGAATTTTAAAATTAATAAACTATTTTTTTTTTAATTGCACCTGATTGTTATTATTTAAAAATTGTTGAAACTCAGCTAGTAATGATAATATTGCCAGTCTTTTTACATGTGGTGATAGTTTTTCACAGGATTTATTAATGTGTGGAATTATAATATAAATAAGCGAAATTTGAAATTTTGAGATATTTTTTTAAATTCTCAACTTTAAATCGCTTTAATAACTTTTATGCCCCCTCGTGATTGATTCACGTCAACGGAATTTAAGCGCTGAAGTATTGCTTTTTGTTCGTTTATAGCGCTGTCAATATGCCAAGAAAAAAGTCTGATTTCAGTGATTTTTTAAAGTTTCGCGGTTTTGCCCACTTTTTTTTAATATTTTGTTTTATTTTTATTTTATTTATTGTTTTTGTTTTTTTTTTTTTTTTGCTATTAAAGGAAGAGGTGCTAATATACGCAGAGATAAAACCATGGTTGCAGCATGCTCACGATCTATTATGTTCTTATAGTTATTTTTCATAGATTTTAATAATACTGTGTTGATCATAAAAACGTTTCTGTTTAAATTTATTAATTTTATGGTTTAATATGGTTGACAACAAAGAGAATATTTATACCAGAAATAAAATTTTGTAAACATACAAAAATTTAATTATTTCTATAATCATTAAATGTTGCCAATATTTTCATTTATTTTTAAGTAATATTTTGTTTTGTATAACTGTTAAATATTTTTGTTATTAGAAATGTTTTGTTTTCCACAACTATTGAGCGTTTTCTTTTAAAACATATTTTTTTTCTCCGCAACTATTGCATACACAATTTTTTTTTATCAATTTAGACATTTGTCAGTAAGCAATCAAATTATGTGTGTAGAATAAGTTTTTATGATTTTATTAAATGTTCGCGAATAAGATAATGAATATTTGTAAAATTAATAATAAATAAATGCAAATAAAAATGGTAAAAACATAAAGTTTTTAAATGGTATTTTATATTTTTATTAAAAATAGATTATCTGTTAAAATAATTTTACAAATTCCATTTGCATTCAAATTTCTTTATATTCAATTTAAGGTTTCAAATACACCATAAATAAATCAAGAAGCATACGAAGAAAAAATAGAAACAGTGAACTAAATTCCCAGGTAAATATTTATATGTAAGTAATTGGTATCCCAACAAAAAAAAAAGAACATCCAAAGAAGTCAATAAGATTCTAAACTTGTGGTCCAGATGTAGTGCAAAGGTTTGTCATTCGAAGATGTTCTCTTTTTCAATACCTATTCATTGAGTAGGAAGTCATGTTCGCGATGTAATGAAAATTTTATTTTTTTGATATTTTTGTTTATCAACTCAAGGAAATTGCCTTTAATTTTTATATAAACCAAATATTTTTTATAAAAAAAAAAATATATATATATGTAGAACAATATTACAGTTATTACTAAGTAAAAAGTATTTGTAAATTCTTAGCGTTTTACATCAACAAAATTTATCTGAATCGCTTTTTAATAACCTCTTTGGATGATGTTTATATAACTTCTTAAGCACAAGAAACTGTACACTTATTGAGACTTTGGAAGTAATGAAAAAGTACTTCCTTAAAAATGACATATTTTTTTTTTTTTTTGGGATGAGAAGAATTAATAAGTAAATTAATATTGATATCTAATAGATAATTTTCACTTTTCTCTTCTTTTGTAAAATGTGTAACATAACTTTTTGTGATAATATGATCAAATGGGATTATATTATGATACAATTAAATTATAATATGAAAACATGGGATTATAATATGTTAAAATGAAAACATGACATGATTTAAGGGAATTATAATATGATAAATGGGATTAAAATATAAAAAACACACCATAATGTGATAAAATAGAATTACAATATTATAAAATCAAATCATAATACGATAAAAACACACTGTTATGTTATAAAATAGGACACAATATGATAAAATAAGTTCATAATATTATAAAATTGAATCATTAAATAATAAAACTGGACCAAAATATGATAAAATGGAATCATAATAATTACTATTTATAAGCATTCAAATTTTCAATTGTAATCATATATTCCAGTCATAGTATATTGCTCTTAGATTATAGTCACCACAGCCATATTCTTTTCTGTGTGTGTATAGGTGGTTGTTACACTTTTTTCTTGCTTACCCTGCCAACATTTTCTATCCAAATTTGCACTCAAGTTGTTTTTAATAGTCGAATATGACACCATTTTCTTATCCAAGAAGAGTCACCGTGCGGGAAGAAGTGTGCAGCACTTCTTATACTTTTTTAATGACACTATTAAGTGCTTTTTTTATGTGTCAAATTGGAGTCATTTTGAGGAACAGAAAAAGTCACTATTTCTGTCGAAATTCCAACTTAATACTATCAACATTACTATCCAAACTTTGACTAAATATTATCCATATTTATTTTAAAATAGTAAAAGAAAAAGAAGTTATTTTCCTATCGAAGAGGAGTCATCTTTCGGGCAAAACTGTATCGCTGTTTGGATACTTTTTTAACGACACTGTTGACTGCCTTTTTTGTGTGACGAATAAAGTCATTTAGGGTTAGGGTTAGGGAAAATTAAAACAACTTCTGTTACGTAAATTGTAACTGAATATTTTTGATTTCTAAGAGCCTAACAACTTTAAAAATTTAGTTGAAAGGTTAGATGAACATGCATATATGGGTTCACTTTAACTAAAAAAATATACATATTTTTATGAGCGAAACGCAATTTATTTCGAAATTTTATATTATTAAAAGCAAGAAATAAATCCAAATTTATTTCTTGTCTTCAAAATGAATTTTTGCTTCGTTTTACTGAATAATATTTATTTTTAATTAATTTAATTAATTTAATTTATTTTGTCTTCATTTTAAACAACATTCACTTTATATATACATATATATATATATATATATATATATATATATATATTTATCTCACTTTTTCACTCTTTTTTTATTTTTTTCTTAAAATTTTAAAAAATCGATTGCTTGCCTTTGAAAGTAACACACCAACTAAGTACCATCGACTTCTTCACATCTTTTGCTTTTAATGTAATGGTTTTTTACTTTCGGAAGGTCGAAAATCGAAATTAATGTTATTTGTTTTTGTAAAATTGTTTACTAACAGTAAAATGACATCTCGAGAATACTAGAAAGAGTAATTTTTCTGATAGTGGATAAAACTATCACCTAATTGCTGGCAGGGTATGAGTGTGTGAATAACAATTTTTTGTATATACAATTTTTAATATGTGTGCGTAGATTTGTTTAAATTAAAAAATTCTAGTGGGCTTTAGGAAGAAAAAAATACAGTTGGTATTTTTATTTATTTAGTTTAAATAAAATAACATTGTTTAATTGCTGTAAAATTCTTTATTGCTTTTCACAAACCATTAGAGTCTTAATTAAAACAAGTATTAAACGTTAAAAAATTGTTCAGGAAAAATAATAGATTTATTGTTTCAATGTTTTGCAGATGGTTTTTCGATGATCTAAGGTCATATCCAGTGTTGCCAGTTTAGCCTTTTAAAGACTAAATGTAACCTTTGTTTGGTTTTAGCCTCAATTTGCGTTTTAGCATCTAGTTTATTTCCTAGCACTTTTCATTATTAAAATTGCCTTAAAATGACAAAAATTCAGTATTTCAACAACGAGGAAAATAGTTTCTTCTTTTCCATTATTAATTTTATTTTTGCTGAATCATCTATTTAGGCATTTTTGTGTATTTATTTACAAAAACCGAGATTATTTATATATTTAATAAAAAATATTTGCCTGCGGTACTTTATTATCCACATCAATAATTACTTAACTAATTTTATGAACTTACTAAATCACGATTATTATAATTATTTTGAATATGCTTCATTAACTATAGAACTACATATTTATAAATATACCCAGCAAAAACTTTTTGGTTCTCGGTAATGGCAACTACTAATTAAAGCAGTTGCTTTATAATGAGGCATCATTATTATTTGCCTATTCTCTATTACATAAATAAGTACTCAATAGTATAATAGCACAGTAATATTGCAATCACGTGGATCAGTTGGCAGAGCGCTTGATTAACATCCAGAAGGTTGTTGATTCAACCCAAAAAAAAAAAAACAGCATCAGAGTTTTTTTTTTTTTTTTTGACAAAATGTCTAAAAAGACATTTTATACCAAGAAAAGTTTTCGTCACTTAGAAAATTAAATGCGAGATGGTGTACTGAGTAAGAAGTTCGTTATAAAAAACGAATGGTTAATTTGTTCCCAAGTTGAAATCTCACTGACGGCAATTTTTTTTTATTTTTATTTCTGTCTAAAACTAACTACATGAATTTGGTAGCTTACCAGGAAAGCAAAGTTTTGCTGGGTAATATAAAAAGTTCTCATAAAGGCGAAAAAAAAACCTAAAAATTTTGAAATGCTTTAGCAAGAAGGTATTATAGATCTAAAATGGCGACAAACCAATTCAAAAGATTGAGTAATTTTTTCACATTATTTGTGTGTAAATTTTTTGAACGAATTTTCATTGGATCATTTTGCTGGCAGCCGTTGTATGTTTACTTATAAATTTATTACAATATCCGAAAAAAAATTCAAAAACTAATGAGAACGTGAAAAATAAGTTTTAAAATAAAAAAATTTAAGGTTTGTTTAGATTCACACAAGGCAATTTTTCCTGCAGAAATTCTGATTTCGTGGGAGAGGGAGAAGGTATATGAAAGAGTACAAACTTGCCTGTGTTCCGAAAATCGTTTTGTTCTTCATTTTTGCACTTCAAAACAAAAACAAATCATGACAATTAAAGCAAGAATTGCTGAATGTAAATGCAAGTTCAAAAGAAAAAAAGGAAAATTGCTGTGTGTGAACTTAGACTTTCTTATGGCTTTATTTTTTGGGACATTTAGTCTTTTTTGGCCTTTTTTAAAGTTTAATTTAACCTCTTTTTTTCTCATCTCCTGGCAATACTGGCAATATCTTGTAAAAAAAAATTGAAAATAAAACTAATTAAAATGGAAAAATTAACGCTATTTTAAAAAGGCTCTTATTTAATTGCCGAAAACGAAATTGTTGGAATAATACAATTTTATAATGGGCGATATAAAATTGTATTAAATTTTATTTATTTCAACAATTTCGTTCCCTATTTCAATAGGAACTTAACATTTTTGTTTTTGTTCTTTTTTTAATTTTTATAAATGTTTAATACCAAATATTTTTTAAATTAAACGAGAAAAAGATTCCAACAAATTAATGCATACACATATAGACAAAAATAAATACATAAACTTTATGGGAATGTCATTTCGGTAATATATTTTCATTACGATACTAAATATAAATGATATTGTCATTATAATTTGAAGATTTCAATGTGGTTACTTTGTTTAAAAATATAGAGAAGCAAAATGGTCAGCCATTTTCAAATTAGGGTTACATTTGTTTGAAGGGAGCTTTTGTTGTTTGTACAAAAAATAAATACATCTTATTATTTTTGCTATTTTCAGAAATTTTGAAATTTTTTTTTTAACAGGTTTGTAATTTTATTGTAAATTGTAGTTAATTATACCCAAGTAATTAGAAAAAGATTTAATTGATGTGTCTAATCAAGCATTGTACAGGCAAGGAGAGGAAAATTATTTTAAGACTTTAAAGTTATGGTCTTAATCTCAGCTGTAATGCCAAACTCGAGGATTGGTTTTTATGTTTAGTTTAAAATGCCTTTAAAATAACACGGAATATTAAAAATCTCGGAAGGTAAAATAAAACATTAGAAACAACTAACAAACGCATTATTACTGCTGGCAAAAAAGATCTACGATTTCAGCAGACATTAATAATGTATTTCTATTCCAAGCGTTCCACTAGAGAATATCGGGAGTCAATTGACGTGGAGAAATAGCTTGAAGGCATAACCAAGGAATTCTAAAGAATGTTATAAAAACGTTTGTCAATCTCGGCGGAAGGAATATAATGATCTGAAGATGTTTTTCGTGGTACGATGTTACATCTTAGAGAATACTATTCTGTCATATGCTGAAGAAAATATGCATCTCAGATGGGTAAATCGACAGAATAATAATACTAAGCATATTTCAAAACTGGTATATGACAAATAGTTAAGAAGACAAATCTTCAACAAACAATTTTAAAACAAAGATTAATTACAATTTTTTTTAAATGATACGAAATATCAGTAGAGATTATGCGAAATAATGGAAAAAATCATTGAAAATAATAGTGGCTACACGAGATAGTAGTGAAATCGTGAAAATATTTAGAAACACAAATAATTTAATTACACCCAGATGAAAATGGTCATATATTTTTATATATGATCCATGCACGATGATATATTATTATAAATGGGTTTATATATGAATCTATAGTTCATACAGGGAATGGTTTGCAATATATAGATATATATATGGTAATAAAATCTTTCAAATAATACCTGAAACATGTTTCTTTATGTTTTTATGTTAAATTTGAATGGTCGATATTTCGCGAATTTAATTTCTCAATCGCGTATATCAAGAAATGATATTTTTATGGTATGGTATGGTATTTTTAAAATCGTGAAAAAAATAAATAAATGTAGAAGATGAGGTATTTCTCTTTATTTTCAGTGAGATACGCGACCGCGAAATTTAATTTGCGAAATACTGACCATTCAAATTCAACATAAAAACATGTTTAAGGTATCATTTTAAAGGTAATTCTATTATCTTTATCTACAGACTTCAGTAAAAATATCTGGAAGATATTCGTATCTTTATAAAGGCAATTTTATTATTTCTGAAACAGTGTAAATTGCGAACTATCGCGGAAATCGTACTTAAATTCGGTATTTGCGACAACAGTGTCAATGTTAATATTCTTGCCAAATTTCATTAAATTTCGATGATTTGTGAAAGCAATTGGAGATTTTTCTGTTCGATTATCAGTGTTGTCAGTTTAGTCTTTTTAAGGCTAAATCTAGCCTTTTTTTTATTGTTGGTTTTTACTATTTTATTTCGAAAGAATTATCCATTTAAGCAGTTTTGTGTATTAATTCGCACAAAAATTTAAGATTATTTATATTTAATTAAAAGTTTCGCCTGCAGCTCTTCGATCTCCAAATCAAATCAACTTAATTTATACACTTACTTAATCAATTATTATACGTAATTATTTTCAATAAACTTCATTAATCACAGAAAATATTTAGGAATATAATTTAAAATTTAAAAAGATTTTTATAAAAGCGAAAATTACCTAAAAATTTGGAATTTATTAATCAAAAACGATTTATAATTCAAAAATGACGAAAAATTACGTCAAAACATTTTGTAATTTCTCATATGAAATATGTGTAACCCAAATTTTTATGAAAATTTTGTAGGCGATCATTTTGCTGGCAACCGTTCTATGTTTTATTTATAAATTTATCACAATATCTTTAAGACAATTACAAAAACTAATGAGAACAAAAAAAAAAGTTTTTAAATAAAAAAATATTAGCTTTTTTCTAGCCTTATTTTTGAGACATTTATACTTTTCTGACCTTTTTTGAAAGTTAAATTTAGCCACTTTTTTACCACCTACTTACAATACTCTTGATTATAAACGAATAAATACAAATTAAAAGAAATAAATCGTACTTAATTTTAAAGTTGAGAAAAAAAGGATTTTTTGTACGCCATATTAAAGGTAATTTTGATACCTTTAATATGACACCGCAGTAAATCTTGTGCTATAAATACTTTGGAATATATTTTTAGTTTTGTGTACGACAACTATTATCAAAAATGTTTAACCTGGCTGAAACTGATTTTCATCGTTAATAAGTTTTGCTGTAATACAACTTTAAACAAACGGGTTACAGATCTGAACTTACAAAATTTGAAGCTAATAGAGTGCAAAATTTTAGCACCATAAGTTATATTTCATAATCATGATTGATATTTAAATTTAAAAAATTTTGAAAAAAGACTGAAATTTACTTAACTTTTCCCATTCTTCTACATTTTTTGTTCGCGAGTTTATACTTTTTGATCTCATTCGATCTCACATAAACAAATCGGAACGGATAAATTCTGCACTTGTTATTGTGCAGACTATCAACATTTAAATACGGGGTAGTAAAATTTTAGTGACAAAAAATTTTTTTTTAAATTTATTGTTTTTTTAGGGATTTTTTAGGGATTCAGACGTTGTAATTATGCATATTTTGCGTTATATCTCATTGAAGTGCCCGAAATATTTAACGTAGTAGATAGTCTCAAACGGGAGCGAAGAGTTTTCAAAAAGTCAGTTTTTCGCGAGGCACATTCCCAGTTTTATATACAATAGCGTGAACTTAATTTTTTGTTACTGAACACAATAAAATCGAAGGAGCATTAAAAATAAATGTAAAAAAAAGATGAACTTTTTGGAAAATTACGAAAAAATTTCAATTTGTTCAATATATATATATATATATATATATATATATATATATAATATAATTGATTGCGACCATAAATTTAAGAACGGGTCACTTTTATCAAAACACATTTAGCGAAGGCACATCATGTAAACAGCATGAAATTCACTGCAATTGGCAGAAATAAGTGGTGTTTGTAATGATTAACAATAATGCAGTAGCGCATTAAAAAATTTCGAAGACTAAAAATTTTATGGACCAAACAATATTTGCTTGGGTTAAAAAAGAATCACAATATTAAATAGTGCTTCGTTGTTATAAACTCAAACAAATATATTTCCGTACAATATATGACGAAATAACTTAGATTCGAACCCCATTTGTACAAATTTGTACAATTTTATACAAATCTTTTTAAATTTTACTAGGAAACCGTAAAATATGCTACACTATTGCCTTCAAACGTTCAAAATATCGTAAATTTTATTTGAATAACTCAGTAGGTTTTGATATTTTTACCAGAATTATACACAAACTTCTAGTTTGTAAAAAATTTTATATATTCAACTTAGAATATTCGCGATCCTTGCACGAAATGATTAACGCGAACTAATTTTGCATGCATTCGAGTCACTTTATTTTTTTTTTTTATTTTTTTATTTTTTTTTTTTTTTTTGAAGGCTTAAAATCTAAAATGTTTGATAATGGCGCTAATATGAAATTTTGTGTCAGTCTTGGTATAATGATTGTACCAAATATCATCAAATTCGGAGGAAGTGGAAATGAAATGACTCTATGCTGTAAGAAAACTATGCATAATAATATTTGAATTTTTCTTTAAACAATTTTTCGTCATGAGCACTTGAAGAAAAACTTTGCCTTTGTATTTATTTTTTGTCCACATGCGTATGCCCTGACAACATTTTCTATCCAAATTTGCACTAAAGAGTAACCTCAAGTTGTTATTAACAGTCGAATATGATATCATTTTCTTATCCAAGTTTTAATACTTTTTTAATGACACTATTAAGTGCTTTTTTTATGTGTCAAATTGGAGTCATTTTGAGGAACAGAATAAGTTGCTATTTCTGTCGAAATTCTAACTTAATACTATCAATATTACTATCCAAACTTTGACTAAATAGTATCCATATTTATTTTAAAATAAATATCGAAGAAGAGTCATTGCTCGGGCAAAACTGTATTGCAGAGTCACTTATGGTTATTCAAAATCGGTTTTAGTTGTGCTTAGGAAAATCTGGCTTTAAATATTTAATTTAAAAGAAGAATTTTTAAATATAAAATTACACAAAATTGCTGATAAATATATAGGTATTGAAATCATGCGCGAATCCACGTGGGTAGGAGTGGTATAGGAAATTTACCACAACAAACCATACCATAACAAACCTATACTTAAAATTTTCATATTTAGGAAATAATACACTCTGCTACAACGAAAAATCACTCGAGAAATGACATAGCATACGTGATAGGCCTTCTTGCAGTATAGGAATCCATAATATCTTTTTAAGGGTTTTGAATCATAATCTCCAGAAAAATTTAAATTTATAGGCGAAAATGTAAAAAATTCTTTTTTTGGGATTTTGAGGTTTTTTTGTGAAATGTGGGATTTCTTCAACAAAAATCTTAAAGTTTTTTACAATTTCTCATTTTAAATAATCAACGAAAAATTCGTTAAGATTTTATTACAGATATGATATTTATATTTTCTCCAAACGCCATGTTTTTTTCTCAAATAAATTACGTTACTTATCTAACATAATTCTTCATTATGTAGATAAAAATTTAAGTCAATATCTTTTACAGAAGATAATTTACACTACTTTAAAGTTTAATAAGATGTAAAATATTTGAAATCGGATGGGAAACAAAAAATTGACAAGCGATGAAATATTTTCTATGTCAGAGGTAACCTATTTTGAGCCTCCATCCAAATTAAAAATTATACGCTCCTCTGCTACTTGTATGTGAAAACTTATGTAAATCCAGCCAGGCGATTAAAAGTTAAAAAAATTTTTTCGAAAAAAGAAATCGAAAAAAGAATTGTGTCAAAACGTGGTGGACAAGCAGAATTTTTACGGCAGATTCGATTGCTTGCCTTTGAAAGTAACACATCAACTAAGTACCATTGTCTTCTTCACATTTTTTGTTTTTAATTTAAAAACATTGTAATGGTTTTTTACTTTCAGAAGGTCGAAAATCGAAATTAATGTTATTTGTTTTTGTAAAATTTTTTACTATCAGGAAAATAACATCTTGAGAACACTAATGGGAGACAGTTTTTAGTAACTTTATATTTATCCAAAAACTAAACTTTTAAGTGACTTTTTCGACATTTTAGTTAGTAAGAAATGTAGAATAGGTAGATCAAAAATCGATGTTAATGATATTTGTTTTTGTAAAATTGTTTATTAACAGGAAAATAACATCTTGAGAATACTAGAAAGAGTCATTTTTCTGATAGTGGATAAAACTATCACTTAATTGCTGGCAGGGTGTATGACATGTGTTTCCATTTAACTTAAATTAAAAAACGCCCAAACATATACTTTATATTTAAGTGTATGCTTAAAAATGTAAATAACATTCATACGCTCAGTGGTTCCAAAACACTTTTTTGAATAAGTTTGTAACCTGTGAACTGTTAAAGATATCTGAACAAAAATTCAGATATCTAGAGCTGAAGTAACTCTGAGTTAATGTGAAATCGAACGATTCGCTAGTGGGTCAGGGATTCCAAAATTGGTAATCTTGGGTATGATTTTTATCTCATTTCTGTTCGAGTTTCGTTCAGTTTCATTTGTAAGCTTTGCTGGCACAATTTAGATTTGAAATTTCGTTATGCAATTCGAAATAATACTGCAACAAGCATCATTAAAAATATGTTGCTGATATTAAGTATTCCTCATCTGAAGAAATATGAATCATGTGCAATTTTGTTTATGTACATATCTTTAACGATTTATAAGTTATCAAATAAAAGCGTATCTTATATCGTTTCCAGTTTTTTGAAGTCAGCATATAATTTATTGACATTTTGATACCTATTTTTATTTGCAGGTCACTGAAATGTGCTCGTATAACATTGCACATGAATCTTTTTACATCATTCGCTGCCAATAACTCATTGTGGTTGGTGTGGTATTTGATTGTACTACCAGACGCAGATCTACTAAACCTAAATCCGGTAAGAAGAAAATATTTATAAACATTTTATTTTGTTGAAAATTTAAAACCACCAACAAATATTTTAATTAAATAAATTCTTTAAAAGAGACTAAGGGATGATTTGTCTTTTCTTTTTTTTGTCGTAATTTTCAACTTTTTCTTTAAAAACCAAAACCAACATGCTGATAATGGTGATATTTTGTATCGTGTTGTACTCCAGCCCATATGTGTAGCTTTGCACGTCATTTTACATTACTTTCTTTTAAGCAACTATTCTTGGATGCTGTGTGAGGGTTTCTATTTGCATACGGTTTTAGTGTCAGCCTTTATATCAGAGAAAAAATTAGTTAAATGGCTGATAGCATTTGGATGGGGTTTACCAGCTGTTGTCATTTTTGTATATGGTTTGGCTCGTGGTTTTTTCGGATTACCTGAGGAAAATGCCCAGTAAGTATGGTGTTTAAAATATAACACTTTTTTTATAAATCTTCATGTTAAATTATCTTAAATTTTTATCTTGCATACTTTCACATTTTATCAGCTGTTGGATGAATCGCACAAATTTTGAAAATATTCTGGTTGTACCTGTTTGCATTTCAATGTTCCTTAATTTACTCTTCCTATGCAATATTGTACGTGTTGTTTTATTAAAGATGAAAGCACCTGCTAGTCTACAAAACAGTTGTGGCCCATCACGTACTGTGCTTCAGGCATTTCGGTGAGTTATAAATAAATGTAAATGTATCTCTTGTTTTTATTTCGTTTCTTTTATTATGGGCACGCCACAGTGGGTCGAATTGCAAAATTTTTAGTAATAAATCTGTATCTCTTAAACTACTGGTCTGATCGGATTGAAATATAAAGGAAAGTTATAGAAGAGGAAGATTTAAAAATTCGTAAGTTCTACAAATCAAGTCCGATTTGAAAGATTTTTATATTTCTGAAAAGTACTTTGCGAGATAAAAAAAAATGTTCTTACTCATCTGAGCTATTTACGCTTAAATTTTAAATTTTAGATTTTTTGCTTCGACTTTATTTTGTTTTTCGGGAATAAGTCCTAAGGTATATGGTATATATTTCCAAATAGTATGTATACAAATTTTAATAATCTGAACTAGTTTAGCCGTGCGAAATAACCAAATTCAGCACTCTGAAATTAGTATGAAAAATGGTCTTTCTTTCTTTTGTTTTTCTTCAGTTTTTTTTTTTAACAAAAAACTTTTTTCTTCATAAATGGTTAAGAAAGAAATTTTAAGTCGATTTAGATTTGCACCCTACATTCAGCATTGGTCAAAAATGGTGAATTTTAGAAAAAAAATTGTGTTTATCGATTAATAAAAAATGTCAATTGAGTTTTCTAAAATTTATTGACGCTGTTTATTTAAAAAATATATTTAAATAAATTTGGCACTAAACTGCTTCCCGCACGTCCAAAAACAAAAGCAGGGGTGCAAATTTCAAAAGACTTTTTTTAATTCCACTGAAGAACATATTAGTACATAAAATTTTTCAAATAGTTTCAATCACCAATTTTTGTAAATTTTTTAAAAATAATATAAAAATAATAATAACATCCAAAAAAATATTTTTTAAGCAAAACTCCGTCTACTTTAAAAAAAAAAACTTATGAAACATTAAAAGTGTGTAAAATAGACTTATTTACCAATTCACTGATAAATATAATATATATATATATATATATATATATATATATATATATATATATATATATATCGCTTTAAAATGAGAATGTAATAGCCTCAAATCTTGCAACTCGTATCAAAACTTATTAAATTCACTATTTTATTGTGTATTTTCATATGTGCGTATACGTACACAATTATACTGGCACGTGTTATTTGAATAACAATATAATATTCGTAATTATAGGCTAAATTTATTATATATTGTTAATTTTTGAAAAATTTCCAAAAATTTTTAATTGATTTTTTGAAGAATGAAAGACTAATATTTATTTCATACAATGTCTAAGAAACAGTAGTAAAAATGTTATTCAAATACAAATTGATTTAAAATTTGTTTACAAACCATTTATTTATGAAACCCTGTTTTTTGAAATACGTGAAGAAAAACAATTTTTTTTCAAATCTAAGAAAAAAGTGAAAGAATTGTACTATATTTTTGGTAAAAAAATACCATTTTTATATTAATTTAAGAGTGCTTTGAGCATTTCACGGTTAGATTAATTGAGATAATCAAAAAATTTTCTTGCATATTATTTTGAAATGAATTAGACATTATAAAATATTAAAAAAAAAAAATCTCTCATGCACCTCAGGACTTATTTCCGAAAACCCTAATAAAGGCTAAATAACTTTTCAACTGTAAGAAATATCTAAGATGAGTAAACATATTTTTTCTTTATCTCGCCAAGCAGTTTAAAAAACTGAAAAATCTTTGATATCGGACTTGATTTGTGGAACTTACGATTTTTTAAAACTTTTGCGTACTCAAGGTGGTTAGCTTTGACACCCTGTTGCTTATATCGTGTTCAAGTCCTCCTGTACAAGGTTTCCATTCATTTCATTTCGATCCGACCAGAAGTTTAAAAAACACAGATTTGTTACCAAAAATTTTGCTATTGGCCCCACTGTGCCATGTTTAATTGTTTCGTTTTTTGTCATTTTCTGGCCAAGCATTCTCATTGAAAAAAATTAAATTTTAAGCAAAATTTTTATTTAACAATTTCAGTTGGCAAAGATGTCGAATGAAATTATATGTTTTAATAAAATTTTGCAAAACTTTTTTTATTATCTTTTTTATATTTAGTGCCACGTTGTTGCTGGTTCCTTTGCTAGGTTTACAGTATATCCTAACACCATTTCGTCCAGATCCTAATCATCCATGGGAACATATTTATCAAATTTTATCTGCATTTACAGCTTCATTTCAGGTGAGGAAAAAAATACTTAATTTAATTTTTTTCTTTTATTAATCATGGCCACCAAATCGTTGTAATTAACATACATTTATTATACATTCATATATTTAAATATTAAACTTTTTATATGTAAATGTGTATTTGTTTTCTTTCACCAAAAGTAAATAGAAGATTTAGTTCTTTAAGAGGATTAAGATTTAAATGTAATAAATTTATTTATTTCTTATACTTTTTGAGAAGTACACAGCTTAAAACCGTGCACAAAAAAATAAGAAATTTCAAAGGAAAAATTTAAATTCCAATAATAAGTCTCTAATGTAATTTTTGAATAATTCAAATTTTAAATTAATTTTCCTGTCTTCGTAAGCTGGCCTACTTCAATTGGTTGTTTTATTTTCCTTACCGGGAACTTGTTATGATAATTACTTTTTAAGCCATCAAAGATGTAATTAATTTTTTTTCAAACAGTTTTTTTTGTCATCTAAGGTACTTATTTTAATTATAACAAAAACATTTACTTATTATATTTTTTCCAAGCGAAATAACTGCTTCAATTATATATTTCGACAAATTTTCTATTATATGCTTATTATTATTATGGTTCTTTTTGAAAGTACAATATTTTAAATTTGTGTATCTAACTTTAAAGAATTAAATTAAACATTTGTTTTGTAGTGAATTCCTCTATAAATTTAATGTTTGTTGGTGTATTAGAGTAAACCATAGAAAAATATAATTTATTGGAAAACTTCTCAAACCTTACGTTTTGAATACAGTTCGATTTCAAATTTGTCCAAAATATTGAGCAGAATTTGGCGTAAAAAATTAACAAAATATTATCTTGCACTTAGCCTAAATTAATGGATTTTTGACCATTTGTACCTTGTATGAAATACTATCGTAAAGTAAAAAGAAAACATCGTGGAAAAATACTATTTTATCATTCAATCCAACTTGCGAAGGGATAACGTCAAAAAACGGTATTCAAGTGGCAACATAACTTTTGTTTTGGGATATTCCGATGTACATTAGGAAATATTTTTATAACAAGGTTCGGCGGAGAGGTGACAAAAGGCTTATATGTAATTTGTAAGAGACTCTAGGAAAAAATTTGTTTGTGGCTAGGAAAAATAATGAATCGTTTTCGATTGCTGCTAGTATTGTTCCTTAAAATTTTGTCAAATAATCTTCAAAATTTTTAACATACTACCATTCCCACTGTTCTAGTAAAAGTATAATATTTTTTAGTTTTACCTCTATATAAGTGAAAAATATTTTCTTGTTACTCCCAACTCTAGTGATATTAATTCATTAATATTATTTAGAAAATAATTTTAAAAAATATACATTTGTACACAAAAGCACTTCATAGATTGCGATAAAACAATATATATTTCCCCATACAACTAAGTTTTTTATAGTACAAATAACCTTGTTTTTTTTTTCTTTTATTATTACAGGATCAAGTTGTGTTTTTTATAATATATTTACATATTTACTCTTTATAAATAGTTTACGTATTTATAAATAATTCTATGGTAACCAGAGAGGATAAAAAAAATATACAAAATAAAATTTAAAAATTTTGCAATAAATTCTAAAACAAATTTAATGAATCTCAATTCCATTTAGATAAAACCATAATACAAAAAAAAAAAAAAAAAAAAAAATAGAGGTAGAGCCGTTCTCTCTTATCGTTGCCATGCTTGCCTTCTGACTTTTGCTACCATATCTTATTAAAAAATCCGAGTATTTTTTCTAATTTAATTTTAAACGAATTATATTTTCAATCAATTGATACATTAATTGAAGTAAAAGAAAGAAAACACATTAGGGTTTATGTTCATAATAAAGATTATTTACACACATTAAAATTTTTATAATCTATTACTTTATCTTCAATTATACGATGTTTGAATGACTTAGTAGTCATTATTTTAGCGACACATTCATCGCTTTATATTTACAAATTTAAATAAAAACAAAAAATTAAATACTGTACTGTAGCATGTTAAATAATTTTGTTTTAGGTAACAAAAAGGTCTAAATCCTTTTAATAATTCTTTAAATAACCTTTTTAAGATATATTTGCTGTAATTTAATAGGCTAGCGAAAGGAATATATATAAGACACAATATTTTGTTAAAACAAATTACACAATTTTGATAACAATTTTCTAAATATAATTATCTCTTATTGTAATGTGGCAACGAATTTTTCGATTGTTTATAAAAAAATATATTTCAAAAAATCTTTTATATTTTAAAAAAATTTTAGAGAGAGAGAGTCAGTGTTACCAGTTTAGCCTTTTTAAGGCTAAATCTATCCTTTTACTGTCTGTTTTTATAACACGAGCAGAAAAACGGCTCGTCTAACTTACATTTAAAATAAAACCGAAATTTAAAAATTTGTTTTTGTTTTAAATGTAAGTTAGACGAGTCGTTTTTGCCCTCGTGTTATAAAAACTGACTGTTAATTTTGCTTTTATCCTCAAGATATTCGTTTTAGCTACTAGCTTTTTTCTAGCTTTTTTGATTTTTAAAATTGCCTTAAAAAGGTTAAAATGTTGGTATTTCAAAAACGAAGAAAATTACTTTTTATTTGGTATGACCAATTATACATTTAGAGAATCATCCGTTTAAGCAATTTTGTATATTTATTCGCACAAAAAATCGAGATTATTTATATTTAATAAAAAATTTCGGCTGAAACGCTTCATTCTTCAAGTGAGAATGCCTTAATTAATTTCGTGGAGTTACTGAATCGATAATTAAAATTATTTTCTAACATACTTCATCAGCAATATAGACTATGAAAATAATTTAAAAAAAGATCTTGTTAGTAAGAAAAATTACCCAAAAATTTGGAAATGCTTAATCAAAAAGGAATCATAGTTCACAACTGACAAAAAATTTTTTATGTGAAATACTATCCTAATTTGTATGGGAATTTTTTTTCATTGAATAATTTTGTTGGGTGTTATTTATAAATTGATTACAATTTCTCAAAATAAATTTTAAAAACTAATGAGGAAGAAACAAATAATAAAATAAAATTTTAAAAACTAATGAGAACGAAAAAAAAATGTTTCTATATTAAAAAAAAATAACTATTTTTTTTTTTTATTTTTTATTTTTTATTCTTTGGAGCATTGAGCTTTGTTTGTTTAATTTAGCATATTTTTTCACATTTTCTGGCAACACTGGTTAAAATAACGTCTGGCCAATATAACAGTTTTCAAAGTTGTTTTGCTTTTTTTAATCGAATCAGGTGAGATTTAATAAATCATTAAATCATAAAGAACAAATACATAAATTAAATTCATTAAATTAACTTTAAAACGAGTATACATTATATATTGTCTATAAATATTAAAGTGTCTTAAGGAAAAAGGTTTCAAATGTGCCCCTCTAGAAATGATTCTTGTATGATTCTCAAAGTATTACGTCTGAATGTTTCCATTTACGTGAGATGGACTATTTTTAAAATACCTTCAAAAATAGGGCTTCTTTCAATACTCGTATCATTATAAAAATCTTCGTTATAAGAAAATTAACTTGAAAATATTATAAAGACATATTAACACTTTGAATATGCATTTAAAGAATTTAATTTTTCAATAATTTTCATTTGCGAAATATCAAGATTTTATTAAAATTTTGTGTCATGTGTGGCGAATTCTCTTTTTACGTCTACCTTTAAGAAACCAACCATAAACCTTAAATATATATAGGTTTTTCGGTTAGGAAATTTGCAACGTTTGGAATATTGCAAAGCACATAATGGAGGTTTATTGCTCTTATAATTATTAATCAATTGAAATACACTTCGTTAATGTGTCCTCAATAGCAGCGCTATAGGGGGTGGCCAAACTTGTAGAAAATGGCCCTAAGAGGTGCCTTTTTCGCAAGGTATACTCACTCAAAGCGTAATTTCAATGAAGCTAAAGTATTGCGTGATCAAAAAAGTTTCCAAATTACATTTTAAAATCATTGTAGCGCGATAAAATATTAAATTGCAAAAACGTTATAATAGTTTAAAATCCATTTAATTTTGCATACTTTATATTAGCATTTTTTACATTTTGTTTGAAATTATGTTTATAATAAGTATATCTTTTCTGTTTTAGTTAAGCAAAAAATAGGTTTTAACAAAAAAATTGCATAAAAAGCATTCATGACCGGAGATCGCGGTGTTTTTAGTATTTCGTAAATCGTCGAGACACACCCAAGGCGCTAATTGAAATAGGTGAAAATGTATACCCATCTGCAGTTGTTATTACTTTTAGTTTTGGGAGTGTATTTTTGTCATTGAAAAACTTATTTTATTGTTCTAACTATAACATTATTTAAAGATTTTTTTTTGTGGCTAGATATGAAAAATATATCAGCGAATTAAATGCAATTAAAAAATTTATATCAAAAATCTACGTACATGTTTTTTACTCTATGTTTTAAAGAGAAATTTAAACATTAAGATTATGTTCACTATTATAAAACGTGTTGATCCTCCCTTATGTATGCCTTTGTCTAGGTTACATATGTGTATTTATTATTGATATGGAACTTAAAGTGAAATTATTACATTATTTTAAAACTTCTAAATTTTAACTACCACAACGTAAATGGTCATTACTTGTTCATTGCCAGGAGACGTGAAAAAATGAGGCTAATTTGAACTCTAAAAAATGCCAAAAAAAAAAAAATAGATGTCTTAAAAAATAAAGGCAGAAAGAAGCTAAGATTTTTTTAATTTTAAAATTTACTTTTTCACGTACTCCTTAGTTTTTGAATTATTTTTTAAGATGTTGTCATAAATTTATAAATAAAACATAGAATGGCTGCCAGTAAAATGACCCAAAAAAAATTGTTAAAAAAATTCACATACAAATTTGGGTTATGTTTCATATGAAAAATTATTTAAATTTTTGAAGTGATTTGTCATCGTTTTAGAACTATAATTCCTTTTTCATTAAATATTTCCACATTTTTATGGGATTTTATAAGAATTTTCTTAAATTACATTTATAAATAGTTCCATGGTTAATGAAGTATACTAAAAAATAATTCTAATTGATTTAGTCAACAAAATTAGTTAAGTTATTATTGATTTGGAGAATGAAGTTCCACAGGCGAAAATTTTTGTTAGGTTAGGTTGCTAATAATTACCTGATGTTCCAGAAGGGTTGCAGATTTCGCTGGTTCGCCTCTATCCTTACTCAACGCTCTGTCACGGATCGTTGACGATGTTGACTTTCCTCCTGTGCTCTCATGAGACACATCTATAGTGCTGTCCACGTTCTCATACAAGCCTTCGAGAAAAGACATTCCCAGAGAGTCACAAGCAGGTTCCTAGATCCATTCGAATCTTTTAACGTTCCTCTTTTGCTTTCTGACAAGATACTTATCCTTATCTGTAAGTGGCAAAAGTCCTCTCTTAGCTATCCTATGCAGATAGATAAGGGATGCTCTTGCGCCACTCCGAACTTGCTCCTCTTTAGTTCGACGTATGATACACTGAGCTAGTCGAGCCATCCCGCCGCTCCGACCCCACACGACGCTCCGATTCTTTTCTTGACTTTGAGCGTGAATATGGACCACAGTGATCTCATGATTATCTTCAGATCCGTGTCTGATAGCTGGCCCAACAATTGACTTTCCTATACTAGAATATCTCGGTAGATCCGAGATCAACTCTATATCTTTGTCCGTCATGTTCGTTTCGGTCTTGTCGCCCTGCAATCGTTCGTCATCTGTACTAATGAAATCCAAATTAAAGTTATCTATTTCGTTCTAGGAGTATGCCAGTAATAGAAGGACTATCTCGCTCAGTGACGGCGTGCACGGAATAGGCTAGAATTTACAACCAACCATGGGCGTTGGAGGGCAGCTATTAGCTGTTAATTTGTTTAGGCACCGACTAACCATTCAGGTGTTGGTCACAGCTACCAATCATCTTGTCCTTAAAGTCGGCGAGAGACTCTATGGAACTCTAGGATCGAAGATAATACACTCAAATTATGGGCCAGTACGCACCATATAAGAAAATGATCCTTACAACTAATCCCCCCATCTACCAACTGGGGAAGCGTCCGATATGAGTAAATGCAGCAAAAGACTCCACACGGATAATCTCGGTTTTTTGTGCTAGTAAATAAATAAAAAAAGCTCTAGTGTATGATTCTGTAACAATAAAATTAGTAATAGCTAATAAGAAACTATTCTTCTTCGTTGTTGAATTATAAACATTTTAGACTTTTTAAGGCAATTTTAATAATAAAAAAGGCTAGAAGCTAAAACGAAAATTTTGAGGCTAAAAGCAAAATAAAAAGAATAGATTTAGCCTTAAAAACTAGCACCACTGTTTTTTAATATCATTTTAAAAAATTTTTTAATTGTCAAATATTAAAAACATGTCAAAAAATTTTATAAAATTAAAAAACCAGAAAATCTAATCATATTTTGTTGATTAAAATTTGTTTAATAAAATGTTAAAAAATCACTAAGATCGCAATTATCTTCGGTGTCATCAACAATATCGTATCACTTTTAATTTGTACTTTAAACATTTGATGTGGATTTTATAACTTCTTATCTTAAACCTCCATAACACTGACGCCGTTCTCTAAAAGTCATTCACGCGAAAAGATTTGTGTTTTATTAAAGCCAGCTAATATTGGTACTAAATAGAGTTCATGTGCCATTAAAAAAATTTTACAATTTTTTTGAACCCCAAAAGTAAACGAGTTTGCAGAAATACCCATATATTTCCGACAGTCTTCAACATATATTAGATTTTAAGGTGGCATTAGAAAGGTTTATTCTGATACTATTGAAAATTACGGATAATTAAACCTTTAAAAGCAAAAGGGTTAATTTTATACATTTGGTTCCCAAAAGGTTTAATCAGCAATTTTTGCAAATAAGTTGTATGGAAGTATTTGTTATACCTAAAGATCAATGAATTTATGAAAAATATAATGAATTCTTTCAAAATCGCGGTAATAATCGAATAAATGAAAGTCTTTAAAGTTTAGTCGCTATTTTACACGAATTTATAGTTTTTTGAGAAATTTATGCTTTTTGTGAGATTTATTTTCTTAAGTAAACATTTATTTGCCATAAAAATTAACTTAACCTATGTAGTATGGACTGGTTATCCCAAAATATTACTTTTGCTACCAAAAGGTTAAATGAATACATATATTAATAGTACTGAATAAGACCACTCCAATGATGATCTAAATTACGATGGAAATATCCGAAATGTTCAAGCTGTAATAAAATAGTATTAAAAAAAAAAATTCATAGAAAATTTTACTAAAATCTTCGTTTCACTAGAATGAAACTAAATTAAAAAATTTTTGCTGATTAAGTATTAGTTGACATGTGACTATTACATATTGTAATTATTATGAAAAACTGTTTATCGAAAATCATATTTTGGGAGTTTTTTTAAAATGGTCCAGTTCACGAGAACGAAGTATTTTGGGGATTAGTTTATAACATATCAATCTTTATTTTTAAGGGGGATACATTTGCAACATTTTTGGTTTTCATATAAATCGATGCACCTTATTATATATTTCAAAGGGATCATTGTTAAATTTTTTATACAAATTATTTGATTGATTCTTTCATTTCGTGCCAAAAATTCAATGGTAAATGTTCAAGGAAATTTAAATGAATGCAGCAGGCAACTTACATTGATTTTTTATACCCTACACCACAAGTGTAAAGGGTAAATAAGTTTATCATACGGTTTGTAATTTCCACAATTTTCATCGGAAAGCAAAAAAGTTTATATTTTCTGAATCCTTGTAAGAAATGATGCCGATAGGACGATTTCCGTCCGTCTGTCCGTCCATCTGTTGAAATAGCATTTATGAAGCGCACCAATATATAATATTTGATTGGAATTCCTTTCGAGAATTTTTCTATTGAAATTCAGCAAAATAGGTTCAAAAATGGCGAAGATATGTCAAAAAAATGGTTTTCTAAATTTGTTTTCGATTTGCTGAAGCCTCTGTATAAGCTATTGACTTCGTTTTTGCATAGAAGATTTGGAATTTTGTTTCTGAATTTTTATGCTGAAGAAGTGAAAAATATCGGTCCAATAATAACCGATATGTCGTACAAAATGCATTTTTGACTTTTTGAAGCCCTTGTTTAAGCTGCAGATTTCGTTTTTATATAAATAAGTCATAAATATTTTTGTAAAATTTCAATTTTTTGAATTAACCATATCGGTCCATAAACAACCGAGTTATAGCCAAAAATCTAAAAAGTTATTAAAAATATACACACACAAACATATATATAAAAAAATTGCATTGACTTTCAGTGTTATTGTTTTTTTTATAACCCTGCCAGCAAGTGGAACTGAGTTTTTAGGTTCATCCATTGAAAAAGTATTTTTACGGACTTCTAGATGTTTAATTATTAAGCATTAAGCTACTGTTTACATTCCAGAACAAAGAGGAGAGAAGGAGCACGATACGATTTCGCTATGTAAATGTACAACTTTTAATGTTTTCAATATAGTTATTTATAGTGGTGGATAAAAAATACATTAAAATAGAAAATAATCCATTTCAATTTGTTCACTTTTCATATTTAAAGATTTTATATTTAGTTTGGAAGTGACAGTGAATTTAATAAAATAATAAAATATTATTGTTATGTTTATAAAAATAAGATTAGTGTTTAACTCTACTATATTTAAAAGTCTAGAAATATTCGAATTACATCGCTCTCTACGCAGAAAAAGTCACCAATCATCAAATATATTAGTAAAAAATTCATTCAATTAAAAACTTTTTTAAATTTTCACCTCTCACCAAAATGATATCAATTACTAAAAACTGTAAAAAATTAAAAAAATGATCAAATCAATCAAGTAGATGATTGAATGAATTAAAAATTTAAGTGAGAAATAAAATTTTTCTTAAATTTTATTTTTATTTTATATAAACTGGAATATATGTATTAAATTTAGATGCAAAATGAAACAACTGTTTTACTTAAACAATATACGGTAATATTTTTTCTGTGTATTTTTTCCATTTAATTCACATTTATTATAAAAAAGCAATTATTTTTCGATACTCTCCTACTATAGTCTTTTACACTTCTAAATAAAACTAATTCGATACTCCAAAAAGCACCAAAAAGTGTCATCTTAAAACTATTAAAACTGCGGCATGTTTTTTCTCGAACGGTGAATCTTTCTCAACAAGAAAATAATATTACATTCGATGTTGGCAGAAATGCAAGCAATTCGCTCAGTAAATATATAACTTTCAAAGAGATCAATGCTGTTTTATATATAGTGTTGAATGAAAAATGAGTTAATATTAAAATTTGATAAATTTTAATTCGCGATGTTTGTTTTTAAGTATTTCATATTTAATTTAAAGTTATAGTGAGTTATTAATTTGGTTTAGAATTATAGTGAGTTTTTATAGTGTGTTTAAATATAAGGTAAGTATTTAGCTCAATTATAATCAAAAATATTTAGTAGAAATATTCCAACTGCATTAAAAATATGTTTATTATACAAAAGCGATTATATTTTGATACTTTCTTGATGTATTTTTACATACTTCTAAATGATAGTATTTAGTCACCTAAATAATGCAGTTATAATATTTTTTAGATGACACTATTTCATCTAAAAAATATTATAACTTCGGCATATTTCTTTCCAAACCGTGGCTCTTCTTCGAGATTGTTATTAACTACATGAGATATCGCTTTTGTTCAAACTTCGATAGAAAATGTTATCAGGGTATATACATACACACTAGGGTGGGTCGAAAAAAGTTGTGCCAGTCACCCCCAAGAGTGAAAGAATAGTTAATGAGGTTTCCTTTTTGTTTTTTGTATAATGTGGTATATCGTTGTTAATTATTTTCATGTGTAATGGAAGCAATTTGTTAACCTATTATATTTGGTTTTTAAAGTATTTAATTTTATGCATAAATAACAAAATTGCAAAGGTTTAAAGAAATGAAGATGAAATTTTTCTTAAAAAAATAATTCACATCAGTTTTAGTCTTGCGAAAGTGCAAAAGTGCGAAGTTAAAAAAAAAACAACTACAGAAAACTATTTCGCACTATGCACTACAATAACCAAGTGCGTAATTTCTGTGTAAACTTTTGCACAAACTTCAGTTTATAGCATTGTCATTCTTTAAGAAAGCAATTTTTATAACAGGAAGTACTAAATTTTGCTACTATTATTTTATTTTTTTAGGAAAAAAGCTAAAACATTTTACGCAAATCTTTTTAAATTAAAGTACGAATTTTCGCAATTTTGCAAGACTAAAATTAGTAACGTGAATTACTCTACACAGATCTTAATTGTGCCGAATTTCACTAGACTATCGCTATACTTAAGGCATTTATGGTCGTTAGACCCCTAATCAGGAAGGCTAGGTGAAATAATGGACCGATCATAATCAGTTTCTATATGGTTCGTTCTTGATTCAATAGAAGATATTGTGCCAAATTGTATTCGTGGACAGGCAGACGGTCAGATAGACGGACGTAGAGTGATAAATCGACCCATATAGTCATTCTGATTCGAATCGTATACTTTAAGGTGGTGTTCCAATGATTTTTTTCTTTGCGTTACAAACATCAGTATAAACGAATAAAACCGCAACCACGCATGGTGGTGCTAGATTTTGTAACAGACTCACTACGTGAGTATTTTATGCTTAACCCTAGACCACCATAGGAGGTTGGGGTATTATGAGTTAGTGCTGATGGTTATTACGCATTAAAAAAATTATAGGATCTCCATCTTAAAGTATATCTGTTCATATGTCCGTCCTTTGTATTCGTGCGACCTGTAATTTGTAATCAAAATACAGGTCGCAATTTTAAAGATAAATCAATGAAATTTAGTATACGATCTCCTATTGGAACAAAGACAAGCCCCAATAAAATTGATTGTGATCACCTAACCCTCAAAAAAATATCCTCCCGGAATAGGGGTTTACAACGCTTAAATACCTTACAAATGTTAATAAAATTCGTCACGAGTAAGCTTTCTGTAAGTAAAAATCAGTGTGCCAAATTTTATGAAAATCGGTTAGTAATTGACCATAGCTCATACATAAACCCCTCTTCCTAAAATCACTTTATAAGGCATAAAATTCCTAAGAAATTGTAATGTGTTGACATAACTCTTCTCCCTATTCCTGTAAAATTTCAAGTTGAACACTCATTTAGTTTAAAAGTTATGAACCAAAATAACATATAATTACTAATAACTTCTGAGCTATACATGGAGTAATTCCATTTTAAATTTAAAAATTTTGACCTCTCTGAAATTTTCTCTATAGCAAGTATTACTATAAGGCTTATTACAAAAAAAAAAAAAAAAAATAAAGATTCTTACAATTCTTACAAAAAAATATGTTAATAAAAATATTCTCAAAATTTTTATATGGCATTTTAAAATAAAAACTTTGAGAAATCCACTGGCAAAAAATATTATTTTGATATCTTTTATATAACAAAAGTTATTTATGGCCATTTAAATAAATATGTTTGTCACTTTCAAAGCTATAGAGTTGCCACAGTTCTCAAAATAAAAATGAGAAAAATTAATTTTGCATGCCCCTGTATCCTTCTTTACACATGCACCAAATTTTATCTAAATCGGTAACCAAGGGTCAACATTTTTTTAAATTTAAAATGGAATCATAATGAAATTATAGTAAAATTTTAATTTTAGAGTCATTTAAAAGATAAAGATATTGCCTTTAAAATGATATGTAGAAAATTAATTTCTTTCGAAAGATCAAAGGTCAAAATTTAATTTATAAAAATCTCCAAAGGCGTTACTCTTTAAATTCCTAAAAAGTTATATAAAGTTAACGTAATTCTTCACGTTGGGCACTCCTTTAGTTTAGAAGTTATATTGCAAGATATAATCCACAACCAATTTTTGTTTATAAAATAATGATTATATTTGTAAATTTGACCTTTGAAATTTTGATATAAAAAAACTTTATACATACAGTTATAAAGCTTATATCGTTATTTTTAATATGAAACTAAAACCAAAGATCTACCATATATAGTTTAAACGTTATAAGCAATTAAACAAATACACTTAGGTGAAATTTTAAGCTTTTTTCGGTTTTCAAAACGCCATATTAGATGAGAATAGGCAATGAATCTAAAAGTTTATAATTTGATAAGCATTGCCAATGTCTGTAGTGAATTTCATTGAAATCTAAGATATCCAATTCGATTGCTGTCCGTTTTGGAATATACACTAAATACTAAGTATTACATTTTTTCCCATTTTGTGATCTTACATTTTTATTCACAGTTAAATTACAATATTTCTTTAGAATTAAATATAATTTTATCTGTTGAAAAATTTTTATATATTTAATGAATTCATTAGAATTATTACACTATTTTGATATAAAAATCAAATTTGGATGGTAAAAAATTATATTTGCATATAAGTCTTCGTCCTTATATCGCCTCAAATTCTCCCTCTGAATTAACCTAATGATCTGTCCATACATCTGTCTTGCTGTCAAATTTTAAACATTGTATTGTCTATAAAAGCCATGTGCTCTAAGCAAAGCAATTTTTAACACAATTTAATAAAATATCGATTTGATGATTATTTCCAAAGATATAAATAGATATTTTATTTTTCTTGACACCCTTATCCCCTATGTTCTTATAATTTAAATATAATAATACTATCATTTACTAAGAATTGTCAAACAAAGTAAACGTATATCCAATATACCAATATACATATATTTCCAGAGTGAATATGCTCCTTGTAAAAGAAATGTCATATATATATATATATATATATATATATATATATATATATATATATATATATATATTGAGCTAACTTTTCTTTATTCCATACACAATGCACATTTTAGATTTTCTGCAATGATTTATCAAAAAAAAAAAAAAAAAATGTGAAAAATTTATTTGCACACTCATATAAGTAGTATTCAAATAAAAGGACTTTTTGTAACAAAATAATTTCTTTGTATTTTGGAATATCATATTACAATATAATAAATGCAAATCTGTTTGTATTTATTTGTAATAAAAAAATACGATACTTGTCACAATTGGTTATATGTATATTAAATAAAAAGTTATTTTTTTTTTTTGAGAATGTTTTATTGAGAGTTCTCTTAGATTTTGTAAGTGTATTGGGTAAACCAAGCAGATATTTATATTACAAATATATGAAAAGAAATATATATTGAAAAGTAGTTTTGTTGCAATATTAAATAAGTGAGAATGTTATATTAAGCTTGCCTGGATCAATTATACCCACCACCTGCAACTTTCTGGGAGGTAGGCGGTAAAGTGAGCGGATCTATTTTTTGTTTCCGAGTTGATATCGACCTTTGAACTATTTGTACAAATTTTCGTTGTTGTACATAAGAAATATCGGTGGAAAAGTATTAACAGTAGTTACGATGCATACCCTGTTTTTCTAATATTTGGCCCATAACTTTGTTTATGAACCGAACTTGCCCGCTTTCAATAGGAGATAAACCTTATATGAGAGAAATATTTGAAGCAAATTTCGTACCCCTAGGTGATCCGCTCCGAGCATTATCCTGATTTCAACAGGCAGTCGGACATTTCTATATATTATAAATGGAATGACAAACTCAAAAAATCCAAGTCTTTTTGAATGATGGTGGATACAAAAAATAAATAGGCGGCGTATTATTTTAACTGAACTAAATATTATTCATACCTTTCAAAGAAACCCACCCAGCAAAAAGTTTTTGGTTTTCGGTAATAACAACTACTTATTAAAGTAGTTTCTTGGTAATGAGGCGTCATTATTATTTGTCTACTCTGTATTACATTAATAAGTACTCAATAGTATAATAGCACAGTAATACTGCAATCACGTGGATAAGTTGGCTAGAGCGCCGGATTAACAACCAGAAGGTTGTTGGTTCAACCCCATTCTGAAGCTGTTAGTTTTTTATAACAAAATGTCTAAAAAGATATTTTAAACTAAATAGAGTTTTTGTCGCTCAGGATGCTATGTGCGAGATGGTGTACTGAGTAAGACGTTAGTCAGTAAAAACGAATGGTTAGTGTGTGTCCAAGTTTGAGTCTCACTGACGGCAAAATTTTTTTGTTTTTTTTTTTCATTTTTGTTTTCGTTTAGGTACATATTTTTGAGTACCCCTAGTCGAACAAAAATAACTAGTTATTCAGGCAAAAAATAAGTAGTTTATTTGTATTTCCAATTATACCTGCTAGCTTACCAGGAAAGCAAAGTTTTTGCTGGGCATCTGTACATTTTTCATTAAATTTAATAAACTCTGCTAGTCGGAAAGTTTCCAAATTTTAAAAACTTTAGTAAAAAAGACACACGTTTTGGTAAAGGGCGTCTAAAATGGCGCATAATTCAGGGAAGGGTGATAACAATATTTTAATGATCAAGATTTGTTTTTTTTTATTATTTATTATTAAGTAAATAAAGTATTTTTAGAATTTTAGAATTTTTTATTTATTTTTTTCAGAATGATAATTAATGTTCGCTCGTCTACACATTGAAGTAAAATGGGTCCAAAATGGCCGCTTATTTCAGGAAAATATGATATATTTATATATAATATTTTAATAACTTATTTCTTTATTTATTAATTAGTAAGAAAATGTATTTATAGAATTCTAAGATTTTTTTGACAAAATGGCAGTTTCGGTCCGTTTTTACTTTGGGGTAAAATGGCCCTAAAATGGTTGTATAATTCAGGGAAAGATGATATCAATATTTCAATAATAACGGTTTATTTCTTTACTCATTAGTTAGTAAAAAAATCAATTTTAAAATACTACGATTTTTTGGGCAGAGGTTTAATGTCCGTCCATCTATACATTGGGATTAAGTGGGTCGAAAATGTCCTCTTAATTCAGGGAAAGCTGATATCAATATTTTAATGATCAGGACTTATATTATTATCTATTATTTAGAAAAAAAAATAAATTTTTAGAATTCTAAAACTTTTTTTTGCAGAATGTAATGTACGTCCGTCCGTCTGTCCATTAATTTCAATTAATTAATTTTAGAAAAAAAAGCTAGAAAGCTAAAACGAAACTTTTGAGGTTAAAATCAAAATAAAAAGGCTAAACTGACAATACTGGTAATATTGCATATTATTTCGTAATTTATTTTAAATGATTTCAGGTAAGTATTATACGATGGCGGATCAATAAGTCCGTGACTTTTTGAATGAAATACAGTTTTTTTTGCAAAATAATGCCATATGAAATGACTATGGCATCAACAATCTCACGCACTTTTACTCTTTGGTCGGCCAATACTATATCGTGGATTTTTCGACATTTTCGGATGTACTGACCTCAATTGGCCGTCCAGAAAGTACAGAGCCATTTGTACTTATACGACCACAACGAAAGTCAGTAAACCACTTTTTTAAAGTCACGCAAATATCGACCTACCCTCGTATTTGAAGTCTATAAAAATTCCTTATGCTCTCGACTTTCTACATCATATTAATAGGTCGATTATGTATGGCAACTGAACTTTTGTTGTGCTACCTATTGGCAACGCAACCTACAAGTAAATTTATATTATGAATAGCAATTCCATTTCAGCTGCCAAAAAATTATCGAAAACACTATTCTGAAAGTTCAACAACTGTAATAATGTAAAAGAAATGAAAGTGAGTTTTTGTGTTTTCCTTCGACGCTCTCTTTGAATGGATTAATTGTATTTGTTACAGATCTTATAATAGATGGCACTCTTCAGAACTCACCAAATACATCGCTTTGGTAAGGATTTTCCTGAATGGAGGAGATTATCATAACGGATCCAAACAGCATCGATTGTGATAGTGAATCTGCATTTTAGATATCCAAGATCGCTTTTAGATGCCTCTTGGATTAATGTTGGCGTTGAATTCAATTTCCTAGCTTTTGAATAAATCTAAGTACTTTCAAATATATGGAATTCGTACTTTACCTACTAATTCCTAGAATTATAAACACTTTTCCAAAACAAAAAAAAATATAAATATATATATATATATATATATATATATATATATTTAGTTCTCAAATTTTTTGTTGTAAAAAATTTTCAGCAACCAGAAATTTGTAGTTTCCTATATAGCAACTAAAGCTGAGAGCTTCCAGTTGCCATCTATAATATAATTACAGCAACTGACAACATAACTTTAGTTTGGTTGCCATACATAAACATATAAGAATTCTTTGGAAGGCCCAGAATAATATTTTTTTTTTTAATATTTTTTTTCTAATTCAGTTTTTTAGGAGCTAATAATGCAGTTAAGGCCAAATAAACTGTAATTATTATCATTCATATAAATTTGCATAATTTGCATAAACAAATAAGTGCTTTATCAAAAATTGCAGGAATAAAATTAAAATTTCCATGAAAAATCATTTCAAATGCAACGAATGAAGCCATTAAAAAATTATGCAAATTTTCAAAGCAAAAAATATGTTTGTTGTTTATTTTTTCTATATATAAACTTTTCCAAGTTCTTTTTTAAGTAATAGCAAAAAATATATAAATATAGGGAAAACTGAAATAAAAAGTGCAATAAACTACACAAATGACAAGTTCATTAGAGTGGCCTCAGAATGAAAGATAATGAATTTTTCAAAATTTCAACTTTTTATTTTGATGTATCTTGCGAAAAGATAATGACAGGACAAATAAAATAAATTTTCATTTAAACTGGGAACAACAAGACCACACTAATGTTCATGTATAAAAGATATGGAAAATATGAAAAAAACAATAAAATTTAGTCTTTTTTTGCAAGCATGTATCTTTAAAGTTAAGAAAGGGGATAAACACTTCTTTCCTTCACACATACATAACATAAATGGAGCTAAAATCGAAAACATTTTGTGAAAAGAAAAGCACACAATCTCTAGAAATGACGGCAACTAAATCGAAAGAAAACAATGCATAGAAAAGTAAGAAAGTAATGTAATCGAAATCTTTCTAAAAAAAACAAAAATAAATAAAAAAAAAAAAAAACGGAAAAAGTGCAACTATTGACTTAAAAGTTTTTAGTTTGTATCCTTGTTATTCACACAAATGAAAACGAAACAATACATAAAAAGTTTATTGCAGTATCTTTTTCTTTCGGGAATCAAAGTTGGTTATGGCTGGGGAACATTGTTATGAAAGAAAAACAAAAAACAAAAAAAATTTAATACAGCATAAGTCTAACTTATTACCATATAACCCATGTTATTTAAATATATATTTCAACTAAATTTTGAAATTAAATTTTTATTTCAAATATTTGTTCCTATTGTACAATACAAAAGGTTTCATATGTCCAATAATCCAAGTGTTTTATAAGCTTATAAAACAGCCGGTTGGAAATTAGCGACTCGGCACCGAATATAATAATAAATTTCCAAAAAATGGAAAATAGTTCAATGAAAATGGTAGCATAGTAAAAAGAAGTTGATTTGCTGTGCAAAAAGTTATAAATATATTTAATCTACTGTACAATAAGTTATAAATATATTGAAGAAAATAGGACACACTCCATAAGTGTCTGCAAGGGAGGAAGGGAAAAAAATAGAAGAAAATATAAGGAATGATCCATTTAAAGAGGCGTTCAAGATAGCTATTGACTTACAGCAGTGTTTTAATAATAGTATTTCTGCAGATATTATACGTACATCCATAAAAAGAGCTAGCTACAATGCACGTATAGCACGGAAGAAATCATCTTTATAGATAGAAGCGACAAGAATTCACCAATATCTACATATCGAAATCAAGTGTGGTCTGAAATAATTAATTTTTCCAGACGAATCTAAGTTTAACATTTTCGGGACCGAAGGGGACTATTAGTATATAAAACGAGGTTGAATCGCAAGCACATACTTAAAACTGTTAAGCATGGTGGTGGCATGCTGTGGAGTTGTATATCATCAGGAGGTGTTGGGAATTTAGCACTTATTGATAAAATAATGGAAAAATTTGTGTAACTGAATATTTTCAAAGAAAATCTTAATAAAAGTGAGAAAAATTGTCAATATTTGTGGGGACTATTACATTCAACAGGACACTAAACCTAAACACCTATATATATATATATATATATATATATATATATATTTCTAAATGTCCGAATCTGACTATATAATGTAGAATTATTTAAAAAAAAACAATTGTAAAATCTTCAGTTTTTCAGAAAAAAATCAAAATATAACCTAAAGCATACTTTAATATTATTTTATCGAAATATCAAACAATAACCTTTTGAACCCTGCAATGGAATTGTTATATAGAATGCATTATTGTCTAACGTTATCAGTGTTGCCAGGACGTGCGAAAAAAAGAGGCTGAAATGAACCTTGCAAAAGCTCAAAATGCTCCAAAAGATCGCAATTTTTTTTTTTAATTTAAAAAATAAATTTTTCTCGTTCTCATTAGTTTTTCATATTTTTTTTTTTTTTTTGATGATGTATATATATATATATAACGATAGAACGGCTGCCAGCAAAATCACCTAATAAAAAATCACCAAAAAAATTTTAATAGATATATTTGGGTCACTTATAACCCACACCACCATAGGTGGTTGGGGTATTATGCGCTGATGTTTATAACGCACAGAAAAAATCATCCAACATCCACCTTAAAGTATACCAATCGACTCAGAATTACTTTTTGAGTCGATCTAACGATGTCCGTCCGTTCGTCTGGCCGGCAGGCTGTCCATGTAAACTTTGTGCACAAAGTACAGGTCGTAATTTTTAAGATAATTCAATGAAATTTGGCACGTACAACATACATGACACAATGGCGAAGCCAATTGAAATTGACTTGAGCGGTCCATTATTTCACCTAGCCCCGATACAAATGTTCTCCCGGAATAGGGGTTTAAGGATCATTTTTGGGCTAAATTTCCATTTTGATTAAGCTTTTATAAATTTGTGTGTGATTTTTCACATTTATGAGATTTTTTTTAATTATATTCGTAAATGGATTCCATGGTTAATGAAGTTTGTTAGTAAATAACTATAGTAATAGATACAGTAAGTCCATAAAATTAATTAAGTGGTTTTTGATTTGGAGAATAAAGCGCCGGAGGAGAAATTTTTTGTCAAATATAAATAATTTAGACTTTTTGTGTAACCAATTTTGATTTCCGAAAAAAAAAGATACTGCAATAAACTTTTTATGTATTGTTTCTCTTTCAGTTGTGTGAATAACAAAGAAACAAACTAAAAACTTTTAAGCCAATAGTTCCACTTTTTCCGTTTTATTTGTTTTTGTTTTATTTAGAAAGATTTCGATTACATTTCTTTCTTACTTTTCTATGCATTGCTTTATTTCGATTTAGTTGCCATCATATCCCGAGATTGTGTGCTTTTCTTTTCACAAAATGTTTTCGATTTTAGCTCCATTTATGTCATGTACGTGTGAAGGAAAGAAGTGTTTATCCCCTTTCTTAACTTTAAAGATACATGCTTACAAAAAAAGACTAAATTTTATTGTTTTTTTCATATTTTCCATATCTTTTATACATGAACATTAGTGTGGCCTTAAAAGGTCTCGTTGTTCCCAGTTTAAATAAAAATGTATTTCATTTCTCTTGTCATTATCTTTTCGCAAGATACATCAAAACAAAAAGTTCTTACACGCTAAAGGATAATGGCAGGTTGAAATTTTGAAAAATTCATTATCTTTTATTCTGGAGCTACTCTAATGAACTTGTCATTTGTTTCAGTTTTCCCTATATTTATATATATTTTTTTTTTTTTTTTGCTATTTCCTTTTGACACACTTAAAAAAGAACTTGGGAAAGTTTATATAGAAAAAGCATTTTATAGTAGAAAAAATAAACAACAAAAATATTTAGTTTTTGCTTTGAAAATTTGCATAATTTTTTAATGGCTTCATTCGTTGCATTTGAAATGATGTTTTATGGAAATTTTCATTTTATAACTCCAATTTTTGATAAAGCACTTATTTGTTTATGTAAATTATGTAAATTTATATGAATGATAATAATTACAGTTTATTTGACCTTAACTGCACTATAAGCTCTTAAAAAATCAACTGAATTAGAAAAAAAAGTATTAAAAAAAATATTATTCTGGGCCTTCCAAAGAATTCTTATATGTTTATGTATGGCAACCAAAGTAAAGTTATGTTGCCCGTTGCCGAAATTATATTATAGATGGCAACTGAAAGTTCTCAGCTTGAGTTGCTATATAGGAAACTGCAAATTTCTGCTTGCTGAAAATTTGTTACAACAAAAAATTGTAAACTAAATATTTTTTTTTTTTTTTGAAAAGTGTTAATGATTTTATGAATTAGTAGGTTAAGTACGAATTCCATACATTTAAAAGCACTTAGATTTATTCAAAAGCTAGGAAATTTAATGCAACGCCAACATTAATCCAAGAGGCATCTAAAAGCGATCTTGGATATCTAAAATGCAGATTCGCTATCACAATCTCTGCTGTTTGGATCCGTTATGATAACTCCTCCATTCAGGAAAATCCATACCAAAGCGGTGTATTTGGTGAGTTCTGAAGAGTGCCATCTATTATAAGATCTGTAACAAATACAATTAATCCATTCAAAGAGAGCGTCGAAGGAAAAACACAAAAACTCACTTTCATTTCAATGGAATTGCTATTCATAATATAAATTTACTTGTAGGTTGCGTTGCCAATAGGTAGCACAACAAAAGTTCAGTTGCCATACATAATCGACCTATTAATATTATGTAGAAAGTCGAGAACAGGATTATAAACTGTGGCACTATTTAGCATAAGGAATTTTTAATGACTTCAAATATAATACTGAGTTGAAAGCTTTTAAAATAAATTACCAAATAACATACAATATTACCAGTACTGTCAGTTTAGCCTTTTTATTTTGATTTTAGCTTTCTAGATTTTTTTAGTTTTTTTTTTGCTTTTTAAATTTGAATTCTTTAAACACGAAGAAATTAATTTTTTATTTACTACTAGTAATTTTATTTTCACAGAATCATTCATTATATAAGTTTTGAGTATTTATTCGCATAAAAAATCGATATTATTTATATTTTTGGTGCTACCTCGAGTATGTAAAAGTAAAAAAAAATCGTAACTTGTACAAATGAAGTCCGATTTTAAAGATTTTTATATTTCTGGATAGTGCTTGGCAAGATAAAGAAAAAATAAGCCTACTCATCTAAGTTATCTCTGACAGTTAAAAAGATATTTACGCTTGAATTTTGATTTTTTGATTTTTTGACTCGACTTTCTTTCGTTTTTCGGGAATAAGTCCGGAGATATATGAGATAAAAATATTCTTTAATTTGCTACATATTTCAAAATAATATGCTGAAAGAACTTTTGGATTATCTCAATTCGTCTAGACGTGAAAAATATTCAAAATCAGCACTCTGAAATTGGCATGAAAGATGGCTATTTTTTTACAAAAATATAGTACAATTCATTCACTTTTTTCTCAAGGTTCCGTTAACAAAAAATTTTTTCCTTATTAATTTCAAAAGATAAGGCTTCATAAATGGTTAATAAAGAAATTTTGAATTGATTTAAGTTTGCACCCTACATCCAGCATTCGCCGAAAATTGTCAATTTTAAAAAATGGTTTCATTTTTATCGATTAATAAAAAAAAAAAATGTCGCGCGAGCTTTTTTAAATTTGGTACCCATATTTTTAATAGAAATAGATTTAGAATGATTTAACACTAAACTGCTTCCCGCCCGGCCAAAAACGAATGCAGGAGTGGAGATTTTATGTTAAAAGTCAGTTTTTTTAACGACTATTTTTAAAAGCATATTAAAAGCATATTAACATAATATTTTTAATATTATTTCTTATGTAGTGTGTATAAAAAACAAATCAAGCTTTCATTCCTAAAAAAATCAATAAAATAGCTCCAAACCAATTTTTAGTAATTTTCCAAAAATATTTTTTTTTTTTTTTTTTAAACAGCTGAAAATCCAAAAAAATTTAATTTTTTTAATACAACTCCACTAATTTTGCAAATACTTTAAAAATAATAAAAGAATATAAAAATATACTTATTTATCAATTCAACGATATATAAAATGTTGATATAGGTCATTTAATAATAGTAATATAATGGCCTCAAAACTACCAAATCACGTTAAAAGTTGCAAAATTCACTATTTTGTTCCGTATTTCCATATGTGTGTATACGTAACACTCAACTGCATTGCTTATTTTTGTTACGAGATAATAATATTTATTAATGAATTTATTTAAAGTGTTCATAATTTTTTTCTACTGAAAAGGTTTTTAAAATTACCTAAGTACATAAATAAGTATATTTTCCTTCGTTTTTTATTACATATAATATGCTTATAATGAATCCATTTTCATAGCTTGTAAAGATCTGTTTCAAAAATGATTATACTTTGCTGCGCTTCAGTGATGATAGTTCGGCCAATCAAATTTCTTTACGATAATTCATGTAGCACCCAAACATAGAGCTTTTTTGAGTAGCTAGCCCTTTTCAAATGATTCCAAACTGCTGATGTTTAATGCCTCCGCTATATCTTGACAACCTTCAACCACTTTTTCAGTCACTGGGTGACTAGAGCCATATGCACCACAGACATCGAAATTTCCATTACGGGATCAAGCAAACCATTTCTGGGTCACAGCATTCGTGGCATACACTTTACAAATATTTTGGCAGGTTTTTACAGTTTTTTTTTATAGTAAAAGGGCATCACATAGCGTATTTCTGATATCTTAATATCTTAATATCTTAATATCAATAGAATTAATATTACCCGACATATGTTCATCGACACCATATAGTGACGAAAAAACCGCGGATACATTTTATATGACCCACTATTATACATCATTAATTTCACAAGAGATATGTGAAAAAATGTCAACAATTCAAAGGTAAATTGTATATTCAAACATGTAGAAGAATTCAATTTTCAGATGCTTTTTTAAGAAATTTCTACCATTTTGATTTTAAATGTTTTTGCCTAATATTGAGAACAAATATGTTTATTACACAGTACTTTAGTCATTATTCTGGCACAAAAAGATATTAGCCACAAACAACAAATAAGAAATGTTATGATTAAAATTAAAACTAAATTGTATTTATAGAGGACATATTCGTCTTCTATATGTAACTTAAGTCATTAAAATCCATTTACAACTTATAGAATTATTGGTGTTTAAGTTATACAGTGTTGTCAGATTAGGATATTTATCCCCAAATTGGAGATTTTTTGGGAAATGGGGATGAAAAATTTAATTTGCTAATTAGGGGATTTGTTAAGGATGAATTTCAGGTTTTGGGGATTTTTGGACAATTTGTTGGAACTTATTGTATTTCCACAATTTTTTTATTTAACTTAGGGAAAATTACAAAAGAAAAAACATAAAATTCCGACCGATGTGAATTTTTAGTAAGATATGCCTACTATTTATTCAACAACAGTGCAATGAAAGTAGTAGCAATAAGTCCGGATCAATAAGTCCGTGACTTTTCGAACTTCCCTCGTAGTTATATGAAATGCAACACTATTCCCATCAAGTGTCGTCATTTACTTTGCGTAAAAAATAGCCACCGAGCCATTTCTTTAGGTTTGGAAATAGGAAGTAGTCACTACGGGCTAAATCCGGAGAATATGGTGGATGAGGTACCCTTTTGAAGGTAATCGATGTGGATTATCCCGTTGCCATCATCTTATTGGCCGACAAACATACTTTGGCCTTCTTCGGAGCAGGTTCACCAGAAGAAACCCACTGTTTAGACCGCTGCTTGGTCTCCGGAGTACAGTAATAGATCCATGTTTCATCCACAGTTACAAAACGCCGCAAAAGCTCATTCGGATTGCGATTAATAAACTCCAAACAATCCTGAGAAGTTGTCACAAGTTTACGTTTATGGTCAATTGAGAGCAAACGCGGCGCCCATCTTGCACACACCTTTCTTAAACCCAGCTGATCATTTGAAATCGAAACCACACTGCCATATGAAATGCCTATGACATCAACAATCTCAAGAACTCTTACTCTTTGGTCGGTCAACACCATATCGTGGATTTTTTCGACATTTTCGGGTGTACTGACCTCAATTGGCCGTCCAGAACGTTCAGCGTTATTTGTACTTGTGCGACCACAACGAAAATCAGTAAACCACGTTTTTACCATTGAAATCGATGGTGCAGAGTCCCCATAGTGTTTATCGAGCTTTTCCTTGGTTTGATTGACGGTTTTTTGTAGCAAAAAATAAAAGTTTAATGAACACTCGAAATTCACTTTTTTCCATTTTTAGAAAAATACACGAGGTTGTATGTTTTGAACAGCTGTTAAACGCAAAGTAAATGACGACACTTGCTCAAAAAATTTGACAGTAGTCTATTAACAGGTGGTACTTGATGGGAATAGTGTTGCATTTCATATAACTACGAGGGAAGTTTGAAAAGTCACGGACTTATTATTGATCCGCCCTCGTACTAAATACAGTTCAATAAAGTTGAAAAAATTAATTCCAGTCTCTGCAACAAGATGATTATTTATGTATTGACTGACTGTATTTTCCATATAAAATCAAATGTGTGTTTGTTTGTGATGCAGTCACACCTAAACGGCTGAAGTAATGTTAATGAAATTTTATATAGAATAATTTTATAGAATATAAATAAATTGCTGAAAATACAAAAAATTTCGCTATTTTTCTCACTTTTACTTAATTTATTTTATTATTTACTTGGTTTTTTTTGCGATAAAAGTGAAAATCATATTACAATTTTGCTTGTTGTTTCTCAACTATTTCACTGGTTATAATTTTAATTTAAATTTCATGTAAAAAAAAAAATAAAATTTTGTATGTGTCAAAAAATTAAAAATTATAAAATTTTGTTTTAAAATGTATGAAAGAAAAAGAATTTAGCAACATCAGATAATGCATTGGAATATTAATTGCTGAAAAGCAACACTCTTCCAAAAAGGTTAGTAGTACGATTATTACGTTTACCGAAAAATTTTGTACATTTCGTTATTGCATTCTTAAATATCTCGCCTATAGAAACTTATGTTTGAAAATAAATCTGTGCAATTTTGCTGAATCTTTGGGATTTGAAGATCCGGGTAACAATAGGATAACCTAATTGACTTAATAATACTTAATAACCCACTTATTCCATAACTACTTATAGAACCTAAGAGAAAATATTCCAAGAATGAAGGATATCGCTTTGAGAAAAAGTAGAACTGTTTATCTCTTCAATTTAATTGTAATTTTAAAAATGTCTTGTAAATCTTACACTTATTTTATCTTTTATGATTTTTGCAAAATTTAAAAAAATGTTCATTATTAAATGGTTTAAAATTCATTTATCTTAAGTGCAAAAATCTAATAAATATTTACAACAAAATTATTTAATATAGTACTCGTATTTTGCTTGTTAAAATATAGTATGTTGCTTGGTGACAAAATTTTTATTTATTACTACAAATTCGTTGTTGAAAAAAATTTTAACTGTTTTGAGCAACAAAAATTATTTTTAAATTTATAAAAACGGTTGTGGGTGTCCTTTCAATAAAAAAAAAAACAAAAATAAGAATTATATTGACGAATGTGGTAATTAATAGGACAATAATCGTAATTTTTTTCTGTGTTATAATTAGTTATTTAAAATTTCAATAAAATGTATCAAAAATAATTTAATCGATGGAACTTATACTAATCTCTAAATGGGATATTTAGGGATAATATAAACATTTATTTGGGGATTTTTGGAGATAATATAACAAACTATGAGGTTTTGATATTTGTGGATAATGCTCGAAAAAATCTGAGAACCCTGAAGTGACATACTTTTTTGATTTTTTTTTTTTTTGCTTTTCAAAAAATGAAAAAATTAAGATATATTTGAAACCAAAATATATTGCAAATATAAAATTTTTTATAACACTTTCAGCACATTTTTATTTTAAAAATCGGTAAATTTTGCACAATCTCAATAATTTTTTCCTTTAATTTATAACATTTTATTTTGTATTATTTATTATTTTATTTTATTTTATTTTTTTTTTTTTTTTTTGAATTTTAAATTGTACAACAGAGTTTCAATTTTTGGTTTGGTATTGCAAATTCAAAGGAATTAAATTTGAAAACATTTTCATCGAACTCTGTGTATGGGGAAAATAAAAAACACAAAAACATTTAATTTTTTTTTTTTTTTCTAACACAAAAACAGATTTAATATCTTTTTCACTAACACACTCTAAGAGTTAGGTACCTCTGTCAAAGAGTCGTATTACTTGTATATGCTTTGTTTGAAACAATGTTTAAGCGCATTTATGTAAAAAAATTTTACGTCAACTTATACAGACTTTTTAGAAAGATACTTTTTAGACAAATTTTAGAGTTTATAAAAAAAATTATACTATGAGTATTTATTTATTGAATTACGTTTTTTTTTTTTTTTTTTTTTTTGCTCTACTTTGTTAGATTTCATTCCCTTAAACCTACTTTTCATTCAATCATTTTTTTCAAAGAAAACATGCATAATGATTTCATAAAAAGGAATAAAAAAAATTATAATAAAATTCCCTTCTTTTAGCTTTCTTTAGAAATAGTGGAACATGACAAAAGCAAATATTTTTAATACAGTTGAGTGGACAACAATTGAAAATTTAAAATTTCCATACACAAGTCACTGATTTCGAAAATGTTTTTGTCAGATCAAATAAATAGATCAAATGTATATCATATCGTTCATATAAGTTAAATATTTTGAGGTTATAAATATTTCCATTAAATAATGATTTTTTAATTAATATAAAATAGGTTTGCTCTTACAAAAGTCATGTAAACTCTAATAAATATTTCATCAAACATTTTTCCTACCTGACTGTGATATTAATACAATATTAATATGTTATTTAAAAACTTATTTAAATTATAAATTTCTGATTTGCCATAACTTTCTATATTTGCGTTATCTTCGACCAATCTCAGCCCACTGTAAAAATCCACAACCTTTTTATGAGCGACTGTTTATTATTCTTGTTTTTGTTGTTCTACTGACTAAAGAAGAATTTAAAAACAAAAGCTTTTCTTTTAAATTGTGAAAAATAATCTTTGCATAATTTTATATTATTCCTTGGAAAAATAATTATTACAACATGTAAGCATGATAATAGATTTTTAAATGTTTCTTTCTCCTGGGCTTATTTATGATTGAAAATTAAATGCTTAAAATAGAAGAAAATATTTTAAGTATTTTAAAATTATATTCACAAAATTAAATTCACAAAAACATTTTTAATTTATCGAAAGTATATAAAAGAAAATTGTATACACAAAAATGTATATACAAATATAGAAAATTTATTTCAAAGTAATTTAAGGAAGTGTATAAAAAAAAAAAAAATTGAATAAAAATATAATATAAATGTAGTATTGTGGGTAATGTAGAAAATTTTACTTTTTCGCGTATTTTGAATTTTTAGCAAAAAATACTACAATAAAAAAAGTAAATATTTGTCATTATTACACTATATTTCTAAATTAGATATCATCCAAGAAACGTCTGGCTTTATAACATTTCGAGCCCGAGCAAATAAAATATATTAAAAAAGTTTTTTTAAGTGTATGAGTATTTCAATTGCAAATAGGTTTTGTCAAAAAAGTAATAATTTTTCAGATTTCTACGTAACGTGAAAATTATGGAATTGGTGTAATGTGGTAAATAAATATATATATAAATAAATAAATATATATATATATATATATATATATATATATATATATATATATATATATATAGTGATATATATGATTTAACAAATTTTCCATCCATTTTTTGCAATTTTGCTGAAAATATAGTAAACAATTTAATTTCCTATTGGTTTAATCACTAACGACTTGAACATATCGCTCATTTACTTCAAGAACGTCATAACTCAAAATTACCTAGCCCCCATACAAATGTAACCTTGGAATAGATGATTAGCGAACATAAATGCTTTATATATAGTAATATTTTAATAAAATTTAGCACAAATAAGAATCATGTAGGAATAAATTCATAAGCCAACCTTCATGAAAATGGTTCGTAATTAACCATAGCTCCCACATAAAGGTCTCTTGCGAAATTGAAGTGCATAAAGCCATAAAAATGTTAGTATCAAGTTCATATTTGACACAAATAAGTTTTTTATAAGTAGAACTACTATGCCAATTGACCATAGCTCCGATATAAGTCCCACTTCCTGGTACATAAATCTAATATAAATTGTTAATCTGACTTAAACTAACTTTAATCCTTATTAGGTTTTGTTGTAATATTATATTAAACAAACGTGTTACAGATATGAATTCACAAGATTTGAGAAAAAAAAATTCTTTGGATACAATATTAAAAAGCATTTCTTTGTAATAAGCTCTAATAGAATATATTTTCGTATAATATATGAAGAAATTACTTAGATTCGAAACACATTTTTCGCAAAATTTTTAAAAATCGGGAATTTTAGTTTAAATAAATATATATATATATATATATATATATATATACATATATATATATATATATATATATATATATATATATATATATATATATATATATTCATTTTACTAGGAAACTATAAAATAAGCTACACAAATACCTTCAAACATTGAAAATATCATAAATTTAATTTGAACAAATCATAAATTTTATTTCAATATTTCGCGTATATTTTTTAGTTTGTAAACATTTTTATATGTTCAACTTACAACCGCCATAACATGAACAAAATGACTTGTACAAATGATGGCACATTAACTTAAAGAAAAAAAAAGTTTTTAAGGCCTAAAATCAAACATTTTTGATTATGGCTTATATAAGTATATATGTCTTTTTTCGGTTTTATCGATTCCCATATAAGACACTTCCCGAATGCAGGGTATCACCATTATGTTTGTCTTATATGTGAACCGATATGGTCAGGCTAGACCGACTATACATTTTCTTTCAAGGAAACAATATAAAATTTGGGTATCATACAATATATACAAAATATAGTTGTAGTGACCATTATCTAAGTGAAACCTATTATGGTGGGAATATATGGTCATAGCTAAAAATAGATATGATTATAAATAGTAGTTGTTATTTTATCAATTTTATGGTTCATTTTTAATGTTATAATTCGAGTTTTTCATATTATTATACAATCCTACACATTATTATCCCATTCTGTCAGATCATTATTTCATTTTATTATACCATTCCATCATATTTTATTCTATTTCTCATATTACTATCCCATCTTATCATATTATTATTCAATCTTATCACATTATGATTTCATTTCATCATATTATTCCATCTTTATTAAATTAAAACATATTAAATAAAAATTATTATTTTTATAAATTGTTTATGGAGTCCATTACATTTATTTCAAAATAATAGAGAAAAGTATTTATTAACCATTAATGAATTATATACATATTGTTTGTTTATTAATAATTTATTTGTAACATCATATATTGTGGAATATAATACAAGATATTTTTATTTACTAAACCCTTTAACATTAGTTAAGCAATGTCTTATGTCGCTTGAATCATACCAAATATAACAAAACCTTGTCTACTTATATTAATTCATGTATAAACTACATTAGAATTATAATTAAGACAGAAACCAAACGTTAAAAGCCAAATACATTCAAAAACAAACACGTTGTGAATTTTTCACCCATATTTGTAGAAAGCATATTTTTTAACGTTTTATTTATATATTGAATCTGCCTTTTTTAAGGTCTCACAATATGTATTTAAATCTTAGAACTAAACACTAAAGACTAAAAGACCTCAAACGAGAGCATTGCTAGGTGAATAATTAGTACTACTAGTAACGGGGTGGAAAATCGACTCCACGAAGCCTTGAATTTGATTGAACTTCAGTAAGAAGTCTCAACCTTCCCGGGATGAGTCCACAGTTTTACAATGTATTTTTCACTATACTTTTTAAACTTGTCTTTTACCAATGGAAGCCCTAAGTCTCTATGAATATTATAATTTCTTATATACCATGTTGCACCCGTCATGGTTCTAATAATTTTTGATTGGGCCCTCTGTATTATATCGATACTAGTATTACTGGCTGTTTCCCATAATTGGATGCCATATGTCCAAATTGGTTTAAAAACGGCTTTATACAGGATTACTTTATTGTCAAGGCTTAGTTTTGATTGGCTCTTTATTAACCAGAATGCTAGAAGCTTTTAACTATATATGAAGTCTCTTGGTTTCTATATGACGACGCTAAGTTAGTCGCTTATCTAAATAAATACCAAGGTATGTAACATGACCTGACTGGGGAATACTTATGGCATGCAGTGTATATAAATTTCCTCTTCTGAGGGTGAATGTAACATGGTTACTTTTCAATTCATTTACTCATATACGCATAGAATATATAGGATGCGTTTCATTTTTCTTTACTTTATTTTTTTTTCGGCTCCAACTCAACTCTAAACATTGGTTGGGGAATCTTATTTTTATTAAAAATGTTTACCACAACCTTATTTGATAGCCCAACTCTGACTTCAATTGGTTCAACACTGGATTCTATTCCTTTAATGACAACAGTGAAACTTTTACTGCTTTTTAGTTGTTATGTATAAAATTTATTTTACTTTCGTTGAGATAATTTTATTGAAACAATATGAACATGGTTTTATCCAATAAGTTCAATAAATGTTTTAACCAAATTATTGAAGCTAAGATATATTAGTGGGGGTTTAGATATTTTTTAATGGAATTACGATCTTTGGTATGATTATTTTCTATATCATCACTCAATAGAATAACCATTTTGTTATTCATCAAGGCTTTATTTTTTGTTTCTTAGCACAAGTAAAACTTTTCTGGGGGCTTAAATTTCTTTTGTTAATACTTACATATCTAATCATAGCTGATGGAATTTGAGATTTTGTAATACTTATTTTATTTTTTGGGATAGCACCTTTATGTGTAGGATTATGTGTAGGGTTAAATACATTCACTCACTAGTTATTGTTGGTAGTGGTTTACAAGCTTGTGTATGTATTAACAGGCAATGGTTGTGTTATTTTTAAATCCATGGGAGTTGTTGTTATATTTTGTTTTTTTTTTCATATTTTCTTTCATGTTTTATTGTAAACAATTTTTAGATGGTGATATTGTTTGTGTATTTTCGTCATGTAATTGAATTACGGGGGAACAAGAGCGAGCTCTCTTAAGAGGATTGGCGTTATATAATTTTTGTTATACTATGGATTACAAATAATTTTATTTTTTACACTGTCCCCGTTGAGAAATTTGTAAGAATTTCTGCCGTTTAAACTGAGTCGATTATTATACTGTGAACTCATAGATTCTTATGTATAACTGAAGTATAACACTTTTTTTATCACAAATTTTCTTTTGTTTATTTTGTTTAAATTTTCAACGTATTTTTTTTATATTTAATAAAATTAACATTGGTAATATAGTAAAATATATAGCGTCCAATTGTGTATTATTATGTACTTAATTTTCACTAAATCTCGACGAATAATTAATCTGTTTGTCATGAGAAAAACAGATTAAAAAAAATGTATTTATTTGTAATATTTTACTGTTATGGGAATAATAAAACGGTCGTTTATTTCCTTTAAATAAACCTGTACTTTGATTGCAAATAACAGCAGTTTAGTAGTTTAAAAGTTGTAACGACTCTTTATTTTATTTAAAAATGTACAACAATAACAGTTTAAATAGTCACTTGCTTTCTAATATAAACACACACTTAAATTACACACTTTATACAACACACTTTAATAATGTACAAAATTTTACAGCCAAGGCAGTTAATTTGTCTTTACTTAACGAAGCTTCAATTAGACTGACTCAATGGTGTTCTCACGGCCAATTTATATACACTGTATTACCTACTAGAAAGAAAAAATATTAGTTTCACTTGAATAACTTTAAACTCTAATGTTTATTTCAATTTTTAAATTTTGAAGAGACTTGATTTTAATACTAAAAAGCAACCTATTTTTTATTTTCATTTCAATCGAAAAACAATCATTGGTGTTCAAAAAATTATAAAAAAATGATCATATATATATATATATATATATATATATATATATATATCTATATCTATATACATATATCTATATATATATATATCTATATATATATCTATATCTATATATATATATATATATATATATATATATATATATATCTATATTTATATCTATATCTATATCTATATCTATATCTATATCTATATCTATATCTATATATATATATATATATATATATATATCTATATCTATATCTATATATCTTATATATATATATATATATATATATTTATATATATTCTTCATCAAGTTTTATTTTAATTTTGATCGAAATAAAAAAAAACAAAATCGTTTTTGAAAAAGTTGAAAATTATTTTCAACTTTTTTCATCGGATGAAAAAAATTCTAAACAACGACAATTTCATTGAATAAAAAAATATTTAACCCTACAAACATTTGAAAGATATCTTTGTAACGTGGAAATAGTACACTCAACACTACTATTTTCCCATACATATTTCTTAATATATTAATTTATGAAATTACTACTATTTTTTCTTTATCTTTACTATTTTATTTATGTATATGAACAATGAGAACATAAATTAATTAGATCCAGCCTGTAGCATTGAGATATTTAATAATGTCACTGAGTCTAGTATCAGATGCCTCATAGAGGTTGTCTAATTGGTACCTTTCCAGAAATTTATGTCTGATTGCGTTCAAGGCTGGGTATTCACTTAGAGATAATATACTATCTTCTCCTTCCCGTGATTGCCACAACTACGACAATATTCATTGTAAGGGAGACCAAGTCTGCTTGCATGTTTTACGATCGTCCAGTGACCTGTAAACAATGCTATTAGTCTCGAGATGTCCTTACGTTTGTAGCCAATGAGTTGCATTGAACGTTTTCCATTATAGGTAGGCCACGTTTCTTTCGCGACTCTACATTTGTCCAGATTTCGCAATCTATGTTTCGCCTTTTCTAGAAAGTGTTTTTGGATTCTGCTTTTGACTGATCCTAACGGGATTGCGACAGAAATCGTTAAGGAGGCATTCATAGCAGAGCCTCCTCGGGCTAATTTATCTGCCTCTTCATTACCATAGTAATCCCTATGCGCAGGAACCCAGACTATAATGTCATGCAGTCGACTTAGTCCTAGCAGTTTCTCTTTACACTGTCTGACTAGAATTGAGGTAGTGTTAGGTGATTTGAGTGATAGTATTGCCGCTTGACTGTCGACAAATAAAGTAATATTCCCTTGAATATTTCTATCGCGAATTAATTTACACGCTTCCCTGACTGCTAGTATTTCCGCTTGGAATACGCTTGCCTCGTCAGGGAGTCTATATGAGTGTCTAATTCCAAGATCGTTAGAGAAGACACCAGAGCCGATACCGCAGTTCATCTTTGAGCCGTCAGTGTATATCTTAGTTCTTTATTTTTCAAGAAGATTTCCTCTTCTCCATTTATTTCTGATGGGGAATAGGACTTTAATAGTATTTACGAAGTCCATCTGGGGAATCATATAGTCGGTAAATTGATGGAATTGCGGGGTAATTAAACTTAATATCCTCGCATGCCCATACGTTCTTGATCTCCAGCTTTCCGTTGCAGATAATCTTATCGCACTATTGACTAATGATTAAATAATGTGTAGGTCTATTGGTGTTAGCTGCAATATAGAGTTCAGAGCTTCTGATGAACTAGTACGTAATGCACCTGCAATGTCAATGAAAGCGGATCTTTGTATCCTGTAAAGTTTATCCACTACGTATCTCTTACTAGTAGCGGTCCACCACACAAGAGATTCATATACAAGAATGGGCCGTACTATTGCAGTGTATAGCCATTTCGCACTGAACATCTTTCTACAGGTGCAGTATGCTACCGTAGCCTTACTAACCCTATGTTGAATGTTTAGTTTCCATGAAATCTTGGATTCCAAAATAATACTTTGCATTGTCCGACAAGGCGAGTTCACAGTTTTCTAACTGTGGTAGTCTGAAGCTCGGAATCTTGGTCACTGTGCTAAAAAGTACCAGCTCTGTCTTGCCCGGATTCACTCCTACTCCACATTCGCTGAGTGTAGTCAGAGCAGTTGACATGATATCGCCTATCACGTTCAGAAACAGTCCTGATACTAGTATCACCACATCGTCCGCATAACCCACGACTTTCACTCCCTTGTCTTCCAATTCGCACAGAATGGTATTAATGACAATAAACTACAACAGCGGAGAAATCACACCTACTTGTGGAGTTCCACGCATAACTTGTTTGGTCTTAACACTGTTGGCTAAACCGCAATGACGATTCTTGTCTCTAGCATTGACACCAGCCAGTTGGTCATATAATCCTCAACTCCTAGTTCGTGCAGAGCTCTCTGTATCGCCATAGTCGTGACATTTTTAAAGGCGCCTTCTCTGTCCAGAAAGGCAGCCATAGCGTATTGCTTAAATTCAATGGATCGCTCGATGACCCTTACGACCTCGTAAAGAGCCGTCTCCGTTGAGCGACCTTTAATCTAGGTATGTTGACTTCCTGAGAGTCGAGTTGTATCCTCTGGACGCTACCTTATATGTAAATCAAAGAGTCTCTCCAGGGTTTTCAGCTGAAAAGATGAGAGACTAATCGGACGGAAGTCCTTTGCATTATCATGACTTCTTTTTCCGGTTTTTGGAATGAACACTACCACTTTGGTATTATACCACGGATGCACTTTGTAAATCAGTCCCTGCAGATTTGTACGAAGAGAAGCTATTCATTTCCCATGAAATTTTCTTAACGGATATCATGTCATCCTCGATCCTTACGAGGATTTAGTATGCATCATGTCCTGGTCTTTAACATCTGTACAGCCAGGAAAATGAGTATTAAATAAAATGTCCAAAGATTCCGCCGACGATTCTGACCATGAGCCATCCATCCTTTTAATATAGGATGGATTGTTATGACCATTTGCCAAAACCTTACTGAGTCTTGCAGATTCCTTGGTATTATTGATAGATTCGCAGAAGCTTTTCCATGAATCTCGTTTTGCGATCTTTATTGCTTTCTTATATTCTATATGCTTACCGTGATACAGCTGCCACGATTTTGTCCTGTAGCTACTATTGAAAGCATTACGTGCCTCCTTGCGTAGCTTCAAGAGTTCCTTGTACCACCAGGGAGGGAAACTCTTTTTAGCTTTCGTCATTGGACAGGATATATTAAAAACTTTAACAATTTCCTTGCTTAATGTGCTCTCAATTTGATCAAGACCCTCAGTCGTTGCTTTGACTGGAGGTATTCTTTTCAGTTTGTGCGTGAGAATCCCATTGAACTTAGTCCAGTTTGTTCGTCTTGGATTTCTGAAAGTTGACGCTGTTTCATTGCAGATGAGTCCAATGTCGAAAAATATCCAGCAATGATCCGAAAAGGATTTCTCTTTGGATACTCTCAACCTACCAACTGATAAATTAGATCTGTCTTTCGTAAGTGTAATGTCTAGCACCTCTTCCCATCCATTACGGTTCACCGAGCTCGGAAAAACGAATGTGGAGTCGTTGCCAGATTTCCATATAGTCAAGAGGTTTGTATTAATAAAATCAAACACTCACCTCTGTTCTTGATTTCAGTGCTACCCCATATTGTGTGCCTTGAGCCAAGGATAGTGTCATCTTAAGCCTCTATAAAAGCTAGAAACGCCTTCACTTTGTCTGGCGCGGCTGGATTGTCGTGTGCCATAAAGCTGGAGGCGATCAGGTAACTCTTGTTTCGCACTAATTCGACCCCTGAGACTGTCAGGTCTGCTGAGCTATACTGTGAGCAGAGAAATATATTTATATGTTTTTTAGCAATAAGACAAGATCTTGGCTTACCTTTATCTTTTGCATATAGTGTTTTATATGTTGAAGTCGGAAACCCTTTGACTTAGGAGTTTGAAACCCAGGGTTCCTGGACTATAGCAATGTCGAGGTCCTTTTCCGCTAAAAGAAGCCTCAGACTGTTTGTAGTTGGAATACTGCAGATTAATTTGCACGATTTTCATCGTCGGTTGCGGGGTTTTGTGCAATTCATCCGCTTCGCCAGCTCCTGGACCTGTGGGATGGAACTCCTTAACCTTGGCGTCCCTAACCCCAAAGTACATTTTTAGCCCCGCCTTCTCTAGCTCAACTGCGCTATTTTCTGAGATGGCGAAGATAATTCACTTGTTGTTTTCCCCATGATCTTCTGAACGGATGACTCTCCTGTTACCCATGGGGATACAGGGGTTCTGCAGCTTCAGACACTCCAGTATTTTATGGTTATCGCAGCACAACTTTGGTAATCAAACCTTTGCCCGCGGTCTCATAGGGATTTCCCCCGATGGTACAAGCTTAAGGCTTAAGCCTTCCCATGCAACGCTATTCTTTGCATTGCATTTGCTGAGAAAATCTTTAGAGAACACGTCCAAGCATTTAATGATCCTGTAGCCCCGGTGTATCTCACCAGAGTCAGAACGAGGAGCTGTAGAGTCTTTATTGGTGAGTACGTGTTCCATCACGAGTTCAGCCAATTTAGACTCTATAGCACCCCATTATGCTACCATAGGAGTTAGATAGCCGCTTTTGTCGTTGGCCAGTGTCATCAGCAAGTGATCTTTAACCACCTCGTGAATGGTTGAGAGTCCTTAAACTTAAGTTACTCGTCAACCACCGCTTGGTATTTGACATAGCGTTGTCTCAGAATTTCTTTCTGGCTCTTCTTTTTCTTTCGTTTCTCCTTCGACTGGTCATCAGAATTGCCATCCTGTCGAGGAGCCATTGTGTTTTGTGACAGCGGGGTGCTATGACTTTCTCCCCTGCTGTCAGGTTGCTCGACCAAGGTCTCTCGTCTAGAGGCCAAAAGGTCGTCTTTCGAGGAGATACCCATCTCCAATTTTTGTTGTTGTTGCTTTTTATTTTTTTAAGTTTTTCCATTTACTTTCCACGAGTAGGCACGTAAGGGGATGGACCATCCATGTAGGGACGCGTACATATACTAGACAAAGAAAATTTACAACTGGACCGTGTCCTGGCGCCAGAGGAGAGCTGTTAGCGACTAGTCTTCTTTAACTACTGATTAGCCATTCAGGTTCTCAGCACTGCTACCAACCACCTTGACCATACAAGTGGTGGAAAGAGGATGTGGAATAAGAGGGGTGAAAGTGGGTAATAAGGATAGGGGAGGGATAATCTTTGGTCATGTAGGCCTTTAAAGTCTAGACCTTGATTACTCAGTTTCCTCCAGGAAAGCAGATCCTTCTAGGAGGACAATTGCGGTTTCAAGAAAGAGACCTCAGCCTACATTTAAGCCACCAAATCGCGTCAAGATTGTTATCCAGGGGTGGAAGTTTGGTTACAGTCAAACAAGACAAGAATCCGCCACATAAGTCTCTGATATTATTTTACATAATTGGAAGAGCCGATTATATTTTGCTATTATTATGTCGATGGTATCCGAACTGAAGTTATCAAAATTGTTCTCTCGTAATTTTTGTATTTGAAATATTTTTGAAGTATTCAATAAAGAAAATATTATTAAACCTCCAGATGGGGTAAATCAAACGTCTTATTAGTTAAAGTTTGTGGATCCGTAAGTAGACCCTGGAGACGACTAAGTTACCTCAGCCTATGACAAAACCGCGTTATATCTTACCGGAATATCATTTTCCTACAATAACATCTTTTTATTATTTGGACGAAAATCATCAAAGTAATATTTTTCTAATATTGCATTTTTATCAGTTTAAAGAAAATTAGGCAATAAACAACAAAAAGTATATAAAATTAAATTTTTTATTATTATTTGTTCTCAAAATATTGCCCTTTTTTCAGTAAGGTGATTATCACCTCCGCAATAAATTAATGATATCTCATTGAGATCATCTGGAAGAAATTAATGCAATGCTTTAATTTTTCATTCACAATTTTTCAGTTGTCGAAAAAATGTTTAAAAATGAAAAAAATATTGAAGAAATTTGTTTTTTCTTTTAGCAAAAAATGAATATTTTATGTGAGCATTTCAGATTTCGTGCTTTACGATGTTAAGATTTATGTGCATGCATGCTTTACAAGATTTATTTAGTAATAATTTCTATATATATTTATTACATCTTCCAGAAGATTATCTGGCGGTATCTTCTTTTTTCACCTAGATGATTACCTAGCAATATTGCCAATTTTTATTCCAGGCGAATTGATTTCTTATTGATTAGATGTATCGCCTGTGGCGCAAAATCTCTCCCGATGGGGGCAAAACTTTCGCAATACGAATATCATTATTGCGGCAATGAAATTTTTCTTCTAAGCAATACGAATTTGAATCACTTTTGTATTATTTTGATTGCAGGGTAGTAAAAATATTTTTTGGAAAGAAAAACAAAAGTATTAACAAAAACAAAAAAAAAAACAATCATTTGAAAATTTAAAAAAAAAATATTTCATCATATATCATGATTTATATTAGAAAGTCCTCACATATTTTTTTGAACAAATGAAAAAATTGCCCAATTCACAACATCATTATTGTATTATTTGTTAAAATATTATGTGGAGAAAAAAACAAAACATATTAAAAAACTAATGAACTTTGTGTTATCTTCAAATGAATGAAAATATTATAAATATCAAATTTTGTATTATTTTATTATTTTTTTAATTTTTTTTCTTGCTCTTCTAAATATTTAGGTTTTTAATGAAAAATGTTGATGAAAATCTTATTTTATGAAATTTCAGATTTTTATATATTGCAACACGCACCTTAAAGTATATCAATAGACTCAGAATCACTTTCTGAGTCGCTTAAATAATATCTGTCCGTCTGACAGATTGCTTGGCTGTCCGGCTGGCAAGTAGTTAGTCCATATATAACTTATGCATAAAGTATAAGTAGTAATTTTTAAGATAGTTTTGTGAAATTTGGAATATATAATTCTTTTGGTATAACGACACATCCTATCGAATTTGATCTTCCATTAATTAACCTAGTCCCCTTATTATGGCACTATTTCAATAAAATTTGGTACAAATAAGTTTTACAGAAAAGTGAATCAGAATACCTAAATTCATGGGTCCATAAGTAAACATAGCTCCCATAAAAGATCCGAAAAGTACTGAAACTCGCATAAATACCACATAAATGACATTATCAATAACACAAGCTTTATATAAGCAGAAATCATATTACCAAGGATTCATAAGGATCAATTCATAATTGAAGGATATTATATATTTTTTTTTTAATTTTTGGAGCAAAATAATGTTTTTAGTCAAAAATCAGAATCAAATTCTTATTGAAAAATCAATTTTTTTTAGTGAATAAACGGTTCGTAGTAAAAATTTGGATTTTTGGTGAATAATCGGAGTTTTAATAAAAATTTGGATTTTGGTGAAAATTTGAAGTTTTAGTGAAAATTTAGATTTTTTGTGAATAATCGTATTTTCGTGAGTAATTTTTAGTGAGTAATTAATTTTTAATGAATTTGAACTTGTCTTGGGAATATTCGATTTTCTAGTAAATAATTGGTTTTTAATAAAAATTTGTATTTTTGGTGAAAATTTGAATTTTGGTGAAAATTTTTGTAAAAAAAATCGATTTTTTATAAGAAATCAAGAAATTTTTAAGAGAATTAATAAACATAGATTTCACAATTATTCTAAATTTCCATATAAATTTTCCAAAAAATTTTAAAAATAATGTGTTATTTTAAATAACATATAACATAATAACATATTATATTTTGTGAATTGGGTAAATATTTTAAACAGTAAAGATACTTATAATAAAGATACTTATAATAATTGAAAAATAAAATTAAAAAGTTTTCGGGTGCTTGGTGTTAAATGTTATATAACAATAGGAAGCTTATGAAAATATGTAAGTGGCAATATTGCGTTACTTGTAATTATATTGGATATAAAATTCGAATTTGAAATCGGAAAAAATCCTAATTTTGATCTATAAGCTTATTCCTTTGTTAGTTCATATGGAAAAGTTTAGAAAATATCAACAAAGGCAAAAATTACTGTAAACTATAAACAACTTTTTGACATTAAAAGCCATTAAGTTTTTTTTAGAGTAGAATCGCTGGTAATGAATTGTATACTTGATAATATTTTTCCAGTATACAGTTCTTTTTTATAAAATTTAGCGAGGACAATGGCCGTGTCATAATTAAGTAGTCCTTCGATAACCCAAAATTTCGGGTTTATTATGTATATAGATATGAAAAATTGTATCATAAATATAAGTATATTATCATTATAAATATATAAGTAATTTTTTATTCTTTACAGGGGCTCTGTGTTGCCACCTTCTTTTGTTTCTTCAATGGGGAGGTTGTTGCCCAGGTGAAGCGGAAATGGCGTACAACTTTTCTAAGTAATCGACCGCGTGTCAATTCCTACACAGCCACTCAGGTCTCGGTAAGATTTTGTATATTGCGTATGTGTGCGTGTAAGTGTTGTAAATGTAGTTGCCACTTATTTTGCTTTATTATTTGTTGTGTACACTTGCTTTATGTTGTTCTTTTGTCTTTAGTTTATGGACTATAACTGTTTATGGTATTTTTTTTTCATTCTTCATTAAAGGATATTGCAAATTATTTAATATTTTTATATCCTTCACCACAGGCGTAAAGAGTATACACATAAATGTTTGTCATTCCGTTTGTAATTTCCGTAATATTCATCAGAGAGCAAAAAATTTATATTTTCTGGATCCTTATAAGAAACGATGTCGATAGGACTATGTTCGTCCGTCAGTTTGTGGGTTGAAATGGCATATATGAAGGCATCCGATATCGTAGATATATGATAATTATGATATAGTTATTGGTAATCTTTCCGAGAATCCTGCTACCGAAATTCAGCAAAATATGTTCAAAATGGTGGTTATATCTCTAAAGCAAAAAAAAAAAATCAGTTGTTAAAGGTTTTTTCGACTTTTTTAGCTTAAGTATAAGCTAGAAACTTCGTTGTTTCACAGAAAATTAGCAAACACTTTTTTTGAATTTTTATGCCAAATAAATTAAAAATCATCCCAGAAATAAGCGAGATATCGGCGAAAGCAATTTTTTATTATTTTTGGAGTATTTTATAAGCTTAATTTTTATATAGATCGGTCAACAAAATTTTTCTAAAATTTGCAAACGATAATTCGAATTCACTAATATTTCATACAATATCTTTTTACAACCCAGTGAAAGATTTTAGGTCAAATTTCAAAAGTCGGTAAATTTTGGTGCAGTCTAATATACATTCAAACATATATATTAATTATAGCTTCCCTACAAGCAAAATAATACGAAAGTGATTCGAATTCGTTTCCCCCATCGGGAGAGATTGAGCGTCAGAGGCGATACATCTCAGCAAAAAGAATTCAGTACGCCTGGAAGAAAAATAGGCAATATTGCTAAATAATCATCTAGGTGAAAAGAAAAATATACCACCAGATAATCTTCTGGAAGATGTAATAAATATAAATAAATCTTTACATCATATAATAAAGAAATCTTTTACATGTTTTAAAGCATGCATGCACACATAAATCATAAAGCACGAAAACTGAAACATTTTTCGCTAAAAGACAAACAAATTTCTTCAATATTCTTTTCATTTTTGTAAATAAAAATATGGTATTAATTTCTTCCAGATGATCTCAATGGGATATCATCATTTTATTGCCTTACTGAAGAAAGAGCGATATTTTGAGGATAAAAATAATAAAAGAATTTTTAATGTTATATATTTTTTGTTGTTTATTGCCTAATTTTCTTTAAAGTGATAAAAGTGGAATATTAGAAAAATATTGTTTTGATGATTTTCCTCCAAATAATAAAAAGAAGATATTGCGTAAATTTCTTCAAGAAAGATATCTTACAAATGTTTATAGGTTTATTTTGTGTTTGGAAAAAAATTAGATTTTTTTTTAAAGATTAGATTTGAAAATAATAATGCATACTTTGAGGCATTATTTTTATTATTTGCTGGTAAAGTGGTGAAGTTTATATAAGATTCGGCATAGCCGAATGTAGCGCTCTAACTTGTTTTCTCCACTCTTTGCCACATTTTTACAAATTAAAATTAATTAAGCCACAATCAGTATAAACAAATAAAATTGTACAAATTATAATTTCATAAAAGAAAATAAAGTGTGAAAACAATCAGACATTAACACTCATTACGGTCGTTATTTATGATGACCTCCATTAGGAAAGTTGAACTGAATAACGTTGATTTTACGCATAATTTGTATAAATGTGAATTTGTATCAGATATTCATAAAGCTGTACATTCATATATATTAATCATTAATTTCTGTATGTGTTTCATTAGTATAACATGCTTGGTCAATATTTGAATAAGTACATATCTTTAAAATTTCATTTTATCCAAAATATATCTCAAATGTTGCGAAATATTTGAAACTCCCAAAGTACTATTGCTGTTGCTTCCATTCCTTACATAACGTACAGTTTAACAAGTATACTAGGGTTTAAGTTTTTTTTATAGGCAAAAAAATATAATAAGGGTACTCATAAAAGCGCTCGAAACTCTCGCAAACTGTGCAATGAGTGCAAGTGCAAGAGCATTTATACCTCGGCTGTCTCTTTTTATATTTAAAAATTATTAATAAGTACGATGTAAAAAATTATAGTTACTTTGATTAAAATAATTGATTTCATAAAAAAATTTCAATTATTTACAATGATTTCTTATTTTCTTATCCTTAATATTGTACAATATTTGAAAAGGCACAATTGCACAAATAGGAAACTTAAGCGTTTAAAAGATTACCCTTAATATAAATCGAAAATTTGAAAATCAAAAGAAAATACATTTGAAATAAATCACCTTATATTGTAACTTAAAACCGTATATAATTTTCAAAAATATGACCTTTTGTCTACAATAATACTTCATTATTGTCCACAGGTATAGTTTAATCATTCTCCATTCGCTTCAAATTGTTGTAGAAGCTTCGTACAGTTATTATAATATGTAGGACCATACCTTTTACATTTCCTAGATAAAAAAAATTAAAAGTGTCCTAGTCTGCTTTACCAAACCATCTAAAATAATCATAAATGCACAGTCAAATTTACTTCAAAAAATATCTAATGCCATCTTGTTCTGTAATAAATATTCCTGTATATATACATGGAAATTTCACTTTACTAAATTATTAGCAGTATCTTCAATATTGTGTCACCCTTAGATTTCTACAAGGATTTCATCCGTCTACCTCTGGGTGAATTCCTCAACAACCAATCAGCAACCTGTAGAAAATTATCCCTTATCGTCTTGTGAAGGTTATCAGCACTAGGTAGGTAGATATTGTATTACAAAAAAATGTTATGATTAGTCAATAAAAATGTATTGAGATAAATTAATTCCTATTAAATTATGTCGATGTTCCCACTCAAATGAAACTTTATTTCTGTTTAAGATAACATTTCTCAAAAATTTTATCTTGGTGTTATACTTTCGCGAGTTGAGTCAAAATATTAAAAGGTCCCTTTTTACGATTTTTTGACTTTTTATTTCATATTTCTTCTAAGGGAACAAATTTAGTAGTAATATGAAATTTCTTCGAGAGGCGAATTTAAGGGCGCACAGTAGGACCAATCGCAAAATTTTTGATAATAAATCTGTATCTCCTAAACTACTGGTCGGATCGAATTCAAATGTATGGAAGAGTTGTAGGAGAGGACTTAAGCTTTCATAAAAATCATCTTGTAGTTACCCTGTGATTATACGAGATAAGCTAAGGTGTTAACCACCTCGAGTGTTTAAAATATTCCAAAAATTTTAACTTTTACAAATGAAGTCCGATTTCAAAGTTATATTTCTACAAAGCGCTTGGCAAAATAAAGATTACTTACCTAAGTTAACTCTTACAGTTAAAAATATATTTATGCTTGAATTTTGGATTTTTTTCTCGACTTTATTTCGTTTTTCGGGAACAAGTCCTGAGTTATATGAGGGATTTTTTTTTTTAAATATCCTGTAATTATGTCGAAAAATTGTTTGGATTATTTCAATTCGTCTGGCCGTGAAAAATATTCAAAATCAGCCCTCTGAAATTAGTATGAAAAATATATACTTTTTACAAAAATACATTATTTTACTTTCACTTTTTTCTCAGTTTTTTTTTTTAAATAATTTTTTTACATATTTAAAAGACCAAGTTTCATAAATGGTTAAGAAAGAAATTTTAAATTAATTTGCATTGGCACCCTACATCCAGTATTTGTCAAAAATGGACAATTTAAAAAAAAGTTATTTCTATCGGTGAATAAAAAAATGTCACGCTAGTTTTTTTTTAATTTATTGACTCTGTTTAATTAAAAAATACATTTAGATCGAATTTGTACCAAATGGCTTCCCGCCCGGCCAAACACCAATGCAGGAGTAAAGATTTTATGAAAAAAGTCAACCTATTAAGAGACTTTTTCTAAATTGCACTAAAAAGCATATCAGCATTATATTTTCACTATTATTTTGTATGTAGTGCATAAAATGAATGTCAGTCTTTCATTTCTCTATAAATAACTTATATAGCTGCAATTTTTGTCAGTTTTTCAAAAGTAAATAATATTTAAAAAAAGTTCAAACAAAAAAAATCCAAAAACTTATAAAATATTAAAAGAATATAAAAATATTTACAAATTCAACTAATATACAACGTATCTATATAGGTCGTTTTAACAAAGATAACATAATGATCTCAAAACTCATCAAATTTACTATTTTTTGTGCATTGCCATGTGCGCGTATACGTAACACACAATTATACTGACGCATGTTATTTGTGTAAGAGATAATATTCGATTTTCGCCGGGCGGGAAACAATTCAGTGTCAATTCGATCTAAATCTATTTTATAATTAAATTTAAAAAAAAACTCGAGCGACTTTTTTTTATTAATTGATAAAAATTAAATTTTTTCTAAAATTCACCATTTTCAACTAATGCTGGATGTAAGGTGTAAATCTAATCAATTAAAATTTTCTTTACTAATCATTTGCCTTTTGATATATGTTTTTTTAATTAAAAAAAAAAATAATAAAACAAAAAGTAAAAGGATCGTATCATATTTTTGTGAAAATAAAGCCATTTTTCATACTAATTTCAGAGTGCTCAATTTAATTATTTTTCGCGGCTCGACGAATTAAAATAATCAAAATGTTTGTTCAGCATATTATTTCAGAATGTATTAGAAATTACAGAATATTTTACAAATCTTTTTCTTCATATACCTCAGCACTTATTCCTGAAAAACAAACTAAAGTCGAGACAAAAAATCAAAAATTATCTTTTTCATTGTAAGAGATAACTTATGTGAGTAAATTTTTTCTTTTTCTTGCCAAGCACTTTACAGAAATATAAAAATCTTTGAAATCGGACTTGATTTGTAGAATTTATGATATTTGAAAACTTTTAGGTACTCTGTATTTTATCTCTTATTATCATAGGGTGACTGCAGAATAATATTTTTGAAAGCTTAGATGCTTTTCTATAACTCTCCCCTACATTTCAATTGTAGTTTAGGAGATACATACTTATTACCAAAAATTTTTCCAGTGGCTTCACTGTGTGACCTAACAAAAATTTCAGACTTTTTTTTTATTATTTTTCCAAAAAAAAAATGTTACATATATAAATCTTTTACATAGAAATATTTAAAGAAATTTTATTATTAACATAGTACAATATAATTCCCGTGTAATTATACTGAAATAGTTTTTCTCGTCTTTAGAAATTCGAATTGAAATATTTTTTATAAGAAATTAATTTTCAACACCATAAGATATATTCTATATCATTGGCCGGAACCCTAACCTTAAGAGGCAGAGAGTATACGCTATTTTTTCATACACAACGAGAACATCATCAAAAAATGCAAAAATTCGAAATAAATGGACAAATCTCACTTCAAAGATTATAAAAAAATAAGAGTTTTCAATTTCAATTTTTTTGTGTGTACTCTCTTTGTGCCTATCAATGTTCTATATATATATATATATAATTATAAAATTATCAAAAATTGACTTTATGGAAAATTTTTATAAAATTATCTTCTACAATTTTTTATATAGGAAAATTAACAAAATTTATCGAAATTTCAAAAAAAAAAAAAAAATAATAAATAAATAAATAAATTACCCATATTTAGTAAAAAATCTCCTTTTAAAACAAAATTAAAAAAAAATATGCTGTAAAAAGAAAATGTATCTAAATTTGATATACAGTGATGGTCCGATTTTAGCCCACCTGACCTATAATTTATTTGGCCCTAATTTTTTTCTAGGGAAAAGTTTTAAATTATTTTATTAATTCTATATATTAGCTATAATGTACTAAATACACTGCATTTAAGACTCATAATATTAAAATAACAATTTACGCAAAAAAAAAAAATATTTAAAAAAAGTATTCAAGGGATATATAGTTAGCCCACTTTGAAAAATATTACAGCAAATCAAAGTTACTTATTTTTGTGAGAAAACTTTATGTAAAAATGGATAAAAGCGTTTTAAAATTCGAATATTCGACAACTAATAAAAATCGCGAAAAATTCGATTAAATGTGTAACGAAAATCGGTTAATGCTGCGACAATCATTTAATTATGGTGGTATAGTATCATAAATAATACACAAACTTCAAACTCGTATAAAGAACGAATTATTTGGTCAAATTGTGAATTTCCAAAATTGAATAATCACAAAATTTGCAGAGAAACTCTTCATCAAGAGATTACTGGGAATTAAAAATACTTTTATAATATACTTAGGTATCCACTACAATGAATATTATATATACACACTATACATACATACTATACACACACACCGAATTGAATCTTTAAAATAGTTTAGAAGAATTCCATAAAATATTAATCAATATGTTACAAAGACGAACGAGTTAAACAAAGTTCCTTTAAATTTTGCTATGTTAAGCCAGTAATTTACACTCTTGTTTTAACTAGAATTCTAACAATTTCATAACCAAACAAGTACATTTTACATTTTACATTTTTTTTTTTTTTTTTTTTTGACAGTATATCTGTTTTATAAGTTATCAGATAGTTTATGCACTATAAAATTATTTTTTAACTTCTCGTCTTCTTTTGGAAAAGATTTTTCTTGCTTAATTACTGATTATTTAATCTTCCATATTCGCAGAGTAACTCAAACTTTAAGCGTTGTGAAAGAATTTATATTTTTTATATTCCTTTCGATGCCTTAGATGATTAGTGACTATTATTCAAGGATTACCAATGTTTCTGTAAAATTACATAACACTTTTATTCGATTTTTTTGCGGTTTTTATTAGGTTTTTTACCCATTTTTACATAAAACGTACTCACAAAAATGACCATAATTTAATTAAGATACATTAGTAAATAATAATTTGTTTAAAAAATGCAATTTTCCAAAGTTTTAATTTTAACTTTTTGAAGTACTCATGTATTTGAAAGTGGGCCAACTTTCTGTTCCTTGAATTTTATAAGTATAACTTTTTAAAAAATATTTTTGTGTAAATCGTAAGTTTAACATTATTAATCCTGGATGCAGGGTATTTAGTACATTATGGTCAATATATAGAATTAATAAAATAATTGAATACTCTTTTCCAGAAAAGAAAAAAATTGCACTACCACTGTATAAAAATAAAGTTTATCAAAAAGAATTGTCAACTTCTATCTCTCTATTTAAAATGTTACGTATGGTTCAATAAGAAATCAATTACGCAATCTACTTTGCAATAAATGTTTAAACAAAAAACTGAGCAATAATGTTTAACATAAGCTATCAAATTTATTTTCTTTTTTAAAATTTTGCACTTTTAAACAAAAAGAAAATGGCAAAATAAATAATTTTGTTTGGAAAAGACAAAGAAAGAATAAAAATCCCAAATAAATTTAAATTTTTTATACAAAAAAGAAAATTCAACATATAAATTTTTCATATACGTTTTCTCCACCCCTTAACACAAAGTTGGAACTAAAATTGTTTTCCCGTTATTCTGCCAACGTTATTTCTAATGTTAAGAAATAAAAAACGTCTTCATGTAGACGTAGATAAGAGAAGTTATAGAAAATTTCTTATAAATAGAAACATTTTTATAAATAGAAAATTTATCTAATATTTCTTGTAAAGGAAATTTTCTATTAATAGAAAAGTTATGAAAAGAAACTTTATTGAAATTTTCATATAAAAAAAATATTTATCAATATTCTTCTAGAAGATGCAAATTTATATTAAATTAAAATTTTTTTAAGATTTCGATAAAATAAATTATTAACGAAAGTCTTCTGTTAATAGAAATAATTTTTTTTAATTTTTTTAATAAAAAGAAAATTGTTCTAAAGTTTTCTATAAATAATTAATGTAACTTGTCTATACACGAAGAGAAAAATATAGCTGACGATTGTTACCATAAACATATCATATTTAAAGGTTTTTGTTTTTAACATTATAAATACTGGAATAATTTATAAATAAATCATATTATGGTTGGAGTAATTAAACATTCGTTTGCGTAACCAAATTATTTTTGTAGTAAACATAAAATATGTTTGTCACAATCATTTATATTATGTAGAAGGGAATGTAGAAGGACGTATGATTAATAATTGTGACATATTTTATAGTTACTACAAAAATAATTTGAAATCGCTTTGGCAGAAAATATATGATTATCAAAATCATTATTAAAGCTCTAAACAAAGATGTATCTTTTTGAACTAAACTGCTCCTTCTCTCAGCGAAACCCAAATTAAGGAAACAATATTCACACAACCAATTATCAAACAGTTAATAAAGATGCCGTAATAAATTTTAACGTTAAATAATGTAGAAACAAAAGTTTGATTTTGATTTCTTTATACCTTTCATATCAACACAGCAAAAATAAAAATCGTCGTTTTTGTTTCTCACCCGATTTTTGGGGTTCCAAATTTAAATGTATTTCTATGGCCAAGTTTCCATAATTCTGAACTAAGAATATCTATCTGTTGTAATTTTTGCGACAACAAAGAAGTTAAATTATGTAAACTAGTGTTAGGCTTCTAGGCATCTAGGCTTCTTACAATTTTTTAGGTTTGGTGTGACATTTATCAACCCTATATAACTAATTATTAGGGGGTATCATAAGTTTATCGTTTGTCTAACCTTAAATACCAACTTCATTTTACTTGCTGTTTACTTTGCAGTTATTTTAACATTTCAAAAAGAGTTGAATCAAATGAATAATTTTGCTGTTAGGGGTCAGGTCAAGTCAGGTCAAAAAAAAAAAAAAAAAAAAAAAACAAGAAGTGTTTTTATTTCTACATTCGTTTGTTTGTTTATTTATTTAATATTGTTAAAGTTCTTGTCAAAGTTTAATTTTCAGATTTATTTAACTTTTTTGCTTTTAGTCGTAAAAGATGTTATTTTCTTTCTTTCAAAATTAAACTTAATTTGAAAAGTTATGGCATGAGGTTTCTGATGTAGAAGAAACATTTTATAAAGTGTTTATGTTTTATGCAAGACAGATGATAATGAAACAATTTTGTAAGAGTTAAAGTGAAATTTCTAGTCTTTGTGCTACAACTGTACAAGTGGAAGTCAATTTGTCTAATGAAAATATATACCTGTGAAGAGGTCATAACTACTGTAGTGTAAGGATAAAGTTTTTGAGTAGTAATTGACATTAAATTTCAATATGAGTTTTTTTTAACTAATATAAAAGTCAAGAAAGACCAGAAGTCGAGAAGACTAGTTAGTGTCAAAAATTTTGAAGTTTTCATTTCAGATATTATTATCATTTTTGTCATTTAAAATATAATTTGTTAAATTTTATTTTATGCTTTTTTTTTGATTATTTTCCTTGCTTTTGCTTTAAAAAAAATTAGACTTTTAAAATATGTACATATATCCAATTGGCATTAAAGACAACCATTTTTCCTTGTTAATAGAAAATCACAAAATCTCAGTTCTTTTGATTATAGTTTGTACGCTGTGGATCTGCAATGCCCGGTGAAGAGAAAGTATGACTAAAAGAATTGTCGTCAGCAGTTACACGAAGAGCGTCCAGTGCTGTCACATCCACAACATCTTCATCTGCACGACATCACTATCAACGTCAACGATCCCATAGCACAGCACCAACATCACAACATCAAGTAACAGCTCATCATAGTCGTGGAACAATGGGATTTCTAAATGGCTTAAGAAGAGCTCATTTATTACGACGCAAAACATTAGATGCCACAAATTCACGTATTACCCAACCGTTAATGGAAGAAACACAAAGGACGTCAATAACAATGCAACCAGTAGAGTCAAATGCAATAGACTGTTGTTTAATGGAAATGACAACAGATGTGGCCGATGACAAAAATGAAATACAACAAATTATAGATGCTACAACCAACAGCAGCAGTACCAGCAGTAACATTAACAATACAATGATGACGACTACTACAACCACATTAAATCCAACATATAAACAAATGTTACAACATACAACGACAGCATTAGTAATGATTACAACTCCAGCTTCAATAAATTTAACTGTAAATGCACCGACAACTACGAGTATTACAAACCGTTTAGGTACATTACCAATAATCCAGGAAACTAGTATTAGTACGAGTAGTACGTGTAATAAAACAAATGTTCACAACCAAAGTTCCGCAACCGCTACGTCAACAGCAACACCAACAATAACAACAACAACAGCAACTTCTATTGAACCCAGCTTCTCCCTCACTACTACAAACAACAATTTAAGTTCGCATGACTACAAATTAGTTGACGAAGCTCTTTAAAGTTCACAAAACCTTGTATATTTGTGTAGGCAAATTAAATGGAAAGATATTTCAGTTCTTTTAATTGTTTGCTTTTTTATTTTGCATTACGAAAGAAAGTACAAAAATTTAAATCAACTTAAAAATTTGCTAAATTTGTTTTTTATAGAACACGAATACCGAGAAAGGTTTTCCAAAGTTTAACTACTAGATCATTTAATCTTATACTTTTATGTAAAAACAATGTGACCGATAATAGTGCTAACAATTATTAAAAATAATAAAGTTTTATCAAATTTAAATATCTAGCTTTAAATTGTTTTTTTTTTAAGAAAAAATCAATATTAGGAAGAGTAATATCCCAATAAGCATTTTTGCTGGAATTCAAGTTGAAACCGTATATATTTCAAGCCTTGAATCAATTTCAAAGCATGTAATTTAACTTGTATTACACTTTAATTTAATAACGTTCTCCAGCAAAAAGGAAATTTAAATTCAATTCAAAATTATTTTACTTAATTTTGTTTTAGTTTTCCCAATCATATTTCATGTTTATAATATTTTTATATTTGAATTCATTTCGGATTCCAGCAAAATTTTCCAAGGCTTGAATTTTTTAACTTTGTGTGTTTATTTGGATATTTGAAAGAAAAAATCAACTTTCATAAATTTGTGAAACTTAATTTTTTGTTTTGTCAAATTTGGAAAGAAGATAAGAAAGATATAGTCGGCCAAGCCGGACCATATGATACCCTTCACCACTGTGTATGTGCATCTTTATTCGTGAAGGGGTCTTATATGTGTTCAATTGTGGAGCGATACTTGTATATTTCTATAAAACATGCATGCATATGCATTATTATACTAATATTCATATAGGGTGATTCCTGGAAGTGGGCCTTATATGAGGGCTATGGTCAATTATGTGGTTTCTACTTATCTGTAACTAATATTGACTTGAAATAAAATTTGTATGAGATACATACACGTAAAAGTGGTTTTCGGAAGATTAGTTTATATGGGAGCTATGGTCAATTTTGAACGGATCTTCATTAAATTTGGTACACAGATTTTTACTTATATACAACTTATCCGTGTTAAATTACATTAAATTATTGGAGACTAGGAGAAATAACCACTTTCAGCAGGCATCTGAATCGAACGGTACACTTTAAGATGGGGATCCGAAAATTGTTTTCTGCACCTCACAAACATCAGTACAAACGCATGACACCCCAACTACCTGTGGTGCTATAACATATCAAAAGTAGATCAAAAGATAAACTAGAACGAAAAAATAATTTTTAAATTCAACTAAATTTACAAAAATTTTTAAAGCACAACTTCGTACAGGAAAAGATATATTTCCAAAGTTTTTAGGAAAGCTAAAAATCTCTTCTTAAAACCGAAAAAAAATGAGCCTTCACTTGAAATTAAAGTAGTGCGATTCAGTAAATTTAAACGATTCCACAATCGACAAATACATCGATGGCTTTTGTCGTTCATAAAAAAATGTTTATGGTATAGAAAAAACGGATTTTTATTAAGCACGTTAAACTCTTTATATGCCCTACCTTTTTCCTTAAAGAGGAACTTTTTTTGCAGCTAAGTATATTAGTCAAACGAAGGAGATTGTCGAGGGCCAGCATTGTTAATTAAATCCGAATTAATCTTTACCGTTATTCTTGTTTTTAAAAGATCTGTTTGAATTATATTTCTCATAAAAGTATTTTGGATTTTTCATGACAATGAGAATATAACTTTTTCTATTTATAAGGTACATTACTAAAATTAATTATTTAGTAGCCCAAATAAGCTCTTTCGAAAATCAAAATATGATTCTTCCTAATTAAGAGTAAATAAAATTGCACTGTTTATACGTCGAAACAAAAGAATTTTTGAATGTTAAAACTTTTTTATTTTTGAGATACAAATTAATTAAATTCTGATAAAGATAAATTAGGAAATCTTGATGTATTAATGTTTACAAAACTTCAGTTCAACAGTTTTCAAAACAATATCGTGTAAAATTATCTAGAATACATATTCCGAAACAGTTATTAAGATAATATTTCTATTTATAAAAATATTCTTAAATAGTTCGACAATTTTAATAATTTTTTTTTTTTTTTATTATTAAGCCAAGTCTCACGATCAGACTTAGATCATATATTAGACAATAATACAAGCAAACTTTGTTTAATTTGAACAATTTGAAGTAATTAGATATGATAGTGTTAGTTGTTGGTTTCTGTAACATAGTAAATATAATTGATCAATTGCTGTCACTATTATTTGTCACACTGTCTGCCTTTTTGTATATGTAACTTTACTAACCTGGCTAGTATTAAAGTTTTCTCACACAATATTTTATTACTATTTAATTTTTTAATTTCAGTTTTTAAAAAAACCAGTCATAAAGTTTACTCTTACTCAATTGAACTTTAAAGAGTAGTGCTGTAGAGTAGTTAATAAATTACCTAGTGTCTATATTAGACAATTTTTTATTAAGACAATTGTCAAAATTAACCCAAATTTATGAAAGGTGACAACATTTGCACAAAAACAACAATAAGGCGAATTCATTAATGTTTTTTTATATATCATATTTGATAGCTATAACAACCAAAAATAATAATTAGAGGTTTAGCTGAGGTTACCTTGTATAGATTCGATTTTGACGTTTGTCGTGATAAAAATTTGTCTAGTATAGACATTAGCGTTTACTTCCTTAATTTGCAATAGAAATAAGTTATTCAAAAAATGTTTAAATAACTCACTTCAACAAGAAAAAATTGCCTCAATAATTTCAAGAGCAAAGGGTTTTTTTCACAGTTAGTTAAAATTTTGGTTTTATAGCCTCTTTAAGTTCGAATTTTTCGAAGCCCTTTTTTTCAATATGATTGGAAATAAAAATCATTTAAATTATTTATTTCAAATATTATTACGTGTACTTGTTATTTTACAGACTTCTAGCATTATTCTATTAGATTTTCGTTGGATGTTATTCCTTTTTTACGCCTATTTTTGTTATAATATTGTTTACTTTATGTTACTTGACCTTATGTCTAATCTATTGGCAGTGATAGAAAACACCAGTGTGTTAGAAAAAAAATTATAATTGATTTATATGCTATATTTTATTAAAAAAAAAAGTAAAAAAAGGTCATCGTTCAATATATCAGATAAATCGGTTGAATAACATGAATACTCAAATATTGCATACAATCTTGTTATGAAATCTGGGCGTCAAATGGGAGGGACATTAAAAAAAAGAGACTTTATTCTCTATAAAACAATAAACTCTCATAAATGCATTAAAATATACTGATTTAAATGTATATTTTTTTTTTTATTTACACACATAATGAAAAAAGTGCTCCATAATATTAAAAGTTTAAGAGTCCATAAAATCGAAATTCGAACTAACCATGAAAAATCCTTTAGAGATCTAATTATTCTGATGTTATAATTCAATTTCGCGTTGAAATCATTGAGGCAATATATGCTGACCTAAAATTTGTCGCGTAGTGTAATAATTTTAATAAAAATGTTTAATTAATTCATAATAACTACTAAACATAAACTTTATGTTGAATAAAAAATAGTGTTAAATACCAAATACTTCTTTATATTTTAAATGAATAGCTTTATTTAAATATGTATTCATATGTATGTATATGTTTTTTTCCCAAATTCTCATTACATTTGCTAATTTTACATTCATATCATATCTTTATTACAATTTCTAATAAAAATACCAATTTTGATCACAAATTTCATATAATCTTCCTGTGCAAAATGCTAAAGATATATTGATTAAAACGATAGCTACCACTAAAATAACCTGATATTTAGATCATAGAATATATTTTAAGAATATTAATTTTTCCTTACTCTATTACTTACTCCATTGAGTGCATTTACATAAGTACTGTTGTGCATAATCAAATATAATTCTGTCTATATCAGTTTATAAGTTTTAATATTTTCTTAAATAAAATTTAAATAGAGATACACAGCGGTAAAAATTTCAAGGTCTCCATCGTGTAGGCCTTCTAGAAAGGCTATTTACACCTTTTTAATGAAACACATGCTCATGCTAGCCTGCATTCAAGAATGCCTCATTATTGAATTCTAAAAAAATTCGATATTTTGTTTTAAGCAACAATAAATCAATGCAAAAAAAGATACAACGTTCCTTTCCCTTAGAAAGGAATTAAGAATATATTACATTTTGTTTTAAGAAACAGAAACAACAAAACTGTACAAAAACCGTTACAAAAACAACATCAAAATCCAAAGCAAAAATTCAAAAAAGAAAAAAATCATTTAGTCGTATTTAATGCTTTCTTTGAGTAAATTGTGTTTTTCTAAGTTAATCTTATTTTTATACCCACCATCAGTATAGCCAGTTTAGCCTTTTTAAGGCTAAATATAGCTTTTTATTTTGCTTTTAGTCACAAAATTTTTGTTTTAGCTTCTAGCTTTTTCCCAACCCTTTTTGATTTTCAAAATTGCCATAAAACGCAATATGCAACAAAAATTTTCCCTGCGGCGATTCAATATATATTCAAATCAAAACCAATTAAATTAATTTTAAGAAGTAAGTTTTTAAATGAAAAAAGAACTTAACTTTTTTCTGGTCTTATTTTTTGCGGCATTTAGCCTTTTTGACCTTTTTTTAAAGTTCAAAAAAGAGGCTAACTTTTTTTTACCTTCAGGCAACACTGTCCACCATCACGAAGATATATATACTTTATGATGTCTTACTTAATAAAGTATATATATTCTGGGTCCTGTTAAGATTTTGACTAGATCTGTCTCTTGAAAACAGGATACGGCTCGAGGGCACTACCTAGAAGGGTGAAATTTGGCTCAAATATTTATCTTATATAAGTTTTGTTTGGAATTGAAAGTGTGCAAAATCGCTTGATAAACAAAAAAGTTACGGGCCAAATACTAAAAGCATAGAGTATCAGTTATAACTTTAGTCCATACTTTTCGGCTGATATCACTTAAACAAAAGCATAAACTACAACGAAATTGTGTACAGATAGTTCGGAGATCGCTATAAACTTATAAACCACTTTACTGCCAACCTCCCGTATAGGGTGAAACATTAACCAAATTTTGCACAAATACTTCAAAGACCAATGTTAACTAGGAAACAAAAAATGGACGTTGTCCGCCCACTTTACCACCCACTTCCCATATGAAAAAATCAACAGTTTCTATAGAAATATACGTTTTAGCCAAATTGCCTTTTTTCGACTTAAGATATTTTTTCAAAAGTTCATAGATATGTTTTCTAATTCTGAATTGTTGTACTTTTTAAGTTTTAAACTTTTTAAACTTTCTATTTTTATTTTATATAAATAGAAAAATAATTTACTAAAAAATGTAAAAGACGGTTGGCAGCTCTTCTTCAGAAAGACTGCTGGTAGTTTTTATTAAAGAGGTCTTTTAGAAAGGCTGCATTAGGTAGCAAATGTGTAAGGCCTTAATCTCAATGACATCGCGTGTAAAAAATACATGATCGCGTTATGTAAAGAAAAGCTCCTTTGGATCTTAAAAGGCCTTCTAGAAGGCCTCTTTACTCCTTCTTTTTACCGCTGGGTATAAACAATTTCATGTATGTATGTATGTAAATATAACAATTACTTATAAAGTAAATTAAATATTTTACATTTAAGTATTTAATGCTGAATTTTTGAATAACGAGAAAAAATTATTTTAATTTATGGTAAACTTATACAAAATGCATACAACAAAAATATACTAAACAACTAAATAAATTAAATAATTAAATGCATAAAAATGTAATGAAATTAAGATAAATAAAATTCAATTTTAAACTTATTTTAACTTTTGAATCAATTTTTCTAAGAAATTTGTGAATATTAAAAAGGTAAGTGTGTTAGAGAATATTTTAATTTAAATGTAAATTTTTCAAAATGTTTATATCAGTGTTGCTGTAGTCAAGGGTATCCTTTACATAAACAAATATATGAAATTACAAAATATTACACAATAATACACCCCGTTGCAGAACTATAAATGTATCATACTATTGCGAATTTTTTGAAATATAAAAGTCGTAGCGTAATGATAATTGGCAATATGTAAAGGCAATTGAAGCAAAAAATATTTCTGTAAAAAATTTTTGCTACTTTGAATTTGACTATGTATTTCAAGGTGAAAGGTATAGTGTTGCCCTTTTAGCATTTCTTCTGCTAGATTTAGAAGAATGGATTGAAAAATTGCATATTTATTTAAAACAAAAAAATTCTGCTAAATGCTTTTTAGCACAATCGCCTTACAAAGCTATAGCATTGATCTATCAAAAGTAGCCAGAGCATGCCCAACTCATTGGGTGTCCATAGAATATATTAGTAATGATTAGAACTTAAGACGCAATTCGGTATATACACATGAAAGTGTTACACAGCAAACATTTTGTACAAGATTTATCGTAATGAAAAATTATTTTTGTTATCATATTTCCTAAAAAATATTTTAGAAGAATTAAAAATTTTAAACAAAGTTTTACAGGCAGTAAAAAGCGACCCTTTAAAAATTTTAAATGATTTATTATACCATGTACAATCAATTGCAAATAAAATATATGTTAGAGAAAAAGTTATTGAAATTATTATACAAAATATCGAAAACCTAGACGATTTCCTATTTTCTCAGCCTCGGATATTCGCCTGGATATTCGTTGGAATATCCAATGCTGAAAAGAATTAAACAAAAGAAAATAATAATAATAATAATAATAATAATAATAAATAAATAAAATAAAACAAAAAGAGAAAAATAATCCCAAACTAATTTCTGAAAATTAAGAATTTGTAATACGTTCTAAATGTATACAGTTTACAAAATAATTAGTTCCATAATTTGTATATCGATTACCAAAAAATATAGATGTTTTAAAGAAAATAAGTGCTTTTTCTGTTGAAAACACTTTAAAAGAGACTAAACCTCATATTATTTCACTTTAAAGAGAAATCAAAATAAATGATAAAGATATTGAATTTTGTACATTAGTATCTAGATACAAAATTCAAGTCCATTAGGTTAACGTTTGAAAGTTAAAAAAATTGCAATTAATTTTATCCTTATTGTTTTAAATCCGAAAATAATATAATTTAAAAATAAAAAGTTAAGTGTTAAATAATCGATTACTGGTATTGAACTTAAAGTTATACCTGCCAAATATATTCTTAAAGGCTGATCTAATGTCTTTTTGGGCATTATATTTATCCAATATTTATGGATCTGTTTAAACCTCCTTATAAATCTTATTAAAAAAAATGTTAAATATTTAACAAAAATCAAATGTGACTTGTAAAATGCTTGAAATGAGAACAATACTAAATATTTTCTTATAATTTTAGTTAAAAGTTAAAAAAATCAATTTCGAAATGAGGTTCTTGATAGAACAATATTTATTGTAAATCTTGTAAAATAAAACGAGAAAGAAAGATATAGTCGGTCAAGCCCGACCATATGATACCCCACACCATTGTGCATGTCCATCACAATTCGTGGGTGGGTCTTATATTAGACATGTGGTCAATTGTGGACCGATACTTTTACTAAGTGTAAAATAAAATATACGAATACGGAATATTACGTTAATACTAACATTTTGATGAATTTATGCACTTTAGGATGATTCCCGAAAGTGGGCTTATATGGAAGCTATTGTAAATTATGGAGCGATACTCATAAAATTTATCACTATGATTTCTACTAATATAAAACTTAATTGTGTCGAATATAAACCTGATGCTAACATTTGTATGAAATTTATGCAAGTTAAAGTGATTTTCGGAAGAGGGTTTTATATGGGAGCTGTGGTCAATTATGGACCGATCTTCATAAAATTTGGCACAAACATTGATACTTATACAAAGCTTTCTTGCGCTGAATTTCATTACAATATTGCTATATTTAAGGCATTTATGATCGTTAATCCCCTAATCCGGGAGGACATTTGTATGGGGACTAAGTGAAATAATGGACCGATCATAACCAATTTCAATAGGATTCGTCCTTGTATTATGAAAGTTCTACGTGCCAAATTTCATTGAATTATCTTTAAAAATGCTGTGTACTTTGTGCACAAAATTTAGATGGACAGCCAGCCAGCCGTCCAGCCAGACAGACGGACGGATAGACGGGCATCGCTAGATCGACTCAAAAAGTGATTGTGAGTGGATTGGTATACTTTACGGTGGGTGATTTTTTTTCTGTGCGTTACAAATATCAGCACAAACGCATAATACCCCAACTACCAATGGTGGTGTAGGGTATAAAAAAATCTAAAATATCTCTATCGATTCAAAAGTTACAGCGCTTAAAGGATGCAATAAGGGAAGCTCGGAGTTCAATTTCGCTAAATTACTTAGAGTCATTATACAAATCGATGCCAAATCGCATTTTTGAGGATATTTTTAAAAATGATGGCAGTACTCATTACTAATTGAATGCTAGAAGATAATAACTTTCATTTTTATAACCTAAAATTTAAAAATAAATTACAGTTTGCTTAGTTTTAAAGTATTCCTTATTCAAGTGACACACGAAAAAGTACCACAGAAATACATGTCTTTAAATAAATGCATAATTTTAGTATAACAAAATATGTATATTTTTTATTTCTTCAGGAAACTAAAGCCAACACTTTGAAATTTGGTTGCGCAAAAAATTATTTTTTTCTAAGCTTTAGTTTAGGAGATATACTTAATTAAAATTAAAAAAATGTGAATCCTTATTCAAGTGGCAGGCAGTGTATATATTTAATTTAAAGTGAAATTCAAGAAGTTTGTAGACAAACTTTGTGAAAATAAAAATTTTGCATTTTTACGCAATATATGTAGTAAGAAAAGCAAAAAAAAATCGGTTATTTTTCCTTTTGAAAAAAAAAAAAATAGAAGGAAAACACAAAAAAATGAATAAAAATTAATTTCAATCACGAGTTTGTATATATAAATACAATTTTTGCTTGAATTTGCTCTAATCACCTAAATGATAATAATAATTAACTGAAAATATTTAGTTTTTGGTGAAAATTATAATTCAGCTTTCTAATTTAATGGTATATACTCTTTCTTGCAAAATTGCACCAAAAATGAAGTCATCTTTGACGTTCCAACAAAGGGATTGAAAATATTATTTTACAATCTAAAGGAAAATACACCATTAAAAAATCTTAACTACATAAACATATCTTCAAAAATTATAAATATGTACTTACCTTTTATATACAAATATTCTGATAAAGAGAAGTCAAATGTAGTTAATATTCAGCATTAGTGTAAACTAATTAATATTAATTAAAATTAATATTAATTTCCGATGACAACAATTTAAGGTTCTAAAATAATACTGAATAATTAATAATTTTGCAAAATGTTATAAACAAAATAGCAAATTTTACATACTGAATATTTCTGTATTGAATTGAAATTTTTAGTATCTGCATTTATATTTTTTGGGTTTTTAAGCCCAGAATCTTCCTCTCATTAACTGAATTACATCAGATACACTTTTCCCAACTTTTCTAGAATAGCGGTATCCATAAATTTAAAAATTATAAGCAATCAAGAATGACCATACAATACCCTACACCGCTTTATATGGGATATATGTTCAATTAAGAATCCATAATTATAAAATAATTTGTTTTGTCCTTATATAGGAACTGTGAAGAACTAATTTTTGTAATACTTCATAGTGTGATCTGTACTTAAACACAATGTATAAAATTTATCTCAACATTGAGGTTTATATCGTCACTTAAAATGCAAAAGGCCGCAACCACTCAAAAATTTAATGTTAGTTTTTTATTACATTTGATGTATCATTCTAAACCCATCTACATAAAAAAATTACATCAATATTAACAAAAGTCAAAAGGCCCCAACATGTACTTCATAAACGACTGAAAAATTTTAGTTAATTGCTTTATTTTTTAAGTAAAAAATTTTAAATTGTGGTTACAGCCTTTAGCACTTTTATAATGTTTTTTGCAATTTAACTGACGATGTGGGAGTTACAGATTGCAATGCTTACGCTAAACACAATTGTACCAAATTGTCTAAACATTTTTAAATATTTATGAGCATTAATGTCATAATGACTTAATTAACCTACCAGAACCAATTTTGTATACATAGGTCTTGTCTTTTTTATCAAAATAATCACATCTGAAAATTTTCATTTTTTATGTGAGCAGACAAAAAGTCATTCAATAGATCAGACAGGTGGAAATCGTTAAAAAATTAATTAAAAAGTTAGAGATGGTTGTTAGCAAATGTTTATGCACCACAAAGATCAACACAAAAGCAATAGTGCTGTAGGGTATGTATCGGTGGCTTAATATAGAGAAGGCGTATCTCGATTTTTTTCGAAATCGCATTTTTAATGTAATCTAGTACAACACACTCAAATAGACTTATCTTACAAATTTTGGAGAGTTATGATTGCAATTAACAGATTTATAGTTGTTTAAAAATGCCCTAACTCATTTAAGTTCTTTTATTCTAAAAGAAAAAGCCCTAAATCATATGAAGAATTATTTATTATTTATATAATTTAACATTAAAAAATGGATTTTTCTTCAAATAGTTTATCAAAATTTTTTTGTTTAGTTTAGCGTTCAGGGAGGAATACCGGAAAGGATCCATATATTACAAGAAATTTCAAGATAGACTTAGCAAATACCATGGAAGTCGATGTCAAGTTTGCCACTATATTTTTTATCGGCACTGGGAATAAAAGAAAACATGGTACATGTGTTTTTTAAGACTTGAAAAACTACACTTCCCAACGCATCTGCAGTCCTAGAAATTGGTCTACATGTATTTTGGTTATAGATTTTAATTATGCGTTTGCATTAATTTTGTTAAATGTTTATTTTAACAAGAACTAATTATGCTATTATAACAAAATTACTGAGAGTAATATACAGAAAAAATTAAATTTCGTATTATATTACTAAATCCATTAAATCAATTATATTTTTTACTGAAATTGGACCTATCACTGAATTAGTAAAATCAAATATTCAAATTTGTAAATATTTTATTGCAAAAATTTAATTTTTTCTTATTAAAATATTTTTACTATTTATAAATTTGAATATTTGAAAATTCTTAAGAAATTTAATAATATGGTTTATTAAAATCAACAAAAATAATATTAATTTTTTTGCAGAATTTCAAACAATTTTTACTTTTTATTTAATATTTTTTTACATTTTTTAAAATATATGCAATAATTCGGATCGAATGTTAGTTATTGTATTTTAACATGTAAATGCATGTATGAAAATTTGTGTAGAGAAGCGAAACTTTTATATAATACTAACTAATTAGTGAAGACTTTTTTAGATGAAATATAGTTTAACGGTAATACACAGTGTATACGAGAATAGTGTTGCATTTCATATAACTACGAGGGAAGTTCGAAAAGTTACGGAAATATTGATCTGCCCTCGTAGTATGTAGATAATGTGTAATTATGCTGGCGAAAAATATAAATAATGGTGTCATAACTAATAGTTTATGTATATATGTATAGTAGTATATAAAATATACATATATGAATAAAAAGATATATATGAAATAAAAGAAAACGCGACACTATTTCCAAATTTCATTAGTAGTCAAAACCATCTAAAACAGAAACCTAAACGTTATCAATTGAAACAGTTTCTAAATAAATTCAACTTACATACCTTTTAAAGTTTAGGCAGATTTTTTAACGGAGTGAAATATTTAAGTTTCAATGAAACCTAAATAGAGAGGATATAACAAATTCGCAAATAACAACAACAACAGGGCATTCTACGAGAGCAAACATGTATCATTTTGTTAAGAACCACCTCCGCTAAAGACCATTTCCGCAAAATACTTTTAAATGATTTAAAATTAAAACACATTAAATTTTCTTCAAGAAGTCACAATTGAAAGGACATAGTTTAATCGACTAGGGGTTTGTATAGTAATGTATAATAGACCCTATAATTTATGCGATATATTGCTATATATTTATATAGCATATTTCATATGCTTTTGAATCATCTAGAAGATACACAAAAATGAATCACTACATTACGAAATATGTATATACTTAAATTAAGGTAACTTACCTCTGAAATCCTGCAAATGATGGATTTTATATTTTTTTTGTCAACGTTTTTATAATTTTATTTATTTTTATTCGTCAAAAAACAGGAAATTGTTATTGTTTTTCGTATTAGTTTAGAATGAAATTACAACCAATAAAATAATATATCAAAATCAAAAAAATTTTTTTATAAAATTTTATTTAAAGTTAAATAATTATTTATTTAAAAAAATTCTAGTCATATTTTTTTCTGTGTAGAATTTAAAATAATGTGCACAATAGAAAAAATATTTAAATCAAAAAAGTTTTTTTCATTAAATTTAAATTGTAGTTGCTAAACTACGAGTACATTGCAGATGGTATGTTGTTGTTATTGAAAAGTAACTGAGTATATTTAAAATTAAAGTTTATTTATTTATTTGCTTTACTTAAAAGGAGATCTATACAGAATTTTACGAAAGTTTCGCCTTATTAAATCTTTAATGTGCAAAAATAGTTTTGAATTAGTATTGACGTGACAAGTCCTTATATGGAAGCTATGGTTAATTATTCCTGTGAAATTTAACTGCAAGATTCATACTCAAATAAAACTTATTTGCACTTAATTTTATATTTATGCGATCATTTATATCGGGAGGGAGTCTTATATTGGAGCAATGGTCAATTATGTAACAATCCTCACGGAATTTAGTGGTATGATTTTTGCTTAGACAAAACTCACCTATTATGAATTTTCTGTAAATTCAGTGAAACAATAGTTCGATTATAACCAATTTTAACATATTATTTTTATTTATTTATTTATTTTTTATTTTTTTAAGGCAATCTACAAATTAGCAACAAAAAAAAAATATTGGTTATTTTATGCACGGACAATAGAACGGACAATGGTTTAGGCTGAGACAAATTTTAATAAAATAAGAAATGTGATTTTTTGATGTACTAATTATTACAACAGAATAATAAATAAAGCCCCATAACCCTTCCCTGATTCAAGCGACATTTTTGTCATTTCTATCCCACTGTATGACTAAATCATCTGCGTAAGCCTTATTGTTTATGAATCGATTTTGCTCATTTACAATACCAAACAGAACTGATCAAATGAAAATATTTAGACCAAATTTGGTCCTTGCTCCGTTATGTTTTCTATAGACTGACGACATATATACCCGGAAATTATATACATACTTTGTAGAGCATAAGATTAGTATTCCGATGTATTATTTTAGTTAAATATTAAAGTACTTTTATGCTTTTATCATTCATTGTCTCAAAGTCTTTCTTAGTTTTGTTATTTAAAATTTGTTTAGCTTTGATTGACTAAAGCTTAGGCATAGCTTTAACATGGCTCATATTTAATTTTGAAGAAATAAACACAACGTGCCATAACGTGTCCGAATATGTTTGGCATTAGGAGCTTCCCTACTTTTTGGGCTTTTAATTCATTCTTGTGACTTTTTCGTTTACTGAACCAAGTTTCATCACTCTTTAGGTCCTTGTTAAGCCTTCCTACTACACTGAAATGTAATTATTTTTCTAGTAAGTTCAAAAACAAAACAAAAATCAAATTCTATTTTGTACATTTTTGCTTGACTGCCATCTGTATGCGGGCAAACGACCGGATTTTAAAAATTCGATCTGCTGTTAAACCTGACATGTTTCTAGAAGATATTGTTATCAAAAGAAGTATTAAAATTAACGACAATAAGAAAGAGTTGGTGTTATGTTTTATTCGAACGCACACCTTACAAACGAAATGACAAACTCAATTTTATACCCATCATCCAAAAAGATGGAAATATATTTTTGGATATTAAAAAAATATATAAATGTTGTAAAAAAAAGTTTTATTTACAGAATTTGAATTTTTGTTTCTTGTGTAAGAAGAGTCAAGAAATGTATTGAGTTTTACAATGATTGCTTTGAAAAATCATCTACACTTCACTTTCAATCACCAACGCTTGACTCAAGAAATGTAATTTTATAAATCACTAAGACTTCGCGTTAGAATTTTACGTTATCACTGAGAAATGACAAATAAAAATAATTTCAGGATTTCAAATATCAATACGTATATTATATTACAATAAGAAAGAAAGACCGACTATATGACACCCTACAACATTGTGTTCGAGCTGTGGCTAATTTTAATAAATGTAAAATAAAATATACAAATTCAAAATAATGCGTTGATATTAACATCTAGATGATTTTATGCATTTTAGGGTGATTCTTGGAAGTGGGTATATATGGGAGCTATGGTAAATTATGGACCGATTCTCATAAAATTTGTCAATGTTGTTTCTACTTCATAAAACTTATTTGTGTCGAATATTAACTTGATACTAAAATTCGTTTGAGATTTATGTACGTTAAAGTGATTTTCGGAAGAGGGGTTTATATGGGAGCTATAGTAAATTATGGACTGATTCTCATAAAATTTGGTATAAAGATTGATACTTATACATAACTTCTTTGCACCGAATTTCATTAAAATATTCTTATTTTTAAAGCATTTTTGAGTGTTTAAACTGTATTCAGGAAGGACTTTTTTATGGAGTCTTGGTGAAATAATGGACCGATCACAACCAGTTTCAATTTCCTTGTATCATGAAAGTCCTACGCAAAAATTTCATTGAATTAGCTTCAAAACTCTGATCTGTACTTTGTGCACAAAGTTTGCATGAATAGCCAGCCAGCCAGACGGACGCACATTGTTAGATCGATTGGTGTATTTAAGGTGGGTATTAGATAACTTTTTCTCTCCGTTACAAACGTCAGCACAAACGTAAAATACCCAAACCACTTATGGTGGTGTAGGGTATAAAAACCTATTTTGTTTTTTAAATCTACATAACAATCCCGATAATAATTGAAAAGGAAATTTGAAAATAAAAACCAAAACAAATATGAAACAATAAATTGACGAAATAAAAGTGTAATATATATATATATATATATATATATATTAAAAGTGTTTATATATATATATATATATATATATATATATATATATATATATATATATATATATATATACTTTTTAAAGTGTTGCAACTTAAATTAATGTCATTTTTTGCGTAAACGTAAGATTTTAAGTGTTGAATTTGAAGTTTAAAGTCATAAATTTTCTAATGCGCTGAATTATGGAATCCCATTCCAATGCATTTTTATTTGAAACAACGTGACGTTACGTTATTTCTATCATGAGCAAACGCTTAAAAATTCTGGTGATTTACAAAATACAAAATTAGTAAAAGTGATCAAAAGTGAGGTGTGGCGATTTATAAAATAAGGGCATTAATATTTGTCGGCATCCGGAATTGCACTTTTAATCTTTCGTTTTGCAGTCAAACGCAATAACGTGAAAGTCAAATATAGTAACTTTTAAGCCTATTGGCCTCTAATTGCATTTCATTTAAAATAATGTTGAAAAATGGTTGGAGCAGAGTTGTAAATTAACACTTTTAAAATTACATAAATGCATAAATATATTTTACTACTTGAAAGCAAACTACTTGAAACTCTCTGACAGAAGTACCTGACTCTAAGAGCGTGTTAGTGAAAAAGTACCTAACATTGTGTATGCATGTATGTATGTGTGTATGTATGTATGTATGTATATATGTATGTGTATGTTAGCGTATTTTTTTTATTTTCAACATGCAGACAAATTTGTAATTTTTCAAATTCAATTTGTTTGAATTTTCAATACCAAAAATTTTAACTTTGTTGTACAATTTAAATTCTAAAAAAATAAAATGAAATTTCAAAAATTAATGGAAAGAAAGTATTTGAGATTGTGCAAAATTGGTAGATTTTTAAAATAAAAATGTACTGAAAGTGCTACAAAAAATTTTACAATTCTGTGTATAAGAGCAAGATTTTCCGAAAATGTACAACAATCGGAAAATTTTAGAGAACAATGGAAATTATATCCACGCATGACCAAAAAATCCGGTGTGCCTTTGTTCTATCTACTTAACCTCGATATGATAGCACAGGGTCTCGCGATAATACCATTTGTAATTCTTAAACTTATTCTGTTCATGCATAAGATTACTGTGTATAGACAGATCTACAAAGCCCTTGACATCTTGCAAATTACATAGTCTGTTCTGTTCAAGATCCACTACTTTAATACCTTCAAGTTCATGTTAAAATAACATTTGTTTGCGAATAACAATATATACTAAGTACTTCATCAAAACTTTGTAAAACGTATTTAAACATTTTTAAACCGCATCTTAAATATTATTTTAATGACTTCTTACTGCTACTTTCGTTCTGTCTATATTTTGCAGACAATAATAAATACTAGGATATTCATTCGAATAATGTTCGTTCGAATTATTTGAACAACTATTACGAATGATTATTCGAAATATTTAAAAATATTCTTTTTCGAATACTTTTATATCGAATATTCGAATAAAACGAATAATTTATTATTATTATTTGTTTTTTTTTTTTTTTTTTGCAATTGAAGTGATTTTATTTATATAAAAATATATACATATTTTTCCTTGTGCTAAATTTAAATAAATTTTCTTTTGGCAATTTTGCCCACAAAAATTTAATTTAAATTTTATTGCTTTTTAAGTTAAATTCTGAGGACTGCAGGTCTTTTTATTCATAAAAGGAACCTTTTGAAGACTGATTGTTTATATCCATCGATGTCATTCTAAGATTGTTTGCTTTTGCGTTATAGTTGAAAAAAAAATTAACTTTTTCATCGAATTTATTGTTTGTTGAAATAGTTAGTAGATAAAATTTAATTAAACTTAAAATTGACTTTTAAATTTTGAGTCATAACTAAAAAAAAAAAACTATTTGAGAGTATCGCATTTAAAGTTTTCAAATACAATTTCCTCAATAGAAAAGATAACGCCAAATTATCGTCTAAAACGCTGTCCAATACAAGATATATACACGATATTTTTACAGAAGATAAAGCTTAATATAATGCGTATTTCTACATCATTAACTCAGAAATCCCGTTATATGATTTTAAGATTATTTAGAATTCAGTCATAGTGTTACCGTATTCTTTAAAATATAAAAATATGCTTTGGGTTTATCACTGTCAAAAAAAAAAAAATAATATATATATATATATATATATATATATATATATATATATTCATGCATAAGATTATATATATACATATTCTTCATCAAGGCTTCAGATTTCACACAACTTTTTATATAACTACAAATTGTAATCAACTTGACAAATTTCATTTAAACTTGTAACTTGATAACTTCTAAAATATCTTGACTATCAAGTCCATTCGAGGCCGTCTGGCAACCCTAGTAACACCTTTTTAATTAAATTCATTTAAAAAATTTTCTTTTTGACACTTTTTGAGAAGGGAAACATTTGCATATACTTTTTTTTAATATAAAAAATATGTGGTTAATAACAATTTTTTACTCATTAGCGTTTTACAACAATCTGTGTAGTGTTTTTTTTCGTAATTTTTCTTCTTAAAAAATAAAAAAGAGAAAATTATTAAATTAGATTGATTACTAAGTGTAAAAGGAAAAGTAAAAATTAAAAATTTAGTTACATTTTAAAGTGTTCCGACATCAAATAATTAAGGCTTTTGAATGCATTCAACCCAGATCCTCTTTAAACTTAAATGTTATATAAAATAAATGTTATATACATATGTATGCATTATGGTATATTCGACTTTGCAGCAAGTCTTGCATATTTGCAACCCCCTATATATGATCTTATTATTGCTTGAATATAATAAATTCGCTTTTTACTTCAAATAAAAAAGTTAAATACAAATTTACATTATATTTATGTCATATAACCTCTTTATATCAATCCTTAAAGTTCCTTAAAGTTCCTTAAAGTTCCCTTATCCTTAGGGGATAAACAAAAACTTATTTTTAATTTATATTATACAAGGAAATAACAAGCAAGGTCATTTCGATGGAGAAAAATAAATGATAACACACGTTGAAAATTTTTCATTAATATTAATTCGTCAACAAAACAATTTTGTAACATCTGTCAAAGTTGATGAGAGGATATTCGAACAGCGAAAAAACACTATGTTAACGTTTGTACAAAGTACCTACATATTGTGTATGAAAGATGTCTTTAAAGTTTAAATCAAACTTTTAAATATTGTTAGCAGTTGTGACTATTTAACAAAAAAGTTATAATGATTTTAGAGTTCATTTTAATTGAACTTTGTTGAACAAACAATAAATGAACACAAGTTTTTAAATATTAGAATACAATATATTTCTTACTGGATTAAAATTAAAGTAATTTTCAATAAGTTAGAGCGCTATATTCGAATTTTTATGCCGAATTTTTTATACCCTTCACCATTTTACCAACAAATAAAAAGAAATAGTATTAGGGTGATCGACGCGTTTTTCCAACCGGTTTTAAAACCGGTTGAATTTAAATTAATTCTATAAGTTTAGTAAAGTTTAATAATTATGTTGAATGGAATACACATATCAATGTAATGAGTTTTTTTCTTTCGTAACATCTCTAATGTTATTAATATCATGGAGTAATTAAATAAAAGCTTTTTCCATATTAAGCCATAGTTTCTGTAAATACCATAAAAACTTAGTCTCATTTATAGTATTAATTTAAAAGTATTATTGAGGACATCAATCAGTTTTAAAAATTAACTATACATCCTCATAATTTTGAGTTATTCTCAAAAAAGTTTTTTTTGTTTATGTTCTCGTATAAATGCATCCCTAATACTGTTATCCCTTCCTTTATTTTTTCCTTTTAAACCTTTTTGGGAATTAGAAGGATCTAGATTTTCAACTGTACATATTTTTTTATACTTTGGTCAATTATTATATTTTCAAGTTTAACTGCGATTTATTACAACATTTTCAACGATATAATAGTTTTTAATGGTATTTTTGTTCTTAATATAACAATATTTAGTATTTTCAAAGTAAGCAAAAACTGTAGAAATTTTTCGATTTTTTCTGTAATAACTTAGTTAAACTTTCCAAAAATTTTTTTTCTCTAAATGTGAGCAGGATATAAATATAAATATAAAAAAAATATAATATAAAAAAATATATGAAATAAATATATATTTTCTATCTATCTATATATATATATATATATATATATATATAGAAAATGTTTAACAAACGTGACTTTTTAAGCGATTTTATAATCGTTTCATTCTAAACAAAACAACAATGTCATTTAAAATTTTGTGTATAAATATGTTTAGTCTTAAAAAAAATCAAAAAAATTTCGAAAAAAATAAGGAAAATAAAGTTAAAAATATTAAATAAATCATTACTAATTTGAAGTGCATATTAAAGATTTTAATATAGTTAAAAAGGTTGTTCTTTCTGCTTTATAAGACAATTTAAAAAACTTAAATTGATTTAATATTTAGGAAGCTACGATAGTTTTAGTACACGAACAACACTAAAAGCTATTTTTTCGCAATATCACGAAGTTTTGAGAGTGTTTTCCAACTTTTAAAATTTGTTTCGTGATGTCCTCAAGGAGATCTACAGCTTTTCGAGTGAAAATAAAAAGTGTTATTTTGCAGCAGAGTGTTATTTCCATACCTTAATTAAAATTTGTTCCTTAAAATAATTACATTTAATAAATTTTAACTTAAATATCAAAAATTTTCTCGAGTTTTTTAAAGAAAGATACAGTCTTTTGATGGAAATATAAACTTTTGCAAAAAAAAACCGGTTAACCAAATATTCGAAAACTGGTTTCTCCAAAAAGCCGAATAATATATCACCCTAAATAGTATGCTTTAATATTTTTAAATTTTTTTTAAAACAGGCGAGAATGATATATTCTGCTATGCCGAATCTTAAATACCCTGCACTAATTTGTAAATTTCCTATTTAAAAACAACTCAATGAAAAATAATGCTTTACTAATTCAATTATTTTCTTTTTTTAACGTCCGCAATTATATAATACTTAACAAAAAGTGGTATTCTTGATTCTAATAAAGGTTTTGAGGTGTATAGTTATGGTGACCCCTAATATTATGATTACACCTAGCAATATAATCTAACGTCTTCCAATTTTCCCCTACAGGTGTCAACCTAAAATAATGCAATCTTGCACTTTTTACTTTAACTTTTACGTTTCCGGACACACAGAAAAAATTAATAATAATTTTGGAAATAAATAAAAATACAGCCAACAATTCCCTATAATTATTACCAAATTTATTTTTTGCAACTGCACTTGCTTGTTATGACCACAAACAAGTTCATTAAAATATCTTATTTTGCATTTCCGTTCACACAGACGGAATTATCAGTAATTTTGGCCCAAACGAAAAAGCGGTAAACAATTCATCAGAAATCCTTATCGGAAAGATTGACATTAAAGTTAGTATATAAATAAATATAAAATTTATTTTAACAGCAGTAATAATATAGTAGTAACAGTAACAATAATAATAATAATAATAATAATAATAATAATAATAATAATAATAATAATAATAATAATAACAATAATAATAATAATAATAATAATAATAATAATAATAATATTATTATTATTATTATTATTATTATTATTATTATTAATAATAATAATTCATTTCTTGAATTGCTCAGTAATTAATAAGTAGTCGGTAAGTGTTTTTAACTAAAGCGATTTTATTAAAAAAAGGAAAAGACTGTGTTTTTAAATAAAGTGATTTCATTTTTTCTTAAAAAAAGGGAAGATCTCTTTACTATGTATCTCTTTTAATTTTATAGAAAATATTCCCCGCTTTTTAAAATTTATAAAACATAGTTGTAAAAATTTGAATTTTCTAAAAATTTTTAACAATATACCTAAAATAACAAATTTGTTAGTTAGGATAACATAATGCAATTTTCGGTGACCTTATTATTTCGAAAAATAATAGTTATGGAAGAAATTTGTGAAGTAGATATTTCAGATGAAATAGAAAAAAAAAGAAAAAATTGTGATCATCAAAAATATATTTTTATTAAGTAAAACACTTAAATTTCAGTTCATAAGGAAACAAAATTGTTTCAATTTTCATTTACATTTTTATATTGTAAAGAAAATGTTTCAAATTTTGTTTGCTAAATTTTAGTTCTTTCTATGATTTTTAGCTACATATTGGGTACAAAAAAAAAAAAAAAATAATAATAATAATAATAATTATTATTTAGAGCTTTTTATGAAAATGATGTACATGTTCTAGAATGGCTGCAAAATTATGCAAATTTTCAAATATTGTTTTTTAACACACATTGCTCTTTGAAAATTGCCATATTAAGGCATTTGTTGTTAATATTTTCATGTATAACTATTTTCATTTATCATTTGTAACGAAATATAATAAAACAATGCCAAAATTTTTGCAAAATTCCTAAAATTATAATTATATTTAATTTTTAATAATGTCTATGAAAAAAAAAAATATTTTTTGTGAAAAAAATTTGGGAAAAAAGTCTTTTTTCACTGTGTACTAGGATTAGGAATAAAATATTAATAAAAGTAATTAAATTAAATAAATGAAAACAATGCCCATTTAAAATTAAAAAAAAAAAATAAACAACTTTAATTTTGAAATTACGCACACCAAAATTTATTATTTATTCAGAAGAAAACTTATAAGCAAATATAAATTTAAGCCTTTGTTTAAAAAAAATTACAAAAAAACCATAGTTTTTTATTGAAAAAAGATTAAACTAAACCGGTTTTTTTAAGAGTCGAAGACCGATCAACCTGGTTTTTTTTTAAACATAAAAACGGTTTTCTAAAAAGGTCGGTTCTAGTATTAAACTTACCATTTATCTAAGCGCTTAAGGAAATATCTCAATGTTGAGGGTGCCAAATCTAATATCGTTAAGAAAAATATTGATAAAGGTTAATACAACGTACATATCGTCACCTAAAATGTAAAAGGCAGTAGCTACACTTTTTAATTTATTACAGCAGAAACAAAAAAATTTTTCTTAAATACAACAAATTTTGTGATTGTTTCGTTTATGGAGTTCATGTTTCAACCTTTTGAATTAATCAAACCGTTTATCGATTTCAGTTTTAAGTTTCCCGACATTGTAAAAACTCGCTTTAATACGAAGATTTAAAAAATTAAATTAAATTAAAAACATTAAAAAAAAATGCACTTTAATGTTAAATATGCTTTTTAAAAATTTTTGATTTTTTAACATATTTGGAAAGTACAGAATCTTTACATTAAAATAAAAATCTTATATTTCTGTAACGCACATATCTACTATGCATAATACGAATTTTTTTTAAATATTCCAAAATTTTCATTTAAAAATATATGTATATATATATATATATATATATGTATGTATATATATATATATATATATATATATATATATATATATATATATATATATATTTAATTATTTTAATTTATATAAAAGTTAACAAAATACAGAAATATGCAACTTTAAGTATTCATATCTCTTAAAGGTATTGACGGATTTGTGTAATTTAAAAAGCTTATAAAAGGTTTTTGTCTTCTTTTTTAAAAATTCAGTCATCACCTCCAAAATATAATTTTCGTTCAAAAATATTTGCAAAATATAAATGCAATTTATAGGTGTATTTTTGATAATTGTGAATTCATTAAACTTTAATTTTTCTTTAGTTGTTTTTTAAAGTGTTTTATTTATTACAAATTGCAATATTAATTATCCTAGTGCATAAAGGTTTACTCTTTTTAATAAATTTTCAAAAAATATCCTAATGCATTTTTTAAATAAAATATATAAACCTACCTACTCATATTTTAAAAATAATACTAGAAAAATATAATTTTTATATGAGAAAAAAAAGCAAATTTGTACATATTTTCCAAATATGTTAAAAAAAACAACAATTTTAAGTAGCATATTTAACGACAAATGCATTTAAAAATTGCAATTGCATTAAATTGCATTTAAAAATTTTTTTCTATTTGTGAAAGAATCGTATTCAAACTGATGTAATCACAATTTAAACACCATTGAAATCATTGAATTCCGCAGAGATCCTCCAGAAATGTTATTATTTAAAGTTGAATACTTTTGAAGTTTTTTAGGTTTTTTAGAAAGTTGAAAAGCAAAATAAAATCGAGAGTTTTCGAAATTTTGGAAATCTAGAAATTACAATCGATAAAGATGTCCGTAAACAATTTGCACCCAAAATTTTATTAAATTTGAAAGACGTATCTGTAAATTTTTGAGCGTTCTTTCATGGAATTGTCGATACATACTTTTTCTTCAACCTGCTAATAAAAACCAGAAAATATTAAAATTCATTCGATATTTATAAAATTTATAACCGCAAAAGTTATAGCGGTTTTAATTTGAAATATAAAAGTTTTTACAAACTAGAAGTTTATGTATTGTTCTGGTAAAAATTACGCATAACATCAAAACCTACTCAGTTATTCAAATAAAGTTTATGACATTTTTAACCCAGTGTCTACATTAGGCATATTTTTATCAAATCAAAATATATAAGGTAACCTTAGTTAAACAGCTAATTATTATTTTCGTTTTTACAGTTGTCAAACTGCATATATAAAAAACAATAATGAATGCGTCATATTGTTGTTTTTGTGCAACTGTTGCCACCTTTCACAAATTCGCGTTAAGTTTAACGTTTGTCTTGACAAAAAATTCTCTAATGTAGATACTATGTAACGTTTGATAGTATTAGTGTGGCATATTTTAGGGTTTCCTAATAAAATTTAAAAATTTTTCTTTATACTAAAAATCGCGGTTTTTAAAATTTTTGCGCAAAATGGGTTTCGAATCTAAGTTATTTCATATATTACAAGAAAACATACTTTATTAGAATTTATTAACAAGAAATACTATCTAATATTTTGAAAAATATTGTAAAAAAGTGTAATTTTTATGTAATTTTCAAAAAGTCAATACAACTTTTTTTTATTTTTTATTTTATTGTGTATAATAATAAAAAACTAAGTTCACGTACTAATCCATGATATTCTATACGAAACTGTGAGTGTAGCTCGCAAAAAAGAGACTTTTAAAATAATTTTCGCTCCTGTTTTACAAACTTTGAGAATATCTACTACGTTGACTATTTCAGGCAAATCAATAAGCGCAAAATACGCCTAATTACAACAAGTATAATCCCAAAAAAGCAAGAAATTTAAAAAAGTTTAAAAATTTTGGCATTAAAATTCGACTACCCTGAATGTGGCTGCTGAAAGTCTGTAAAACAACAAGGAAGGTGTATAATTTATTCACAAAGTCTGATTAGTTTATATAAGATCGAATGAGATCAAAAATTAATAGTGTAGAAAAATGGGAAAAAGTGAATTAATTTTTATAACTTTTTCTAAGTTTTTGAACTTTGAGTAGTAATAATGATTATAAAATGGAAGCTGTGGGCGCTAAAATTTTGCTAAAACTAGTTTCTAGTCTTATGAGTTCAGATCTGTAAGTTATTTGTTTAAAATAGTATTATCACAAAAGTTATTAACGACTAAAGTCAGTACAACACTGATAATCATTGCAATGCTTTTGTTGACAACTAACATAGTGTCTACATTAGACAATTTTTTATCAAGACGAACGTCAAAATTAACGCGAATTTGTTGAAGATGGCAATAGTTGCATAAAAACAACAATATGGTGTGTTCTTTATTGTTTTTTATATATGCAGTTTGATAATTGTAACAAACAAAATAATAATCAGCTGTTACCCTGTATATATTCGCACTGATTTTGACGTCTGTTTTGATAAAAATTTGCCTAATGTAGACACTAGGTAAAGAACGTTCAAACGTACATAAATAAATGTGTATTTACAAACAACCAGTGCTTGCTTATACAAAAAAAAAAAAAAAAAAAAAAAAAAAAAAAATAACACTGCGCCGCAAATATTTTCTATTGAAGAAGTCACTAAGGAGAGTATTTCATAAGTATAAATTCATCGCAAAAACTATTGCCAAAGTATCATTAAAATCATATTCCGTCGAGAAGAACTGTTCATCATAGAAGGGTCTTCTAGAAGTCTCAAAGAGGACACTTCTAGAAATTAAGAAAAAATCTTCTAGCCGACACACGGACTATGCTCACAGAAATGTCGTCTTAGTTTCTTCTAGAACATGATTTTGCACTTCTAATATTTTTTTTTTTAATATATCATAATTATTTTTATTTTGCACACATCTACATTACAAAAGAAACAATTCATATAAAAATTATTTTGTATTTAGGGAACTCCAAATAAAATCCTCATGAGAAACTTCTGGTGAATTCAGGTTCTTTAAAAGAAAAAAAGGAGATTAATAATAAATTTTATAATTAAATTATTTTTAGGTTACCTTTCGTGCACAGGATGCGACAAGACATTTTTATAAGCAAAACCTAAACTAACCCTCTGTTTGATGGAGTTTTTCCTAAAATAAATTTAAATTGTGAGAAGAGTATATTTTACTAAATAAAATGTTAATACGATTTGCTTACTTTTTTTAAAATATCCTCTGTTGATTGTAAAACTCATAATTTTCAGGAAAATTGTTGTTCTTATATTTAATAAATATAACAGCCAAACTATACCTAAGTTAAATTATTACTAAAATACATGATTCTACCTTTCTTCTTGAATGCGCAACAGCACGAATAGAAGTTACTACAGATTTCTGACAATCATCTAGATGTCACTAAGAAGTGACGTATGGACGATTAATGCGCAATATAAATGTATTTTATTTTTGTAATTTTCAAAACAATCTTCCGACAATGATCTAGAATTCACTTATAAGTGACGTTATAATTATTAATTACACTGTATTATACTGAAAAATATACTTATATATGACCTAGTGTATGTAATAAATAAACCTTTTTAAGGGCGAGATAAGAAATTTCAAATGTTTGGATACTTTTATATGAAGATTTAAAATTATTTTTTTAACGAATCTACAGACGAAGTTCTGTGATCTCTTCTATATCTAATCAAAAATAAATATTTTATATGGAATTTTAAATTGCATTATACAAGCCAACTATAGGCGCTAGAGCAAAAAGAACGAAAATCTGTAATCACTTATAATTCTCACCAAAAATCGATATTTTCATATGAAAATCTAAAATTGTATTTTATAAGGAAACTAGAGGCGCTAGAGAAAAAAGAACGAAGATCTGTGATCACTTAAATTTTCCACCACAAATCGATATTTTCATAAAAAAAATCTAAAATGAATTTTGTACGGAAATTACAAGCGCTAGCAAAAATAATGAAAATCTGTGATCACTTATATTTTTCACCAAAAATCTAAAAAATCGATATTTTGATGTAGAAATGGCACTTGTAGCGAAACTAGCAAAAAGAAGGAAGTCGATATTTTTGTATAGAAATCTAAAACTGCATTTTATAAGAAAATTAGAGACGCTCAAGCAAAATGTGATTTTTTATTAGAAATCTGTATTTCCATATGAGATTTTAAATTTAATTTTACAAAGAAACTAGAGATGCTAGAAAAAAAGACGAAAATCTTTGTAAATCTTTGTATTTCAAATCAACTTTGCTTATGTTCTTACATGGAAAATCAAGTTATAGTAACAATATAAAAAAGTAATAAAATTTTAAAAAATGCATATTTTTTACTTTAAATACAATTAAGTAAAATTTTTAACAAAAACTACGCACAATCCTCATCCATAAAAAATTACTCATTGTATTTAAAAAGGAAAAATTATAAATAATAAATAAAGATCATTATAAGGTGGGTATTAATTAACCTAGCCATTTTTCAATGGATTTCACTGAATTATAATACCAAGGCTTCGAAACTATATGCGGCATATTTATCTAAACGGAAATGAAAATACAGACGGACAGACATTCCTACGGACATTTATCAAAAACAATTTTTTATGTTTTTTATCATAAGATTTACGAATATTTTTCTTTTCGGAATTCAGGAGGTGTATTTTGATAATTTCATATACAATGATAATCTTATATATACCTTTCATATGTGTGAAGGGTATAAAACTACGCACAACCTTCATTCAAAAGAAATTTTCCATATTGGAAAAAAATTTAATATAAAAAGGATTTATTATTAAATGGGTGTAAAGTTCATTGTCAGGAATAATTTACAATGTGTTTGTATTTTACGCCCCAATTTACTTGTACCTATGTATGTAATACATCTATTTGTGTATGTAAACGCATGGTGTAACCAGTACAAGTTGACATTTTTTACCTCATTTATTAATATAAGACTGAAATGTCAATTTTTTTACGTTTGCATGTATTCGTTTGTTTACAAGTAAAAGTAATTTTTTTCGGTGGTGAAAGTTTTACTTTTAATAAGTAAAAAGTGTTGTATAGAAATATTTAATTTATTTCAATTTATAAAAAACATTAAAAACAAATTTCTTACAATTTATTCTTATTATTTTTCAATTTCAACAATCATTATTTATAATTTGCACGTGCTTTCTGTTTTCGTTTGCTTGACGTTTTGGTTTTATTTAAGAATAACAAAAATGGCTGCTATTATTTTATTATTTTACCATGGGTAAAGGCATGGTAAGGGAGTACTGCAAAGACCAAGCAGTTTCATTAAATTTCTCCCAAACCACAGTGTTTCTTTCCCATATATTGTACGGGCAAAAATGAAAGAGATAAGGCTCAGCCAGTCAACTTTGCGACGCAACGTAGAATGAAGAAAAGTAGAGTGAAAATTTTGTACAAACAGTCAACAAAAGTAAACGTATCATATGTTTTTGAACATTCATTGAGTGAACAACCCTGTTCTTTGTTTATTTTATAAAGAAAATAAAGTACAGGGTTGTCAAAAAGGCACTCAGCTACGTAGAAACCTATTTTTTGCAGATTCATAGCATTTTTATGAACAAAAAATCATCGTATTGCAATCAGCTGTTTCAATTTTATTTATACAAATGTGTGTAAGTACCTGTTGATACAAAAATTCCAGGTGGCGTATCGAAGAAATCTATAGAAAATTGATTTTTACATAGCTGCGTGACTATTTGAAAACCCTGTAGTATATTTTCTTTACAAAATAACCAAAGAACAGAATTATTCAAACAATGAGTGTTCAAAAATATATGATACGCTTCGTTTTGTTGACCGTTTGTGCAAAATGTTTGACGCTACTTTTCTTCATTCTACGTTGCATCGTAAAGTTGTATGCGTTTGTGCTGATGTTTGTAACGTATAGAAAAAGTTATCCAACACCCACCTTAAAGTATACCAATCGCCTCAAAATCACTTTTTAAATCGATCTAACAATGTCCGTCCGTCCATCCAAAAACTGTCTGGTCGCGTTAAGTATAGGGCGAAAGAATAATAGATAATTATAGTTGCAGATATGTAGGTACAAAAATAATTACCATTCCTTATTTAATTATTTTAACATTTGCTAAAATATTATGATTATAAACCCACTTAATATACACATTTTATTTATTTAAGTAATTAGTTTTATTTAATTTTACAAAGATAAATTTTGAGCAAATATTTAAAATATATTTTAAATAAAAACGGCAGCATCCAATGTTAATTAAAATTAAATATTTATTATACTACTTGTACAACTATTTCTCTACTCTCGCTGTCAGGAAATTTTTAAGGATTCTTGGTTTTATTTATATGCTCCAAAAGATTACGTTTAACCAATAATTGTATACGTTGTTCAATTAAACCCAGCGGTTTCTGTGGTACCAAATGGCAAGTAGATTGTCTAAAAAAAAAAGCAATGTACAAAAACAAACGCAAAATGAGCATGAATGCGATTTAAATAAAATACTTAAAATACTTATTTAAATAAGAAAAAAGTACAACATATATATATATATATATATATATATATATATATCTATATATATATATATATATATATAATATATATATATATATATATTGTACTTTTATATATATATATTGTACTTTTTATATATATATATAATACATCAATTTACTTATAAATGATTTTTTCACGATCTGCCCAAGGCCAAGAACGTTCCAATTTGTCCAGCTGTAAAAAGAAACAAAAAGGTTATACAAAAATTAAATAAAAATTATACAATTAGAATAAAATAAAATATAAAACAAATTATTATTCAGATGATAAGATATCAAATTTTAATTTTGTTAAATTATATTCGTAGTTCAAATATAGTTTAAGTGACTGAAAGACCTTACAGTCCATATATCGCTCATTTGCTGCAGCAACGTCATAAATCAAAAAACGTGAATTTCGAGTTTACATTTTTAATAAAGTGTTTTTAAAATTCTTGTGTAGGATTTTTTTATATTTCACGCAGGACCGTGGTAAAAACAGTTTGTCCTAATTATATTATCTATTGTGTATTACATGCATCAGTGTATTATATTATTTATAATATTTATAATAAACATCTTAAAGTGTTCCAGAAAAGTTATATATATATATATATATATATATATATATATATATATGTAAGTGCAGGGGGCGCGAAAGTTATTCACATAAAATGTGTGATATTTTTAGTGTTTGCTGGTATTAGTGTAGGATAGTTTAGGGTTTCCTAGTAAACTTAAATAAATTTTTTTTTACTAGAAATCACGATTTTTAAAAATTTTGCGAAAAATTGGTTATAGGTATTAAACAAAAATATATTTTATTAAGATTTATTACAAAGAAATGTTATTTAATATTGTGATCCTTTTTTAACCCAAGGAAATTTTTTGGTCCATAAAATTTGTATCTTTCGATATTTTTTGTCGCGCCTCTGCGTTTCCTTTAAGAATAAGAAACACCACCTAATTACGCCAATTTTGGTAAATTTCTGTCGATATGCGATATGCCTTAGCGAAATCTGTTTTGATAAAAGTGAGCCGTTTTCGACTATCAACAACATTTGACTTAAATTTATGGTCCCGGTCAATAATATTTATCGCTGTTCCTATATCTATATATGTAAGATTTCTACAAACTGAAATTTGCTATATAAAAATAGAAAAACGAAGTGAAATTTTTGCGTAATTTTCAAAAGTCCATACATTTTTTTGTTAAATTTATTTTTAATTCTCTTTAGATTTTATTGTATAAAATAATAAAAAACTAAGTAATCCACAGTTTTTTTTTTAGTTTTCGCTCTTGCTTTCCAACTGTGTTGACTTTTTCGGACGCATCAACAAGATATAGTTCAAAATATTAGAGTTGTGTAGTTCATAACCGAACCAGTTTAATTAAACGATTCACTCAACTGAGCAAAGTGAATCATTTATCTTTCTGAAGGCTTTCAACTCAATGCGGAGCTGCGATCATTTATTTCATTTTGACATTATGGTCATACTTTTGAAAATTTAATTAATTTTGTTATTATTGTATATATATCTATATACTTTTGGGCTGTTAATTATTTCTATATGTTTGTAAAAACAGAAAAAGTTTATTGAGTGAATGGTTTTCAGTAAACAGATATCTGGAACTAGTTCGTTCTTTCAGTTGACTTTTAATGAACAGCTCGTTATGGGGAATATTTTCTAAAATTCATTCGCATAACGAGGTGTTTCATTGAAAGTTAGCTGAGCAAAATAATTAAAAGAGGAAAATAGTTCAATTGAGTGAGCTGAGCTAAAACGAGCGATCAATTCACTGAGCTCATAAACCCAATTCTACAAAAATATGCATCTTTGCAATAAATATCAATATCTGTTTCAGAATTTATAATCCATTGAAAAGCACATAGGTCCAACCCAAAAAATCCAAAAAATTTTAAAATTAAAAAAAATTATTAACAATTCTAACTATCTTCTCTTATTTGTTTATTGAACCACTGATTTTTAATTTTCCACTGTGCAGTGTAGCCTTTAATACTCTTAAAATACCAGAACACCTTTTTGTTTTAAGTGACTTTTTTATCTACAAAATTGTGTCCTTTGCATCAACAAACAAAAACAAATGAATAAATACGCAAAAACGATTTTAAAATTAAACTCCATACAAAAGAAACGCTAATCTTATAGTGTATGTATTTGCAAAAAAAAAAGATACTTTTTACCTGGTCAAAGTAAACTTTTAGTAAAAGGAACATTTTCTTATTTTTATCATACTTGAAATTTCTATAAAGATTTTCTCTCAAAGATTATCATAAAAAAAAAAAATAAATAAATAAATAAATAAAAATGAAAGTATTTTAACAAACCTTTTGTTCCTTTTCTGGCGTATCAGCTTTAGTATATCGTTGTTGGCATAACATGTCCTTGGTTTTATTCAAGGTTTTTTGTTGTGAGCTATTAAATTTATCATCGCTTTCATCGGTGTTGTCTCGTTCATTAACATAGTCATTATCATCACTGTTGCTTATTTGTAGTTTTGGTTTATTGCTTAAATTCCACGTAAAAGTGGTTGTTAAAAAGTCTTCGTCATTGTCATCGGCCTCCTCATACTCTTCTGTATCACTTTCGTTGTTGACATGACCTAAAGGTATTTTAAGCACAGACAAGTTAAATTCTTCATACATGTCACAGCTTTTTTCATCATCTTCATCATCAAAGGTCTTATTGGTAACAGCGTTGTCATCGTAATTGTAATCGTCATCAGTGGCATCATTATTGTCATCATCAACATCATCGTTGCCACTTGTGATGTCATCTTGATCTTTGTTGGCAGTTGGGTTTTGTTTGTAATTGCTTTCCGATGCATAATCTGATTCCGGTGTTTCTTCCTTTGACTTTCTTTGTCTTGCCGCATAACGTTTAAGTTGCAAATATGCTTCTTTAGCATCAAATTCTTCCTTCTCTGTAGCGTCATCTTTATCCGCCTCGTCACTTAATTCGTAATCATAGACATCTTCGTCATATGACAATTTTCGTTTCTGTTCATTTCCTTTGAAATGAGGGCAATAACAATTTCCGTTTTGGAAATGATGGAGGCACTGCGATGGGAGTACTGGTGGCGGTATAGTTGTGGTAAGTTTGTCAAAAGTTTGTGAAACGGTTGCCAGGGTGGATGACAGTATTTTTGGAATTTCAGCAATCTCCGATAATTTTCTTTGCAATTCTTGTAGACGTTTTTCAATTGTGGAAACTACAAAAATGTGTGTATGTAATTTTCTTTTATATAATTTAACTTTATTCTCTAACATTCTCTACTTAACTAAATAATAATAAAATAATATTTAAAAAAATAAATAAATATGTATAACAGGTTAATTATTAAAAAAAAAATAAATTAATTAATAATAAAACAATTTCGATTTTAAGAAATTCCAAAAATTAGTTTTCTTTGGAAGCTGAAGGCAATGCTAGCAACATATCCTCTGTGATGCGAGCTTTTAAGTCTTTATCTTTGACTTCGGCAAAGAAGCGTCTGATGTTACGCACGATACGATGATGTGGTAACTCCTTTGGAAATGTCCATTAATAAAATAAATGCATGTTGCATATATACAAAGAAATGATTAATGGGTTAATTATGATTCAAAAAATAACACAAAAACAAAAAAAGTTGTTGGCAATACCTCCTCTTCTTCTTCGGAAGACTCATCTTCACTCAATTCAATTATAACTTCATTGCCGTCTGCATCGATTTCTGTTTTAGTTTTCTTTTTCTTGGGTTTAGGTGGTGGTGGAGGTTCTGTCCACATGATGGGATGCCAACAACGGGAGCCTAGCAATGGAGTGGGGGTAAATTCTACAAATAAGAATTAATTTGAATTTTTTGTTTAATTGGACGTTAGATTTTGCATTTTTACTGACACAGGGTAGAGCAAGCAGATATATGAGGTGTTTAACATGCATTCAAAAATATAATTTAAAATTTATGAAACCAAATAGTATTTACCTTTTGGCGGTGGTGGTGGTTTTGGCACCCTTAGCACAATTGATCTTTCTTCTCCGGGCTCGTAACCGTCCATGATTTCTTCGTCATCCATACTAAAACAAATATAACATTTATTTAAAAACGTTTTACTTCTTTAAGTAACAGTTATTTTTAACAAATATAAATTTTCGTCTTCCTATAACGGTTATAATTGATAACAAATCTTTTTGTTTTTTTTTTTTTGCCTATAATTGTTATTTCTGTTTTTTTAATTATTACGTTGCTTGATAACAGTTAATGTCAAAAAATATTTTTTAAGTTGTTTATAATTTTTATTTTTTGAGACAATCTTTTTTTGCATTGCTTATAAATAATAAAAAAAATTCCGTTATAATTTCAACATTTATATTTTTTATTTATAAGAATGTTATTATTTAAAAAAATACACATTTTTATAAACATGGTTTATGGAAATTTTTCGACAAATTTTTTTTAGATCCCTCCGAATTTTTATATAATTGTTGGATTAACAAATTGAATGCAATTTCAGAAACCTTTATATATGTAAAATCGTTGGTAAAATATAAAATATGTTCCACCTTTTAAACTAAATGGATGAGACAGAATGAATATAATGTTATGAAAAATAATCTGTTTAATTTTTTTTGTTTTTTTTTTTTGGATTTGTATAAATGAACTAAAAAAATATATATCAATAAAATTAGAAAATAGTTTATTCAAATCAATTGATTAAATTCCAAAAAAAAAAAAAAAAAATCACTAAAAATTGCCTTTTTGCTAAAAATGCTAATTTGTATATTTATTATAAGCAAATTTATGTAAATAAAAAACTTACTTTTAAAGTAACAAGCTTGAAAACTTAACATAGTCATATCCATAAAACAAAATCCGTGCATGATAATAAAGAAAATGAAAACCGATTCTTATTCAACACATTGAAATTATCCTATTCCTCATATGAACTCGTATTATATTTAAAGGAGGGTTTTATTGCAGATCAATGAATACATTTTTGGGATGTTCAACAGATCAACGCTCATTAATATATCTAAAATACAAATTTGAAAATTGTGTTAAATGTAACGGAATATTTCTTTAGCAGCCAGCAATTTCCAACAGTTACAAAGGGATCGTGAAAACAATACCAGAGGAATCTTCTGAAGTTCTAAAGAAAGGTCTTTTTCTTGTAAAATAAAAGTTATAAACAATTTAAAAAAATATATTTTAACAATAAATGTTTTTAAGCAACGTAAAAACATATGTTTAAAAATAATAGTTATTACCAATGGAAAAAAATATTTTTTAAAAGTAACTAGTATAAAAGGCAACGTAAAAAAATTATTTCAAAAGATAAAAATTATGGAAAACGAAAAAAAATATATTTTAATTATCAAGCAACGTAAAAAATTATTTTGAAAAATAAATGTTATTGAGTAACGGAAAAAATTTTATGTCGACAATAACAATTGTCAAATAACATAAAAAAACTTCTTAGTCTTTACTCAACTTTTTCAACGTGAAAATAATTTTAATAGTTATTGTTGGACTCTGAAAAATATTGTGTTTTTTACCTGAAAAATTTACATGAAACAACGCCCGTAAAACAACGACACTTGTTGTCTTTCAATTTCCAGAAAAATTTGTATACACAAACTCCATTGAACTATTTGCCGATTTCAATTTTTAGTTTCGCAAAGTTACGAAACTCGTGATTTTATTTCGCTTTTCCATTCTCCCAAAACCCCAAAATATTTCAAAAGTATGCAAATTAAAATAGCAATAGCTTTATTAAGGCTTTGTATATTTCTATGATTTAATTGCGCGTTTGAATTGCTTAATACGACTATTTCAAAAATAAGAAATATTTTTTTAAAAGTGCGTTTTAATGCTATTACATTTTTTAGCATAACTAACTGTTTTTATATATTTTATTTTACATTTACTAAAATTGGCCACAGGTGTATTATAAGTCCCTTTGCCGAATTTTTATGCTCGTACACAATGGTGTAGGATCAAGATCGATTATATCTTTCCTTCTCGTTATTATTATTATTATTATTATTATTATTTTCTACCCTTTTGTTGATGTGTGTGATTATAGAAATCTTCCTTATTTTCTATTGCAACTCGATATTTATTAAAATTTTGTTTGCTTTCGACTCCTTTGAATTGGCTAACTGAAGGTAACACTTACTTTTTTAACATTTTATAGGAACTCGAAAATAATTAAATTTGTATTATTGAACTTCAATAACTTTCTACCCAATAAGCAGCCAAAAAATTAAAATTCAAGTACTTGAAATTTTATTTGAATTCAATTGTAATTTCAACCTATTTCGTAATTATCTTTTAATTTAGAACTTGCTTTAAATTCTGTTCAAACTTTTTGTCTATTGTCAAAAAAATTAAAAATAAAATTTGTGTAGAAGAAAAATTAAGAAAAATAAATTATAAAATTTTTAAATATTTTTTTTAATAAACTGTGTAATATAAACAAAGAATATTCATTACAACGACGAAGCGCAACACCTTTTTGAACTCGTCGAAGATATCACATCTATTCAAGATATATGTTTTTATTCAAGAATAATCAGAATATTGGTGCTCCAGAGGAATACATATCCCAATAAGTATAAACAATTGGTGTTAATGTATTGAATTTTGCTTTAAAATATTTAATATATGAATTTTTCTATTTTCTATTCTATTTTTTTTTCTACTTGATTTGCACTGTTACCAAAGACATGATTTATATTGTGTTTTCTAGCTTAAATTTAACTATCTATTTCACTTGAATTTCACTGTGATTCAATACTTGAAAGTAACTATACTAACATTTTAATTTTCGACTTGAATTCAAGTTTTCTTTTCACTTTATATACTATTGAATAAAAGTGTACTAGAATTTTATTTCAACACTTGAAATTTGAATTTATAAATGGAATTTATAATTCTAGGAAAAATTCTTATTGGGTATATGTTAATTATGAAGACTATCTACTTATTTTTTTACAATTAAATCATAAATGAATTTTTGGCGACATTAAAAAAAAATAAATAAATTAAAAATACATACATAGCTGACGTGACCAACTTTGGAGTTCCAAGAATTTAGTAAATATTTTTTAACAAAGTTTAGCACCCGAATTAAATTCACTAATTTAACACAAACCAAAAAAATAAGCCAAGAATTAAAGAAACAAGTTTTAACATTTTTAGGGTACTTTTCGATATTAATCAGGGCTATCTACTTTTTATACCATTTAAATAAAATGAAATTGAAAAATACTCGTGATTATTATGATTAAAATTAACCTTTGAGTCTCAAGAAGTTTTCCAATTTTGTTCGCCCAAATTTAATGATATTTTCTATTTCACATACAATAGTACATAAATGTTTTTCTATTGGAATGTTGTGAGACAGAATAGTCTAGAGGAAGTGTTCCAGATTACAAACCCATATTCATATTTCCGGGACTCCTTGTAAATTTCTGTTTCTCCTAAAAAAAATATATATCAAAAAAATAAAATTTTATTTGACAAGAATTTCTCGGCACGTTTTGATGTGTTTTTTTTATAAAAAAAAAGAAGTATTTAAATTTGAGAAGCATTTTAAGCTTTTTCTATAAGCAATAAAGATAGTAAACTTCAACATATCGATGTGGTATACCGCTTTGGTTTGTGACTGAAGGACTTTGGTTCCTGAGTTCGATCCTTGGCCTAGACTTCTGAAAATTGTTTTATAATTTATCTTCAAACAAAAATTTTAATTTTGAAATGTCAGATTAAGGAACTGTCAAATACATTTTTAATTAATTAAAAATGTTTCTTTAAAATTTACTAAATAAAAACTACATTTCTGTTCGCTAGGCCGTCACATGGTATTTTGAAATTCTGAATTCAAAAAATAGTTTATGTAAAAAAAATAATTTTTCAACATTGTTGAATTTTAAATATATTCAACAACATATAGTGTTGTAAATTGACTTTTATACATTTCATACTTATAATTGTTTTTCAACAAAATTTCTATGGGTACAGATAGTCTGGAGGAAGTGATCTATATTCTAGCCATGGTTCATATCTTCGTAGAATCCATTTGAATTTTGTTTAAATATGCGTATATTTTTGTGAAAAAATAAGTTTGATAAGTAAATTTGAGTATGTGACAGGTTTTTCTTTAAAATTATCACTGAACTGTAATTGTGTTTTAGGTTTTTAAATGTAGATAATAAGATGACATATCATGTTTGGTGGAATTGTGTCTTAAAGCCCCAAAGTTAAAACTTCTTAAAATTTCTGAAAATTTAAGAACATCTAATTCAAGTTTAAAATATCTAATTCTAAGATAACTTTTTCGAAAAAAATGTAGAAACTGAAAAAAATTTACAATCTTGCGTATTTCATCTTTATACAGCTCTTCAACACAGATGGTTTGAGCGATCTTATTAAGTCACATGCCTAAGAAGGTTTTTGGGCATCTTTATGTTACAAATTTCCGATGTCATGATTAAAACCAGTTTACAAATATTGAATACATTTCCGAATTAAAGAACAATTTTTATAAGAGATAACTCAAATATGTTTATATATTTATGGAATATAGATTTTGTTAAGGGTATAAAAGATTCGGCCCAACCGAATATAATATTTCCACTTGTTTTATTTTAGTTTCATTTTTTTATTATACCCTACACTACCATAGGTGGTTGGAGTATTATGCGTTTGCGCTGATGTTTGTAACGTTTAGAAAACTTACTTTAAAGTATACCAATCGACTCAGAATCACTTTTTAAATCGATCTAACGATGGCTGGCTGGCTGTCCATGTAAATCTTGTGCACAAAGTACGGGTCGCAATTTTAAAGATAATTCAATGAAATATGACGCGTGGGACTTCTATGATACAAGGACTTTGTGATCGGTCTATTATTTCACCTAGCCGCCATACAAATTTGCCCCTAGAATACAGTTTAAACACTCAAAAATGCCTTAAAAATAAGAATATTTAAATTTCATGAAGGTCGGTCTATAATAGACCATAAATTCCATACGAATGTTAATATCAAGTTAATATTCGACGCAAGAAAGTTTTATATAAGTAGAAACAACATTGCCAAATGTTATGAGAATCGGTCCACAATTTACCTTATCTCCCATATAAACCCACTTCCATGAATCACCCTAAATAGCATAAAATCATCTAGATGTTAGTATCAACGTATTATTCTGTGTTTGAGTATTTTACATTTAGTAAAATTGGCCACAGGTGTAATATAAGTCCAATTCTCTAATTTTTATGCTCGTACATAGGATATCATATAGTCGGTCTTAACCCAATATATCTTTCTCGTATTCAAATTAAAAATTAATTTTTGGTGATTTAAAAAAAATATAAATTACAAAAAATTAATAAACTTCGTAGGTCCACTTTTTAGCCCCTGACACACTGTGTTCTCTGTTGATAGAAATTCATTATATAAGATATTTTTTAGTATACAATTTATAATTAATAAGCATATTATAATAAGCATATATAACGAATTTGTTATACAACATTTAGGTATTTCTCAATAGCCATATAGTGACCCCAAAAGAAAAAATTATTTAAATTGAAAAAAAAAAAAATGCTTTTAATAAAAACGTATCCGCTAGCTATCGCACAAATATTCAAGATAATTATTATTAATATTGCTGACTCTTGCGTGATAACAGTTAAACAAAATAAATAAGTAAATAACTGTTATTTAGAAAATACAAAATACTTTACCTTTTAATCAAGAACTGAATTTTCTTGCCACTTTCGTCTATTTTTTCGTGAGCCTGTGTTAAGGTCAAATGCGTAGCGTCCTCTTCGTTGATTTGCAGTATAATATCACCTAAACAAATGCCTCCCTTATCAGCTAAACCATCCGGTGTAACCTGGAAATTTGTTTTTTAAAATACTTTTCAATATTGAAGTACAAATAAATTAATAATAATTTTTTGTTATAGTATTTGAATTTGTTTATTAAATTATTTGAGTTGTTGTGGCTTTCAAAACTAAACTACTACTGTTGGGTTGGTCATTCACATCATTTAGAACGAATAATTTTTTGAGAATAAAATCAAGAAATTTTAAATTATATATTTTAGTTTTTCATTTTAAATAATAAGATATTTATACATACACATGTATAATTATGTATGTAGATATTTACACAAAAATAAACAAGAAAACATTAAGATTTTCTTAACCTACTTTTTAGTATTCAAAATAATATTTACTATTTGGTACATTAGATGTTCGTATATTCATAAATATGTATGTACGATACAAGTAGATACATATGTATCTGTGTATTTAGACATGTGCTAATATGTCGAGTATAATATTAAGGGCATTCACACTAAACGCGGAGATTAAAAATCAATAACTAAAATTTTGAAAATCATTAAATTTATTAAATATATTACGGAATATCAATTAATTGTATAAAATTAATAAAAAAAAAAACAATTTTGCAGCATTAAGTAAACCGTAAGTTTTTATAGCAAGATATTGGTATCATTGAAAATAGGAAGTTTTGAGCATCTTAAAAATGTAATGTAGAAAGTAACGTCACATGTGAAAACCCGAAATAAAATGTAAAAATATTATTTTTTTAAATTATAACTTGTAAAATGCGTAGTTTTATGACGTTTTCGATAACGCTTATAATGCGTAATAACAATGTTATTTAGCTAACTTAAAAAGTTTAACGTAGCACTAAGCAATTTACTAAAGCCCGTGTCCTTCAGTCCGTCTGTCAAACTGTTATTAATGTATGTTTATACATCTGATCAAACTATAGATCACAATTTACAAGATGTCGTAATCAAATTTGACATATAAATTTCTTTCCAAGGGAATTTGGTTGAAATCATATTAAAAACGTTTCCCTGAAATTTAATTTTTACACAATTTCTATTTAAGTGAAAATTATAATAACATTTTTTTTTTTAATATCGACCCAGAATTAGCCTTCATACGAGCGTAAATTTTACATGGATGCTAGTATCGAGTTCAAATATGGCAGCATGTTATATCCACGCGTTGCTCCATAGCAAAATCATATCAAAATCTTTTGCTTGTTATAAAAATTGAACACGATATTAGTATTTAAGTTATTTTTAACATTACAAAATTAAATAGTTTACAAGTAAAATCTAGTGTCTAATAATTACATTTAGTCATAATTTTTTCCAAAAATATGTATACAAATTTAATTAAAATTTAAATTTTTTTTAAAAGCTAAATTAAAAAAATAAAATATTTTTCAAGACATCAGGCCAGGGCAAAACAATATTGTTAAATTTTTATTACACTGTTCCCCAAACTTTGCCTAACACAACTTATAAATTTCGATACTTCAAATTTATATAATTTTATAGCTAAAAAATTTAAATTTTAAAATGAGCATTTCACATTTTCTAATTAATAAAGAGACATTAAAAGTGTATTTTAAGTTATGGATAATTTATTATATAAGAAAAATATACTAAAAAATATAACCCTTTCTGTATTTAAAGTTGATGCTTTATTCCAGAAGTTTTTTTTTTTTTTAATAGTGTTTGAAAAACTATGACTTTGTAGGTGCAACTATATGTGTGCAAAAATAGCATACCAAGAAAATAAGTTTGGGGCCAGGATCAGCATACTGAATGCGATATTTAGTTTTGCAAAATTCAAACTTTTAAAATTTAATTTTCTGTCGGAAAATTGTTCGAGAGACCATCGTATTCATTGTGAAAAATTGGTTTGTGGAAAATTTGTAACATCTTAATTTCAAGCCATATGTAGTTCTAGAATACCTTCATAGTATTAAAAACTAGTTTATATTCCACTGAATGCTTTAACATTTAGATGTCTTAAACATGCTCTAGGCATAAGGCTAATGTACTTTTAAAATAAGTTTATAAAACATTCATTTTACGTCTTTAATATTTTGTATAATTTTTATTTTTTAGCTTTTGTTTTTCATTTTTTGTTTACTCAGAATTGAGAACATACGTACTATGTAGAAGAAAAATAAAATAAAAGAAATCCTTTATATAATTTGTTTTTATTTAACTTTTGGCAAAAGAAAATAATAATTTTCTTTAAAATGTATTTTTTATTGTTTTATTTTATGTTTGTTCAAACACTTTGCCTCGTACAAGAGATGAATATTCAGATGAGATGGCATCATTCATTTAATGTATGCACATTCTTGGAGTTGCCATTTGGCTAAGAAATTTTAAATTTGTAAAACTATAAATTATTTGCGTTAAATAATATTTAACGTAGTTTTTCTGCATTTTTAGACATCTATTTTAATATCTTAAATATGTAATAGTCGGTCAAGTCGGACCATATATCCTACACCGTTTTAAGTGCTTCAAAGTGATTTTGGGAGACAATCTTATATGAGACCAATTGAGCCAATTGTATATCAATTCTTACAATGAATGTTATTTTTATTTATATAAAACGTATGTAACTACATAACACATAATATAACTAACATACGTGTGACTTATGCATTTTAAGGTGATTCCCGGAAGATTTATACTTATTTATGTGACACTTATTTGTGCCAAATTTCAATAAAATATTATTTCATATTTAAGCCATTTATGAGGATTAAAATCCTATTCCGGGAGAAAATTTGTATTTGGGTCAAGTGCAATAACCCTTAGATCATGTGTGCCAAATTTCATTTAATTATATTTCCGGTAAATGCAAGAGCAGTACAAAAAAATTCAGAAAATTGGCAACACTGTCAACCAAAAAAAAAAAAAACAAATGTTAAAACTCATAAACGCAAAGACGTATCGTTTTATTAAAAAATTTTAGTACGTCATAAATTACTTTTATATACCACTACACACATTGTAACTAAAGCGAAGTTCACACTACGGTAATATTTGACGATTTTTGCAAAATTTACTTTGCGTAATATAAACACGAAATAAATATTACCATTTAAACAAGATAACAGCTAATTTTGTGCAAGCAAAACTATTTTCCCTTAACTAAAAATGCTTGTAGTGAGAACATTGTATGAACACAAAATGTAAAATATTTGCCACTATTTTCAGTGAATTTTTTCTTGATCTTACAAAATAAATATAAAATCAAACTGCGGCAAACAACAGCTGATACGGTGGATGGCTTGAATTTCTATGTATACAAACTTTAAATTGACAAAAAAAAGAATTAATAAAAAAAAATTTAATATATCGAAAATTCCATGAAAGAAAGCCCGAAAAAAGACATTTTTTATCTGATGTGTTCCACTTTCTATAAAAATTTGTATACACTAATTTCTTTAACCCAGTTATCAGTTTCAGTTTTCAGCTTCACGAAATTGCGAAAACTCGCGATTTTATTTCGCTTTTTTACTTTCTCAAAAACCTAAAAAATTTCAAAAGTATGTAACTAAACAGCAATATCTCTGGGAAAGCTTTGTTAATTTTATAGATTTAAACGGCGTTTGAATTTAAATTATGTCTGCTTTAATACGAACATTTAAAAAATAAGTAAGTTTTTTAAGAATGCATTTTAATGCAATTGCATTTTTTAAATACAGTTTTCGTTAAATATGCTATTTAAAATTTTTGATTTTTTAACATATTTGGAAATATGGAATTTGTGCATTAAAATACAAACGTAAAAATCTACTTCGTATAATAAAACTTCTCAAAAAATATGTTATACAATTTTCATATAAAAATAGAATTCTTCCTTATTTTTTGAAAAAAATTATTTAAATTTGTACAAAAGTTAACAAAATAGAGAAAGTTTTCAATTTCAAATATTCATATCTCTTTAAGTCATATCTCTTCATTGATATGGGTTATTCTCTTCTTTTTGTGTAATTCAGTCAGCATTTCCAAAATATCCTTTTCCTTAAAAAAATATTTGCAAAATAAAAACGTTATTTATAGATGCATTTTTGACAAGTGCGAATTCATTGCAATATTAAATTATCTAGTACATATAGGTTTACTAGTTTCAATAAAGATCAAAAATCTGAAATAGCATATTCAAAGGAAAATGCATTTAAAAAATGCATTTGCATTAAAATGCATTTTTCAAAAATCTTTTTTTATTTGTGAAATATTCGTGTTGAAACCGTTTATTTATGGTAGTTGTGTGTTTAATCAAATAATATTAATCTAATCTGAATAGGATTAAAATATTTTCCCCTTCTCATATTTTACGATATTTGGTAGCTGTTTCATCAAACAGAAAACGTCAAATAAATGAGCGTAATGAGAACTAAATGAAAATCAACTCTGGATTTTGTCGCAAAAATTGCAGGAAAAAACGATGAAAATTTTCGTGCCAAATATTTGCGTAGTCTGAACTTAGCTTAAGAAATCTACATTTTATTTTTCATTATTTTGTTTCAAATCAAAATTTTACATTTACTTATTCGTACTTGTTTTGAAAATGTGCAGCAATTTCTTTTTTGTTTAGACAAAAAGATGAAGAGCAATAAACTGAAACTACGATTTAAATATTTTAAATGCATAAAATAATTTACGTCAGCCAATTCCTTAGTTTTGTAAATAAACTTATGTACATTAGACTGCACTTAAATTTACCGACTATTGAATTTTGACCGCAACTCCCCCTATAATTAATTATTTGGTTGTAAAAAGCTATTGAGTTAAATATAAATAAAATGGGATATTGTTAACCCGTGCGGCATCGGTCCTGAAGAGTGTATAGTCCTTGTACAAATTATACTCTCGATCAGAATTTAATGCTCTTCTTCAGTTTTAAAAATTCAATCAAAGTCAAAAACTAATTCTAACATCAAATTAATTTTTATAACGATATAAAATCTGTAGTGCACCACTTTTAAGTAAAATTCCAAATATTTTTCTTATTGCCATTTTTGAATTATTGTTACAAAAAAAAAAAAAAAAAAACAATCAGGGGCGATTTGCAAATTATCTATTTCGCGACGTTAGAATACAAAATGCTGCTTGCACTATAAACTACTTTCTTTCACTTCGTTCGACTACTACTCTCCCTGAATTTCGAAGAGCAAATCAAGTCAGTTGTAGTTTAGCAGTTGTTGAAGGAAGACTTCGCTACGCAGCTTTAAAAATACACTAAACAAAATGTTTGATGGGAAGCTGATTTCTTTTTTTAGGGAATATGGATGGAGAAGCACAATGCCTTATATGTTATCGTTTTTTAAGTAACAAGTGTTTGTATAATATACAAAGGATTTACCGCTCTTGCTACATAAGTTATGATAATCTAAAGGAGGTATAACGAAAAATTATAGTTTTGAATGATTCATTGATTCTGAAAAAACCATCGTATGTAGTTTCTCTGGCTTTAGCAAAACAATATCGACCATTTAATGATTTTTATCTTTTTTTAGTTTACCATTAGATTTTTTGAGTTGTTTTGGACAAAAATATCAAGAAGCTTCAAAACTTTGCCAAAAAATTACAATATCTCGACGTACACTGACACGTAGGACTGAAGATATTAGCAAATTTATCTATTCTACAACTATATAGAATAGTATAGTATTTTTCAATGTCGCTGGACGAAAGTACAAACATTAATAATATTTGCCAGCTTGTAGTTTACATCAAAAATGTTTATAAAAATTTATTTTGTTTTGAAAAAGTTTCAGATGTAGTTTATATTCATGGTTATGTAACGGGACAAATTTTATGTGATGCAATCAGCACTCACGTTTTTTCAATTGTTGATAGAAATAAATTAAGTTTTGTATGCTCGCATGAAAGTAATGAGAATATTTTAGAAATTTTGAAAAAAATAGAATTCATAGCTTAGCTTTCCAGATATATCATAACGCTGAAATAATATAAATAAATTTGATAAACAGGTGATAAATTTTATCATGTTATAGAAAATTTCCCCTGTAGACCCTACGTAAAATAAAGTCAAAAATAAAAAAAAATAAGGTTAACACATACTTTTCGTTGTTTGGTCGTTTACTTTCTACAATTGAAAAGTTTTAGCAGTGTAAAATTGAGTAGCGTTCATTCAATTTCGTTTTTTACTGCCTCACACACACAAGCGCAAACGTAAAGTAGTGTGTACCCTTCACTTCATGTAAAACTAAATTCGCTTGAGTAAATTTTTCCGAAGGCAAAAAACTTTACAATCTTCCTACTCTGGCACTCCTTTTTTTATTTATTTTGTTTGTTTTTGAGAAAAACGATAAAGAAAGTTCGCTTTTATTTTTTCTAAAAACTACACGTTGAAATTTTTTCTTAAATAGTAATATCGATTGCTACTTAAGATAAAAATAAAACATAAATTTTTTAACTCTTTTGGAATTGAATTATATCTTTTATTAAGATTTAACCAAATGAATTATTTAGTTTGTGACTAGGGGTTTTATCCCGAGCCTTCCCGGAACGCATTCCCGGAAAGCATTTAACGCGAATTTTGCCAATTTTCTACTTACCGATTCCCGGAATTTTTTTCGGGAATCCCGGGAATTAAAAACTACCAAAAATGTGTAATTTTAGAATTTTTAAAAATCAAAAATTCTAAAAAAATGTCAAGTAAATATATGGTTATATGATTACATTGCTTTGCGCCCAGTTCATTTTAATTAACTCTAAAGAGTTTATTAAAATACAAGAAAAAATTATTTACGAACTAAGAAATACTAAAATAACAAAACTACTTAAGTATTTAAAAACTTGGAACCACTGCTATTAGAAAACATCGCCATTGTTAGATGAATGCATTAAAACATAGTTTTGTAAGCAGAGTGATCGACTCCAATCGCTTTTAAAACCGGTTCTTTGGTGTTAAGCACTGTCGGTTTTTTCAAAATGTTCATTTTTCGAATGTCGAATAAACTATCGGTTCTAAAAATAACATTTTATTTCAAAAAAATATGTAATAAATGCTAATATTTGAATGGAAGTTTAGGAAAATTTTTTTAACTGATTAAAATTAATTCAAAGTTAATTCAAAGTTAACTTTGACTCATAAATAAAGTTTAATGTCAAATTGTAATAGTTATCTTTCATGAAATACGCCTTTCAATGGAATTATTTTTTTTCTCTTGTAACACCTGTAATATTCTTACAAACAATTTAAATATTTTAGAGTTTTTATTAATTCAATATTTGTAATAATAGTTTAGTTTATTTTTTAAGGAGTAGTATTTAAAAGAGGTCTAAGTGCAAAACCGATTAAAAAAGATGAGACACTCTTTTTCCATATTAAGTATTAAGATATGGAAAAAGAGTCTCATTTTTGATTATTATTTTCATATTTTAATAAAAATTTGTATCTAAAAATAATTATATTTAATAAATTTTCACTTCAATATTATAAAATTTGTTGAGGTTTTGAGAGACATATAGTCTCTTTTGATGGAAATATTTACTTCTGCAAAAAAAACCGGTTAAAAAAAGCAACCGGTTTTTAAAAATTCCAACTATTCGAACTATTGGAAAATGGGTTTCTTAAATAATGTTTAAGTTTTTATTATCGATAAGATACTTAAATAGTACAACATTTTTTTTAATAGATATAAGTATGTAGTATGAATATAGTTTTTAATATAACAATGATTTTCCAAATAAGCATTTTGAAAATATTAACACTTCTATTCAAAAACAACTTTTAAATGTAAAATAAATTTTTCTTCAAAATGATTGTGAATACTATTTGTTATTTGTTACTCAACAGAATTTTTATTAAAAACTATTTTCAATACCTATTACAATTTATATAATTATATTAAAAAAGGTATCTTCAAACATAATATATTTTAATTTTAAAAGTAGATACATAGATGTATTTGCTTGCAAATTGTGTGTAATATATATATATATATATATATATATATATATATATATATATATATATATATATATATATGCTTTTTAAATAATATTGCATTTCTCTCGAATACCCTTAAATATTCCGATTCCCGGGAGTTGAAAAATGTCGGGAAATTAAAAATTATATTTGTACCGCACATCCTATACCAAAGTACAAACATTTTTTATATTCTTTCAAGTGGGTCATAGAAGTGTGTTTAAATTAATATAAAATAGGAACAAAATACAATCACTCATAGAAGATGCCAGTGGGAGCACAAATGAGAACCTCAATTTACAAAAATTGCGCTTAATATATAAAATAGTGTTTAGTTGCAAAGTTTGATGTAATATCTTTTAATATATTCGAGATATCGAAAAATGGATTGCGGATTTACAAAATGGGCATATGAATTATATATAAGTGATATCTAACTAACTTTTTACAAAAATATTCTATGCTGCATATAAGTAATCATATAATGATATGTAAGTTTTTCCTCAGCACAACGGCTATTTTGCTCTCCTGAATAAAAGATACATAAAACTTTTTCATAAAATATGGTTTATATTACATGCATAAAATACCTACATCAATTAAAAATTTCATGTTGTACGGTATGTTGTCATCGAAGTGAACGGATTTTAGTTACCGAGTTTACATTTATTTTTGAACCATTTGTGTAAAATTTCATTATCGTACATGATTTTAGAGACTCACATTTTTATAGAAGATCCTTTTCCTTTTAAAACGACTTTTATTTTTCGATTTTACTATATTGTATTCCTAATTAATACAAAATCATTTTGTCTACCTAAAGTCATGCGTTAAGTGATATTATGGATTTCGGCCAATAACTTTTTTTGTTATATTTAAACCTATATTTCCAATACCCAGCAATTATTATCGAATTGAATTTTTTTAGATCCTTAGTTTACTTTGTAAATGTTAAAAGCAGAAATGTTTTTTTGGAATTCCTAAAACAGGAAAAGGAAAATATGAAACGAATACTTATAAACAGTGATGTCAGATGAAGGAAATTTTTCTTTTTGGAGGTAATTTTTAAAGAAAATTTATTTATTTATTTATATATATAAAAGAAAGTGATGTTAGTTACTATTGTTATAACTCAAGAACGACTATACCGATTTTGATGATTCTCACCAATTCGGACCGGTCACCGGCCAGAAAAGGATAATACGAAAAAAAATTCGCGAAAAATCCGCGATAAAAAAAAAACTCTTTTTTGTCATAATTTCTTTGCCTTAATAATCATTAAAAATATTTTTTTTTAATACAAATTATAACAATTACTGTTTCTGTTTCTATCGAAACGCTTACTTTTTTGTGCAATTTGTTTTCTGGTGGTGGTGTAGAATTCTATTTCCAAACGGTAAGTTCCAAGTAAAGCTCATCATTTAGTGAGGTTGTGATATTTAAAACCATTTGTTGTATTTTTGGCATTCGTTATTAAGTGTTATTCAAAATGCCGCGACCCAAGAGATCTAATATTTCGCGTCGAACACGTAATGCAAGTACTTATCGTAATATCGTCAATCAATTGAATATATATGAACGAGAAATCGCACGAGAACAACCCCGTATTAGTTTGGCCCGACTTCGTACATCACAAACGCAGGAAGAAAGGCAGGCGAGAAATGAAACGGCTCGGTTAGCAATGAGAAATCGTCGAGCAAATGTAGCAATTCAACAACTTTAAAATTTTTATTCAACGCATAAGAAGAATTGCTTCAAGTTCTGATTTGAATCAAGCAGCGTTCCATTACAACTGCAATTTCGACTACAGCTCTCATCATTCCGTTCAAAAAAAAGACATTGTCTATCCGCTAACCTTAAGATGAAGTAATAAATAAATATAAATTCAAATTTGCCTTAAATACATGCGTATATTTTTTGATTGAGCCCACATCTACATCATATTTAAATTCTTCTGCAAAAAACACTTTATAATAGGTATTCCTTAGATTTTTATTTAAAGGTCGTAAATTTCGTTAAAATATCAATTTAAATCGTTCAGTAATACAACACTAATGTTTGCTTAGGGCCAGCAACGCGGCTCGGGTCAGCTAGTTTTTAATATATTTAAATTTTTCTCCATAAATAAATAAGGACAAATGCAATATTATCATGCACATTTATTTAAGAATAGAAATCCTAATTTGCCGAAACGATATTTTCAGTGTTAACTTTTTTCTTTTAAAATATTTTTTGCGTATTTTTTTTATTGAATTATAAACAAAAACTACATAGAAAAAAGTTTTTGAATAAATATAAGAATTTACTTTCATTGATTTTAGTTCATAATATTTAAGAATAATGTCTTAAATATTAACACATTTGTACATTTTTTGAAATTAATCAAAATAAGACTTAAATTAAATTGTTTAAATTTTCATTTACATTTTCAATTTGTAAAAAAAAATGTTTCAAATTTTCTTCGGAAATTTTTAGGTTTTTAATGATTTTTAGCTACATTATATGAACAGAAGAGAAGCGGTTTTTATCAAAATGATGAGCCGCAGAATACGAGCCAAATTATGCAAATTTGTAAACATTATTTTTTACAGATTTTCCTTGGAATTTTGTCATTTTAGGGCGATTGTTGTTATTATTTTCATTTACCATTTTTCAATAAAATCTAGTAAAACTAAATCAAAGATTTAACAAAATTTTTGCAAAATTACTAAAATGTTCATTATGAACAATTTAATAATACCTATCAACAAAATTTTATTTTTTATGAAAAAGCTATGGGAAAAAAAGTCATGTTCGATTCATAATATTTATAAAAAAAAAAAAAAAAAAATTCAAATATATAGTACATTTATAAATATATGTGTACATTTATTTAAATTTTCAACGTGTTGTTTTAATAAAAAATATATATTTTATTAAAAACAGCAATTTCAAAGTAGAGGGAAAACATTTTCTGAAAATAGGGAAAAAATTAATGTCTTTTTTAAAAAGCAGAGGGATTTTATTAAATTTTTTCTGGCATCACTGTTTATAAAAATACCGAAGTTTAATAAAATTAAATTCAAGTCAAGGTGCATTGAAAATTTGATTTTTAGAAAGGAAATTGAAATCGCTTTAAAAAGGTTTATCAAAAAATCAATAGTAAGAAATATGTAGAAACTTATTTTTCAGAATATTATATTAAAATGCAAAAGTTAAATGAAAAGTTGACCACTTCAGATAAGAAAAACATTTATCAAATTATAAAATTTATGAGGTGATTTTTAACATTTTTATAATCTTATGAGATGAAAAAATAAAAAATATACTTAAAGTTTATTAAAATTAGGATACTGCATTTTTGCCATTGTTATTTTAGAATTTTCTTTATTAAAAAAATAGCATTTCACATAGAGGCATGATTATATAATTTTCGAAACAGCGGAATATATTATTCTAGCTTTTTTTTTTATTTAAACTTATATCGTTAATGTAATTTATTCAATTATAATTTTTTTTGTATCGGGAACATAAATATTTTCAATTTCATCGTATATGTGTTTCATCAATTGATTTTATTCTCTATTTATAGGGAAGACATTGGCGAAACAATTGTTGTCATCACTTTCAATCTGCCTATTTACTTGTCTTAATAAACGATTCTGTGAGCGTGTGACGAAAGAAAGTATTTTGTACAATTAACGATAGATTTTTTGGCAAAAGTTTATATTTAAGGAATGCGCACGAAAAAATTAATGCATACAATTCAGCTTATAAAAATTAAACCAATAGGTAAATATTTTTGAAAATTTGTTTTTTAAAGAACGTTATGTTCAAGTTTTAAATTTGAAAGAAATATTCATTTTTTACTGGTTTTAAATAAAATGTTTAATATTTTCTGGAATATCCTACGTAAGAGGAAGGAATCTTTTCTGACGCACTCTTTTTTAAATATTTCTCTGTTAACAGTGTCATTTATTATGAATAAAATGCATCTTTCCCCACATGTTTCAAAATTTGAGTCAACAATTTCGATTGTTTCACACTATGTTTATCTGATACATTTCCCCTAATATTAGTGATATGCAGTGTTGCCAATTTAGCCTTTTTAATGCTAAATCTAGGCTTTTTATTTTTCTTTTAGCTTCAAAATTTTTGTTTTATCTTCTAGCTTTTTTGATTTTTAAAATTGCCTTAAAAAGGCACTTAGTATTTGTACAGCAAAGAAAATAATTTTTAATTTAATATTATTATTTTTATTTTTACAGCGCTTTATTCTCAAAATCAAAATATAAGTAATTTTATGAACTTACTAAATCGATTATTATAACTATTTTTTAATATACTTCATTAAACATAGAAACTATTTATGAATATTATTAAAACATTTTTATGAAAGTGAAAATCACACAAAATTTGAAAATGCATAATCAAAAAGGAATTATAGCTCAAAAATTAAGAAGTCATTTCAAAGCATTAGTTTTTCTTATGAAATATAACCTAAATTTGTATGGGAACTTTTTAGCCGATTTTTCATTAGTTTTTTTTTTTTTTTTTTTTTTGCTGGAAGCCGTTCTATGTTTAATTTATAAATTTACCAAAGCATCTGTAAAAAAAATCAAAAACAAAATAGAACGAAAAATTTTTTAAAATAAAACAAAATTAACTTTTTTCTAGCCTTATTTTTTGAAGTATTTAGCATTTTTGAGCTTTTTTTTAAAGATCAATTTTGCTTTTTTTTCTTACCTCCTGGCAACATTTGTGATATAGAATTCATAACCAAGATGTTGTTGTTTTTATTACTCTTTAGGCAGCACTCATATTAGTCTCAATAATTTGTGTCCTCTCTTTTGACTTCACATTTTTTCTAGCGTTCTTATTAGGAACTTTTTTCTTTCATGGGTTTTCAGGCCAGCCTTTTTTAACTTTTCTCATAAAAGATACAGAGCAATTTAAAGAATGAGTTACGTTCCATACAACGATGTAGAGATTTTCTCTAAAAATTTATATTATCTTTCCATATGTTATCAGGGTTCATTTCAGTGATCATGAGATCTTTGTAATTTTTTACGACTCAAAAAACTGAATTTCCCAACTCACCTAGCAGTTGTTTTATGTGCTCGATATTAAAGTTTTGCACCTAGTTAACTAGTGACAACTAATCTTCTTCACGTACAGTTAAAAATATAAGTATTGAGGTGTGTACCGATTTTTTCGTGTGCAGTCCTTATATATATATATATATATATATATATATATATATATATATATATATATATATATATATATATATTTTTAATTTTATGTTTAAAATTTAGGCAATTATTAGACTGACGCGTGCTAGAAAATAATTCATCATTTATAAGACACAGCAATTGTACGAAAATATCAATTACGACATATACATTGTACAATAAGTAGATTATGTTAGAGAAATCATAAATAAGATTTCAATTAGCAGATGACCACTTGAAATAATATTAAGTAAATAAATATTATTCTATAGGAATCATATTAAATATACGTATGTTAGGAATTAAACATTTGATGCAACTATGCTAAACGTATTCCTCTCCATTTGATAATACCATGCAGTTTTGGGGACTGTACAGATCTAGTAATTGCACCTATTATTTTTATACTCAAAAGTCACTTTACTTCTGGTTAAAAAGAGTCAGTAAAAAGGCTTTTGCTGTCTTCTTTTTCGACGTATTCTGTAAATATTAAATTTTTATGAAATATATGTATGCATTATATAGTGCAAGCTGGATTTTCGCGACTAATTAAAAACCAGACCTATCGCGAAAACTGAATTTTCGAGATAACAGAACCCAAAATTTTATTGAAAAATTTGATGTAATTTTAAAAATTAGAATTGTTTTTATTGATATATTTACATTTTAAACATTTTTAAAGAAATTGGAGATTTTGATTGCTTTTTTGGCAAATTATTTTTTAAAATAACAGCTGAATAACGTAGTTCATATAGTGCTTTTGTCGGCTTATCATTTTCCAAAGCCCATTGTGTGCATATGTTTATCGATGTTATACAATCGTCCACTTTAATTTTGTTTTCTTCACGACCACTATCGTATAAATCCTCCGATTCTGTACCGGATAATTCCATTTGCTCCTCATTACTTTCCACATGAAATTCTTCTTGAATCCAGTTTTTTATGTCAGCATTCGTGAAAAGATGATCCGTGCCACTTTCCGTTGTAGGTACGAACTTTTTTAATGAATTTTCTTGCTTTATAATGCGGTAAACCGAAGACGTATGCAACTTGTAATTCACGCAAATTGAATTTATAGAATCTACACTTTAAAATTTGTTTAAATCTCTAATTTTTGAGAAATCGTTGGCTTTACAATATATTGAACTTTTCTCACATTAAGAGATGTATTTACACCACAAATAACACGAATAAACTGACATTATTGAAGATCAAAATCATCCATAAATGTTAATATACCAAAAGACGGGGATTTCCCTTTTTTGGTTATAGACATTGTAATCAAATTTAAAAACAGATTAAAGTCGCGAAAATTTTTTCGTAAACTGAGCTTGCATTGTATTATGTTATTTAAGCACTTTATTTATATAGGAACTATAATCAATTATGATCCCCCTAAAATTTGGTACTATGATTTCTGCTTATATACAACTTATTTGTGTCAAATATTAACCTGATACTAACTTCAGTATAGTATTTATGCACGATAAGATGATTTTCGGAAAAACGGTTTATTTGAGAGCTATTGTAAATTACACAAGTCAACAAATTAATAAAAGTTAAATGGTGCCGAGAAAACGTTAGTGGTTCTGTAACATGCCGACACTGGTAATACTCAAAATGTGAAAAAAAATTTTTGTACGTGTAGTTTTGGATATAATGTCAATTTTTAATAGTAGCTGTCCAACGTACTTTCTTCGGCCCGGCTTGAAACTCTATCGGTAATTTTGTTTAATAAATTCATTTTAATAACATGTCGTCGTCTCGATGAAGTTGTCTCAATGATCCAAACGTGTTTCGTTACATTTGTGGTGACTACAGCGTTAAAAAGTTTAGAAAACCTTTGACGGATTTTACAAAAAGTGCTTATTTTTCTTATTTTAATTTGGAAATTGAGGATAAAAATAAGCCGTGGATTCCTTAAATGGTTTGTAAAATGTTCTGTGATCATTTAAAACAGTGTATGAATGGTTAAGGACTTCGTATGAAATTCGGAGTGCCTATGCAGTAGAAAGAATAAAAAATCACTTAGATGGCTGCTACATTTACTGTATTAAAATTCGTGGAGTTAATCTGAAAAAAATTATTTATCAAGTCGTAGAATCAGCCAGAAGACCTTTACCACATTTACAGGATGTACCTGTTCCAAAATTATGGTCTTAAACTGAACCCTAGTTTGAAAAAAATCCTTGACAAAATGAGTAGCAGTAGTGATTTTGAAGAAATACCGTCTACAAACCCCAAACCATTTAAACAAGAAGAATTAAATGATATGGTAAGATGTCTTGAATCACCTAAGGAATCTGCAGAAGTATTGGCTTCTAGACTAAAAAAAAGGAAACTTGTTGTCATCACATGCAAAATTGACATACTATCGCAAAAGAGAGCAAGACTTACCTCAATTTTTTCATTCGAAGGCGATATTGTATTTTGTTTTGATGTGCAAGGCCTTATTCTGGCAATGGGTCTTTCCGAAAACCAGCCAAATGAATGGCGCCTCTTTATAGATAGCTGCAAACAAAGCCTGAAGTGTGTACTTTTATACAAGACTAAAGAAGAATACCTAAATATCGCACTTGTGCTAGACAAAATCAAATATAGCGAGCACCAATGGATTATTGGTGTTGAACTTAAGATGACTAATTTCTTATTAGGACAGCAAAGTGTGGATTCACCAAATATCTATGTTTTTATTGTCTGTGGGACAGCCGGGCCAAGCACCTACACTAGGAAAAACGAAATTGGCTAGTACGTGAGGCGTTGGAGTTTGGAAATCATAACATCATAAATCCACCTTTAGTTCCAAAAGAAAAAATTATATTGCCTACCTTACACATTAAACTAGGTCTTATGAAGCAGTTTATCAATGCCCTGGATAAAAATGGTCAGCGTTTCTCTTATATAAAGACAAAATTTCCAACACTGAGCTTAGAGAAAATAAAAGCGGTAGTTTTTGATGGCCCATAAATAAATAAATGATTTGGAACGGTCTGCTTGGACTTCTTTTGTTGAAGTTATTAAAAACTTTTTTGGAAATTACAAGTCAAGCAACTACCGCGAAAATGTCAACGACATGCTATATAACTTTAGAAACTTGGGATGCAACATGTCTATCAAATTGCACTACCTTCATCTCGACCGATTCCCAGATAATCTTGGATCTTTTAGCGATGAGCAAGGGGAGCGGTTTTAATTGGGATCTGAAAACTATGGAAGAGAGGTACCAAGGCCGATGGGATCGGCATATGATGGATGACTACTGTTGGGAAATGCAACGAGACCTTCTCACTGCACATCATTCACGAAAGTCACGAAAAAGTAAGTTTTTATGTAAATAATAATGCAAAAAATCACTTTTTTCATATATATGCTCAAAAGCGAAATACTAGAAAACTGCACGTAAAAATTCCAACTTTTTGTTATTTTTGTAATCAGTATGAAATCCTAGTTTAAAAAATATATACAGTTCCTTGGCACCAAAACTAGTGTTGACTTGTGTTATTAGTCATGAAATTTGGCAAACCGATTTATGCTTATATAAAACTTATTCCTGCTGAATTTCATTAGAATATTAATTTACTTAAGTCATTTATGATCGCTAAATCTCTATTCCGGAAGGGGAATTGTATGGGGACTAGGTGATATAGTGGATCGGTCATAACCAATTTCAGTAAGCTCCATCCTTGTAACATGAAAGTTCCACGAGTCCCCATGGGCAGCCAGCCAGCTGTCCAGCCAAACGGACGGACATTAAATCCACTTAAAAAGTGATCCGGGTGTTAGATAATTCTTCTTGTACGTTGCAAACATCAGCACAGGTGCATAATACCCCAACTACCTATGATGGTTTAGGGTATAAAAACTTAAAATGACATTTTACTAGAGAAAATGCACAAAGTAATTCAAAAAACCTTTGAACATTTTGCCGAATCTCCGCACAGTTGCTTATTTTGCTGAAAACCGTGACAAAAATCAAAAACTTCATAAAAGAATTGTATAAAAGGCTCTGATAGAAAACTTTTCAAAGAATAAGAATTAAAAAAAAAAAAATAATAATCGGTTTAATATTGTAGCCGTTACAGCCGCTTAAAGTTAGCATTTTTTAATCTGCAAAAAAAGGCGAAAAATTTGGAAAAATTTTGATTTTTGGACACGAATTGTATCCATATGATTCAATCAATCAATCAATTATTATTATTATTATTATTATTTTGAATCATAGAAAAGTAAGGTTAATTTGAAATAAACTAAAACAGAAATATTTACATTTGGCAATTTATTTTGAAGGGCGCAGATTTTTAAAGACACAAGATAATACTCTATCAATAAAATTCAATAAAATTTAATTCCATCTAACTGCCACCCTAAGTGAAAAGCCAAAAAAAAAAAAACTGTGACAACCTCGCAATAAAACTTCGGATATTTATTAAAAAGTACTTCGGGATATTTTTTGTTCAAAGGATCATAACATTTAATTCGTAATTTAAAAAATATTTGAAACACAAATCCTTAAGCTTTAAAATAAACTCTAATACTTTGAGGTAGACCCATAGGAATTTTATTTCTTAAATGGTCACACTTTTTAAAAAACACCTTATTTATATCCTTTTGCCAAGTTCAATAGAACAGAAATAAGAAATAAGATTAAAAGTGAGACGTCAAATAGATAGTACTCTACCTAATTTAATAAAAGTTGCATAGCCCTAGTCGCATCGTGGCGAAACTAAAAAAACTTTGACAACCTGGCATTAAAACCGGCAACATGTATTAAAGAGTGCTTCATTAAATTTTCTGTTAAGCATGTAACAACATTTAAGCTACGAAGGAATTTATATAATATTATATAATATTTAAAAGACAAATCTTAAACTTTAAAATAAACCTTAATAGATTGGGATAGGACCATAGAATACTTAATAATTTTCAATCAAAATTCAATATTATACATAATATTTTCAGTACTTATGTCATATTATATTTATAGATTTGTTTCTTACCAGCTTGAAAATCGGTTGATGTATCAGATTTACATAGAAACTATTAGATATTTCATACTATATCAATATTAATTCAAATTTGTTGCCTTATCTTGCACATGTAAAATTCTAAAGAGTTTAACTGCAAAAACTTAATAATAAAAGCCCGTATTATTATTTTTTTTTTGATGCTGATATAGGGGGCCTATGCTTAATTAAGGATCGATCGTCATAAAATTTGGCGTAGTATTCTCAACTTATAAAAAATTTATTTGTGTAGCAAAATGTATCTTAATACTAATAATTTTATGATGTTTACCCACGTACGAGTGATTTTCGGAATTTAGATCTATATTGGAGCTATGTTTACAAAATAAAACTAATCTTCATAAAACGTATATATATATATATATATATATATATATATATATATATATATATATATATATATTTTTGATATTATCATTTAAAAATTTGTGATTTCTGGAAGTAGGCATATGGGAATAGCCAACTGTGGATCGATCTTCCTGAAATTTTCATATTTAAGACAATTATAATGTAAACCAGGTGAAATAACAGATCGTGTTAAATTTCATTCAAAATAAAATACATTTTGTACTTTATTTTACATGGGAAAGACTTCTCTATAAAATCGCTTCGAAAATATGTATTTGATATACAAATATATAATTTAATATAAACAAAACTTTTAAAATTTATACTTGAACAAATATGGAATTTGGCATAAAAGTTTGGAGCCCCCATGAACTGCTTATAATAAAGCATAAGTGTCTTCTTCAAATTGCTTTTTAAATTTTGAAAATATCTGCATTGGTTCAAAAGATATGATTTTTCCAACGAAAAAGTCAAATTGAACGACTGTGCGAAGATGCGTTTTTCAATGTTGCCGTTTTATGTTAAATAAGCATTATTTTGAAACCTAAATTTATAACATCAAAATAGACAGAAAACATATTTTGTTTAATTTGTATATAAAAAAAATAATTCAGAAGGCTAAATATTTTCTGCAGTAAATTTATTATAAATCGCGTAGTCGATTCGTCGAGGTGCAGCTTTTATGCTTTTCGGCATAAAAAGCTACACTTTTCAGGGTTAAATAAATTTCCATCACTAAGCGGAGGATACCTTTTTTTTATTCTATTGTTAAAACTGTTTAAAATTTTCTTTAGTTAAACTTCTCTTTAATTTAACATAGTGTTCAATTTATTAAATATTTATTTCTTTTATCAAATGTTTATTCATTTGGAAAAAGGATGTTAACATGTTAAGGGTTTTATATTGCTAGTTTTTCCTTTATTCTCAACCTTCGTATTTTGTTGGCAAACTTTTCCAATAATAAAATTTCTTTGAAATTTTATTGATAATTTTTAGCATATTATTTTGCGTAGATAAAAGAAATGAAGGAGAATATTCACTTAAAGTAGGGACTTCTAATCAAAAGCAACAATCGAAGAAGAATTTTGAATATAGGAATGTGGTATAAAAGCATTAATTCCCAAGAAATTATCGAAATTTAATTTAGGCTTTATTTCTAGCGGCAAATTGCTAAAAGAACATTAAATTAAACGAGTTGGTATATATTAAACTTTAAAATTGTAAGTTAATACATTGAAGAGCATAATTGCTTTGAAGTTTGAAAGAATGTTATTTTTTCCAGATTTATAGTGAATATGAAATACATTTTTAACTGGTTTTTATTGAGAACCAAACAAAAACCACTAAAATAACTATTTATGATACATCCTGTTTAGCAAATTTTAGAACCGTAGCTTTTATATATAAAGATAAAAATAAAATTTCAAATTTATAGAAATTATTTTTTAGGATTATGAAATTATTACAATAAATAATTTATTAAAAAATGTTAAAAAAAATATTTTAATATTGAAACTATGTATTCTCTGATCGAAGAAATATCAAATAGAGCGGAAATGAAAAATATCCAAGAAATGTGAATGTTAACAAACACTACATTGGGAAGAAACAAGGTACGAGTATGTAAACGATGTAGTTTTTGAAATTTTATTTTTCAAAAATCAATTAGTCTTTGTTTTGGTATAAACGGCATATTAGCCTAAAAGCAAGATTCTAGCTTTAAAGAGGCTAAATTTTAGTATATCAACAGAGAAGAAAAAAAATAATTTGCTGTTACTAATTTTATATCTACAGTATCATCCATTTAAGCATTTGTGTATTATCCAAATCAGAAATAACAACTAATTTTATGCACTTACTAAATCGATTATTAATTTTTTTTTTCATTAACCATATAAACTATTTATAAATATAATTTAATATAATTTTATTATTTTTATTAAAATTTCTCATTAAAGCGAAAATTTAACCACAGATTTAGAAATGCTTAATTAAAAATTAATTATAGTTTAAAAATGACTAGTTTCCAATAGGTGATTTTGCCAGCAGTTTCCTGTATTTTATTTATAAATTTATTACATCTTTAAAAAATATCAAAACTAATGAGAACGAGAAGAAATAAGTTTTTAAATTAAAGGAAAAATTTTAACATTTTTCTGGCCTTGTTTATTGGGACATTTAACTTTTTTGACCTTTTTTTAAGTTCAATTTAGCCTCTTTTTTCTCGCCTCCTGGCAACACTGCCCACAAATGTGCATTAGAAATTTTAAATTATCTAATGATAACCACAACCACATAATTCAAATAAAAAAATGACCGTACACTGAGGCGTCGTTAATGGGAACCGGACTATTGCGATGTAAACCAAATCAATATTTTCTATGTATTTACTATGGTGTTCAATTATTCGGGTTTTCGTATTAATCGATTAATTTGACAAATAATTATTCGAGGTTAAAAGTTGATCGGTTAATAGCCCATTAATGGCAAATTATTCGACAAATCGTAAGGCATATAAATAACAATAATTAAAGTATTTAATTATTATTAAATAGTTATTTAAAAACATAATATATAACAAATACTTTGACTCAGTACTACGAAATGTTCTTCTGATTCAACTTTATTTAACAAATCAATCTTTTTGCCATAAAAATCAAAATTAATATTGTGGTTTTACGTACATATTATTGCTGAAAATTTGAATTTTAATTACTTAAATAAACTTATAGTTACTATACTCGAAATTATCAGTCTAACCACAAAAGCTAAAAAGTAGATTTTAAATCCATAAAGTCGACTATTATTATTTAATTTGAAAAATGTTTGGAAAAAAATCAATTTTTTTTAAAATATTTTAGTGCTTTGTATGTTTTGCGCAATGAGTGTACAACTTATATAAAACTACATATGTAAATGACAGATTTAATTGGTTTTAAAAATATTTTGTTTATATTTATATTTACTTTAAGTTAAATAATTAAAAAATAACATTTTATTTATAAATTGCATTAGATGCATAAATGCACTTGCAATTTTTAAACTGCAAATTTTGCAGAATCTCTTGAGCACAAATTTATTAAAAGATATTTTATTAAAATAAAAATAAAAATACTAATTATTCAAATATAACTTTATTTGGAGACATATTTTTAAAATTTTTTATAAATAAACCAAAAAATTTGGTTAAAAAAATGTTTATTTTTTCAATCCAAAACACAAAAATATTTGAATCAATAAGCTTTTGTATGGGAAAATTTGTTGTTGTTTTTTGGAAAAAAATATTAAAATAACTGTAGCTTCTTGTCACAAAAAAAAAAACTTAAACTGAATTGTTAAGTTAATATATTAAGTTTTAAGCTTATTTGAGAAAATTAAAAATCGAAGAGGGAGAAAGTTCCCAAAAATGCATGCAAAAAATACATTTGCATTATAAATGCATTTTTTTAAATATTTATTTCCTTTTCTAATTTTGATATTAAAAGAGGAATTAATTGCCTTTCTAATGACTTTTAAATCAATGAAATTGGACATAAGCTTCAAAAGATATGTATAATTAAAATTACATACAAAAAAAAAAAAAAAACATGCTAGTACCAAACATGAACCAAATCTGATGATCTATGGCATTTTTCATATTTAATTTCTCATGGAACAGACATTAAAAATGAGTTCGTCTTTAAAATCAAAAATTTTCTATAGTTATTACTCTCAAAAACTACATATCGGTTAATCGGCTATTCGGCACAAATTATTCGGTTTATTCGTTATTCGAGAATTGACAATTTTACATTATTTGAACAGATAATCGACCAAAAATAATCAGATAACAAAATAACGGTTAATCGATGAGATGCCCCGGTATTTACACTTAATAATAGTTTCCAGAATAATAATATTTTAACAGTGAAGAAGTGAAGTTAATTTTTATTAAAAAGGGACATTTTTGTAAAAAGAGTGAAATTAAAATACTTATATAAATTCTATTTTTATTTTCTAACTTAACTTAACACAGAGAGTTTAATCCATTTTTCTCCATTAATATTATCTTCAAAACTTTTACACCTGTTATTAACAATTATGAGACGCCTTATATAGATGCAAATCGAAATCATAGAGACCCGAATTGAAATCATAACTACGCAAATCTAAATATTGAAATTTCCGCAAGGCGGAACGACGTAAATCGAAACCATTCAAATTGTGAAAAGTCATCGACTTAGAATAACTTTCTGAATCATTTTAATGATGTCTATGCGTTCATGTTAACTTTGTAAATATTATTTCACCTAGTCTCCATACAAGTGTCCTCCTGCAATAGGGTTTTAACGCTCATAAGTATGTTAAATATAATATATTTATAGAGAATTCAGCATAATTAAATCTTTTGTAGTGCTAATACACCCCATCAGATTTCAATTGGATCGTTGAACAATTGGCCATAGCACCCATATAAGAACCCCCATCCCCCGAAAATTTCTTAAACGTACATAAATCCTGAAAAAATAGCAGTGTGTAGCAAATAAATTTAATTTAGATATAAATTTGGGTACTAAATTCCAAAGGGATCGGTCCATAATTGACCATGAAAGGTCCCGTCCCACAAAAATGTTAGTATATTTAAGAAATTTTTCACAAATAAGATTTTATTTTATTTTATTATTATTATTATTATTATTATTATTTTTTTTTTTTTTTTGAAAACTAAAAAATCTCTTAAAAGTACCGGATTTTAATACTAAAAAACCAACTTTTTATTTCAATCGAAAAACAATCTTTGATGATCAAAAAGTAATAAAATATTCATAATAATTTTTTTATTTTCACCATTCGTTTAATTTTTTTAATTCGTTTTGATCGAAATAAAAACTATAAATATCATTTGTGGTATTAATTAGAGAAGTTAAAAGCATTGTTTGTATAAAAAAACAAAATTTCTTTAAATGTGTTTCTAATGCTTTTAGATTTACGTAATGTCATTTTAATAAAGAATTTTAAATCGTGAAAATATAAATCTCTTTAACAGCTTCTTTCGAAGATGATTAAATATGATATTTTTAAAAAATTATACAAAAATATGTTTCCAAATAGAAGAGTGAAATATTTAAATATCTAAATTTAAAAAATTTGTTCAAAATTCATGAAAAGTTCCGCTAAATAATGGTACTAAATTTATTCAATTTAATAATTTTAAATAATTATTTCATCAAACACATCAAAAAGCATTACCATTATCAAAAATAATGGCAATAAAAATATTATAAGTACCATTGTCTCAATTTAATGGTAATGAAATCGACAATTCATTAGTGGATTTAATGAACTATTTCCAAGTATGGTTATTAATATGTGATATCCGGTTTCATTTTTAACTAATTTTATGAAGTCACACGAAACTATTGTTGTGAACTAATGCATGTATTTTTCTTGTCATAAATGAAATAATACTTTTATTTGTTATTTTTTTTTTTTATTTTTTAAAATCTATTTTATCAACACCCGAAAAATTCATAGATAACAGATCTTTAAAAAATAAATAAAAGGGAAAATTTGGTAACAAATGACAACTAAGAAAATTATAGTTTACCTTATCATACTCTACACCATTGCGGATAAGAGGTCTTTTATGTTTTGGCACAATTTTATTTAAGAACTAAAATGTTTAAGAAATATGTTAGAGTTCAAGAATCACATCCCCACGAGAAATTGGTGGAAATTCAGCAATAGTACGGTTCAGTCAGTATCAGTTTAGTACCAATTGACACCTAACGCTCACCAAGGTTCCAGTTAAGAACCAGTTGCAACAACCTCACTAACTAAGTATCAGTTGATAATCAATTAAATGCGCAATTAGCAAAACGCGCGCAATAACAAGCCAAAAAAATAAATATAAAACAATTGAGAGTGCAATATTCGGCTATGCCAAATCTTATATACCCTTCACTCGTGTTGGGATGTTATATGAAAAATTAAATTTGATGAAGCAACAACAATATCAAATGACAATATTAATAAAAAAATTAAGATAACATTCATTAAAAAAGGGTATTTTTGAAAATTTATGGACTGATTAGATTGATATAAAAATTCGAAATTCGAGAAAAATATTTTGTGACAGATCTACGTAAGAATGAAGTCCGTAGCTTTACAGAGGCATCAATAGTCAAAAACCCGTTTTGGCCGATATCTCGGATACCAATGGACCGATTGAGTTCATTTCTTCAGCACAAACATTCTGAAAAAATTCCGAATTTTCTGTGAGGAACAAAGGGTCTAGATTATATAGGGACTTCAAAAAGTTGAAAAACCAAATATGATATAATTAACTTTTATTATTTTTCAGTGCCCATAAAAACAACTAAATGCAAAGAAGCCATTAAATATATAAAAAAGTATTTGCAAAGAACTGAATTGTAGATCGATTTGGTTGATTCAAAAAGCCGAAATTTTATAAAAGTATTTATAACCGATCTGTATAAGATCGGAGTCCATAGTTTTTATAGGAACTTCAAAAAGTCTAAAGATACGTTTTTACTGATATCTCGAATACTAATGTAATAATGGAAATCCAAAAATCGCTTATACAAGGGCTTAGAAAAGTCCAAAACAAAAATATTTTTTGGAGATATCTTGGGTTTTTTTGGCGATTTCTCGGCTATTTATCTTTTTTGCTAATTAGCGTTCATCTATATTTTGTATACCAATATTTTGTATACCAAAATATTCGTTTGTGCTAAATACTATTAAGTTATCTTTTAAGTATTAACAAAGCTAGATACTAGACCAAGATCAGATCCAAACTGTTGCTTTATAATGTCTCATAGGTTTACTTAAACTTTTAATAAGAGTTTCCCAAGGACTCGGAGTCTCAAATCTTATAATGTTCAAGTTAAAATTTGTTAAATATAATTAAAACAAATTTTAATTAATGTAAGAAAATAATCAGCAAAAAACGACACTGAATTTTTTGTAGTATGTACATAAACTGTGGTCTCAATTTTTTCGAAAAAAATTTTGCAAATGCAAATCTTTTAAAGAGTAATGTAAGCTATTATTAAAAATATTTAATTTAAAAACCCCTAAATATTTGAATTGTTTGTAAGGTATTACAAGAGAGAAAACTAATTTTATGGATATCCGTATTTCATTCAAGATAAGGTCTGTTCCAGAAAAAATTATCTCTTGCAATTTTTGTCATAAAATGAAATCCTGAATATAAATCTAAACTAAAACCTTATTCTATTAAATTGTAATATATTATCATCAAAGATAAAATAAAAATTATTTTATTGTTATTAGGGTTCACAAAATTTTCTGACCATTTTCTTAACACCTCATATTAGTTTTTGTGCAGTACTTTTATCAACATTAAAGCAGGTTCTTCGCCACTTATTCTGAAATCTTGGGGGCTTTGTGCTATCTCATAAATTAATAATTTTAACAAATCTTCTGCTCCTACCGAACGTTACTTAGAACTGTTTGTACTAAGGTGTCAATTATTTGTTCTACTTCTTTAGTATTTACAATATTAAAGAATCTAAATATATAAATCTGGGATTCCATGAAATTTGAAGTAAAATGCGTTGGGAACCTCTGGTGTAGAGTACGCTTGGGCTCTAACTTATGGTCTTCACCTAATATAAAATATTTAAGATTATAACAAAAGTCATGTTAATGGTAAATGTAGACCGTTCAAGTTGATGTTAATGTTAATTTTTTGATGCTTAAACCTGGTTGTCAATGCTAATGTTAAAAAAAAAACTTCTTTAAACATCAAGCTTCAAACTCAATGTTTTTTCTAACACAAACAAAGAAATAATTGCATAAGCGTGGAAGGAAGGCAACAATGAGAAAACATGAATGCATATACACCATAATGAAAACATTGAAATTTGAGTAAAAAATTTTAATCTGATTAACATTGTTTGTCTATACAGATGGACTTTATTCACCTTTAAAATCTAAAATTTGTTATGCTCAAAATATATTTATGGAAATATTTAGGTTCCTGGATTGGATTCCGTTTTTAGGTCGGACTTGAAGTTTTTTGTGGTGCTTTTATATGGGAAAAATGTGTCTTTTGTACATTTTTTAGGAAAATTTAGCTACTACATACTTTGCTTTGTAACAAATCGTTAAAAAATCGCAATCTACACATAATATATCAAACAAGACATAGAAAGAAAAAATCATTAAAAAAATGTTTAAGTTATTACGAATTCCCCAGACCATTAATGTACTTTAGACCACCAGCTTAAGAAGTTACAAATAAATTTCTAATTTTTTGAGAAATGTTTAAATGAAATGCTATTTTTAATTAAATCTGAACCACAATTACTAAAAAATACATTTCTGTTTCTCCAGGATTCAAACTCCTTTCCATGCTTGATTAAAAAATGTTGACTTTTTTTAAAACTGTTTCAAAATTCCAATTTCAAACTTTTAAAAAGTTTAACAAAAGTTATGCAGGTTTATAGATAACACTACAGAAAATAAAATTGAAGAAGAATTAGGTCATCTTGTATAACTAAGCCGTAGCAGCGATTTGAATTTTCCCAAAAAGGCATTTTTTGTGGTTTTTTTAGTTATAAATTCAATTTGTTTAGAACTGGTATAAACGATTCAAGGTGGAGTTACGATCAAATTTCAAAAGTCGGTACATTTTGGTTGCAGCCAAAATTTATTTATTATTATTTAATTATTTTGTTTCTTCTAGTGTGTCGGCTATAAACATTTCCAATTTTTAATTTTATGTTTGCTTTTATAAACGTGTAGGTTTAAATGTGAATACATCATACCTGTGTGAATTCATGCATTTGATATGGAAATATAAACTAATACTTGTCTGGTCATTACGCTGCCAGCATTTGGAAATTAGCTTTTTCATTTATCTATTAAATAAAATCTTGTTAGACACTCTTAGATGTTAAATTGTAGAAAATACACAATTTTACAATAGCTGAGTTTTACAGCTAACATTCATAGGCGATTTCATACAAATTTAAAATTTATATACATACGCTGCCTACCACTTGAATAAGAAATTACATTTAGTTTAGTATATCTCCTAAACTAAAGTTCAGAAAAAATAATTTAAAATTTCAAAGTGTTGCTTTAGTTTCCTGTGGCACTTTTTCTTGTGTCACTTGAATAAGGAATATTTTAAAGCTGAGCCAACTTTAATTTATTTTTAAATTTTAGGTTATAAAAATTAAAGTTATTTTCTACTAGCTTTCAATTAGTAATGAGTACTGCCACAATTTATAGAAATAACCTCAAAAATGCGATTTGGCATCGACTTGTATAATGACTCTAAGTAATTTAGCGAAATTGAACTCCATGCTTCCGTTATTGCATCCTTTAAGGATTCTATCGTCTCAAATTGTTTTCCCCCTTCATAAACTTTTCTTGCAATCAAACGCCAGATATTTTCCATTGAATTCAGGTCTGGTGAATATGAGGGCCAATCCAAAAGTTGAACACCTTGTTGATTAATCCATTGTTTTACTGCTCTGGCGGTATGAATCGGATCGTTGTCGTGTTGGTACGTCCAAGGTATGGGTCGAAAGAAATCATTAAATTTTGGAAATGCTTACTCTAGAATGTTTTTGTAAGTCGTTGCAGTCATTTTGTTGGATACAAAAACCAATTCTATGGTACCATAATACGAAATGGCACCCCATACCGTTATTTTGCTCTTTCGGCTATGTCTGCGGCTCAAAAATAATTCCTTCCTATTTACGTCATGGAAGTAATAGTTATACCCATCGGGACCATCAATATTAAACTTTTTTCATCGGAAAATAAAACTTTAAACCATTTGTCGGACCATGTCATTGTATTTTTGGCAAACTGTTGACGTTGTGATTTGCGTTTTTCATTAGGTGGTGTTTCTTTTGCAGTTTTCTTCGGACTATGTATGGACTGACTCCATTTTTTCACGTATTTTTGATACTGACATGGCAGAATTTGATGCAATTCTAAGAATTTTTCGTCTTTCTTTTGGAGTTGTTGCCATTTTCTTCCGCCCTTTCATGTTTTTTCCATATCTTGCCAGATTATTTAAATAATTGTACACAACTGTCTTTCCTCTATTAATGTTTTTGGCTATTTGGACCGGATTCTGACCCTGAGATTTCAAAATCAAAATTTTTTCTTTTTCAGAGTTATTAAGAGCCTTACCACGTCCCATTTTTAATAAAAATTATTTAAAAACTATCAAATTAAAAATTCTCTAGCCGTTTATATTGAAATAAATTCAAATCATAGCCTTCCTGATTAATATTAAAAGAATTCAAGTGACACACTAAATAGTACCACAGAAATACATGTCTTTAAATAAATGCATAATTTTAGTATAACAAAATATGTATATTTTTTATTTCTTCAGGAAATTTTAAAATTTTTTTAAAATTTTTTCAGGAAATTTAAAATTTTTAAAATTTGGTTTTGCAAAAAATAATTTTTTTCTGAACTTTAGTTTAGGAGATATACTTAATTAAATTTAAAAAAAATGTGATTCCTTATTCAAGTGGCAGGCAGTGTATGTTAATTAGGATTTCACATGTAGAATTATACATGTTAATTTAAACGTCGAAAAAGTACTGTCAATTTAAGAACAAAAAAATACAATTATATATATAATTTTTTATATCGTAAAATATTTCACATTTACTTTAATAGGGATGGAGACTTTAATAATAAAAAAAAAAAAACGTTAATATACATGTAAATATAATACATTTAAGCATTTAGTTCTATTATAATTAAAAATAATACAAATATTCCAACTTCCAAACTGATTTTTTTTATATTTAATCCATTTGTAATGTTCAAAAGGAATTATTTCTTGATTTCGTTTTTACACTTCTAAATGAAAAAAGAAAATGTATGATATGTAATGTATCGACTGTTATTGCCAGCAATTGCAAGTGAGTTTTTGATTCATCTATTAAAACGTGTCATTTTAGGCAACTACAAATGTTCAAATGTAGAAAATAAACAAATTTACAATAGCAGAACTTGTTAGCATCGAATTATGATCTGACAAACTTGCATTAGACGATTGTTTACATTCCAGAACAAAGAAATGAGAACGAGTACGATATGACTTCAATCAGTAAACGTTTAAAGTTTTCAATATAGTATAAATAACTTTCATTCATTTCAATTTGTGCATTTTTTAAAAAATTTTATATTTAGTCTAGAAGTGACAGCGAATTTAATAAAATAATAAAATATTATTGTTATGTTTATATTGTTATGTTTATAGTGTTTTAACTCTACTATATTTAAAAGTCTAGAAACTATATTGTTCTCTATTTTTTCCATTTAATCCATTTTTATAATAAAAAAAAGTGATTATTTTTTGATACTTTCTTACTGTACTCTTTTACACTTCTGAATAATACTAATTCGACACTCCAAAGAGGCACTGAAAAGTGTTATTTTAAAACTATTAAAAATAAGGTTTCGTTTTAACCCGAAAGGTGACTCTTTTTCGATAAGAAATCATATATATCATATTCGATTGTTAAGAATGTTGGCAGGGATACTTTAGTTTAAATTACGAAAGAAAATGTTGGAAGGGTGTACACGTGTGTGTGTTTTAAACGTTTAATGTGTGCGAATTCGCTTGTTTACTCACATAAACATGTGAACACGTTGTCGTTGCATTAATGTTTACTCACCTGAAATACAGTAAGAGGCATATGAAATTCCGCACCTCCCGTAATGAGGAAACCCCATTTTGAGTCATCTTTAGCAGCATATTGTTCAGAATCAACATCAAATGCTGGGAAACCATCGGTATCACCGATGCCACATGACAACTTAATGATGGGAGATTTTTTTGGTGGTTCTGGTGTAAACGTATAGATAGATAGCAAATTTGGTTCTGGCATTTTTTGAGCACTGCTGCAGCTAAATTTTCAATGTACTTTGTTGTCTTTTTATTATATATTCACAGCTGTTTGAGCTCTTGTGAGTACAAGAATTAAAGAGCTAATTTTTATTTTTTTTGTCGCTAAATAAAGTTTAGGGGAACAGAGTATGAAAATTAAGCGTATTTTACGTGGTGTCCATACTTTCTATACTAATTTTATATCAAGACAGATTGTCTTTATAGAATGTGGAAAAAGTTTTATAAAATCGACAATAAGGCGAATTCATTAATGAAGTCACCTTGCATAGATTTGCCCTGATTTGGACGTTTGTCTTGTTAAAAATTTTTCTAATATAGACCCGACGTTAGATGATGCAAATAATATTTTTGCAAGATGAACACTAAATTTATAACTCATAAAAAATAAAACAAAATACTGTATATCAGAAAATAGACTATTACATAAATATGTAACAATATTTTACTGAAAATGAACAATGAAAATACCGTTTCATTGTGTTGACCAAATTTGGGTTTAGTCGAATATTTATACTAAGGTAGCCAGCCCCAAAATAAGATTTGTCGATGTTTAAGCCTCAAATTATATTTTACTTCATTTATCCTATACCGCTTTCACGAGCTGAATCAAAAGTTGAAATGCCTTTTTTCGGTATTTTGGAGCCTTTTCGTATATATTTTTACATAAATTTTTAAAATAACATGTTGCACAATGGTATGACAGTGAAAATATCTTTTTTTTAATGACCTAGTGTAGGTCATAGGTCTAATTGAGCAGATTTTTTAATATATTTTTGAAATTTTCAATATACCCTAAAAATCTGAAGTAATACACAAAAAACAGGGACCGTAACAGTTATGACTTTTATGATAAAAGTCAAAAGATAACAGTTATTTTTGATTGATTTTTATTTTTTCGAGCAGAAATAAAAGTGATTTTGTTATTTTTATTATTTCGAGCAAGAATAAAAGTTGTTTTTATACCCTTCACCACAGGTGTAATTCCATTTATAATTTCTACAATAATTATCTAAGATCCCAAAAAGTATATATTTTCTAGATGCTTATTAATAGGAAAATCGATGTAATCAGTTTTTAGAAAGCCCCAGTTACCAGATGTATATGTTTTATATATTTTATACATCAAATTATATGGAAATCATCAAAATCAGTCCATTAATGGCCGGGATACACAAAAAATTCGGAATCTTTTTTTAGAATATTTTTGCGGAAATTAAAAAAACCGGTTCATTAGTAACTGACATATGGGGTCAAAACGTATTTAGGACTTTGTGAAGCATCTATATAAGCTTTGGAATTCGTCGTACAAATCTGTTGTAAATATTTTCTAAAATTTGATTTTTCGAATTAACCATATCGGTCCATAAACAACCGAGTTATAAGCAAAAATCTGAAAAAATTATTAAAAATATGCACACGTGCATAAAAAGCATTCTAATGACTTTCAGTGTTGTTGTTTTTTTTTTTTGTATAAGCAAGCAGTAGTAGCACACAATCATTTTTATGTTTGTTTGGACGTGTTTTAGTTGGAAATAGAAGCATTGCAATGATTCAGTATTGTTGTTTTTTTTTTTTTTTTTTTTTATAAACATGTATCTTACAAGCATATGTATATAAATTTAGAAGTCATCAGAAGCTATCAGTGTTGTTATTGTTTTTTTTTTACGGAAGCAACGCTTGCTATGACAGTTTAATTTTGTGTTTACATTTTCGTAGTTTGGAAAAAAATGTAGATTGTTTTTGTAAGTGTAAATGTGGAAAATATGAAAGCATACTTTAAGTCGTAATTTTTATTATTTGTCGGTGTGGTTGTGAAGGGTACAAGAGATTCGGCATAGGCGAACATAGCCCTCTAACTTGTTTGATTTATATTTTTTCGAGCAAAAATAAAAGTTATTTTCTGATAAATTAAAAAACTTATTATGCCATGTTAAATATTATCCAAAAAACTAATTTTTTAATATTGACATTATACCAAGTTTTATTAAAGCCCTTCCGCCCTGTTTTAAAATTTAAATAAAATTTAATACATTTTTAAGATTTTTTTTTTTTTTTGAGTTCGTGCAGTCTAAAATAAATTGTTTTTGTATTTTTTAACTTTTGATTAGATTTTTAGGGTGTATTAAAATTTCTGAAAATTGTAAAGTAACCTACTTATTCATCATGCTCTACAACCAACACTCACTTTAAATACTTAAAAGTATATAAAGCTAATAATACAATAAGGGTACTCATTTAAACGCTTAAGTTTCCCATTTGTGCAATTGTGAAAATTACGCGACATGTTTCATGAATCCCCTTTTCAAATGTTGTGCCATATTAACGGTAATAAAATAAAAAATCGTTGTAAATAATTAAAAAATTTCTTTGCAATCAAAGATTCATGCAATGATTTTATTTTAATTAACGTAACTATATTTTTTTACATAAATTAAATATAACAGATATAAATATAAACAAATGAATGCACAATTAAACAGTGCAAGTTTGCTACGAGACTAAATAGTTGAACAAACTTATAAGTGTTGTGCAAATGGATTTTCATACATTTTTTAACATTTTATTTGCGAGTGTGCAAACTTACACACATTGCACAGTTTGCGAGGGTTTTGCTATTTTTCCAGAGGACCCTTAATATAAAACCAAAACGGGTTTTTCCGTTATTTAACATTCGAACTAATGCAAAACATGTGAAAAATTATGGATATATTGGGACTTGTTCAGAAACTTCTGTTATACCATTAATTGCATTTCTCAAGAACCTTACATATGATATCAACATTTCGTATTGTTTTTTTGGAAGAAATATGAAAAAAAATCTCAAAAAGGCCCGAAAAAATTTAGAGAACTTAGAAAGAAATAAACTTTTATTTTAGTTGGAAAGATCGATTTTTATATCAATCAATCGAGCCGATTTAGTCTCAAAATATTTTAACTTATCCTCAGCGGTAATAGTTGAAAATTCAGAAAAATCTCTTATTGCCCACACTTTTATGATAAATAATCACGGTTCCCAGATTTGTTCGACTCATATCCCCAAATGGCAAATTCCCATCCTCAAAAATCCCCACCAAAATAATACCATAATTTTAGAGATTAGTATAAACTACCTTACTTTTTATTTGTATCAATAAACAATTTGTATCAATAACCTTTTTAAGTAAATAATTAACGCCATATACGATAGTTAATGCAAAGACCAAAGATTAAATTTTTATTTCTTCAAAGGTATGAATAATCAATTGTTATTTCTTAAATTTTAAGCAAGTAATTTAATTTAAGGCTTTTAAATTTTTGATTATTGGAGTAACAATAATGGAGCGCCAATTGTTCAAACATTAGCCTCACAGCAAATCCATAAAACAACCATCTTTTTGCAGAGATTTTAATAAAATTTTTAATTTTGTGATATATTCAGTAATACAGATATTTTTTTATTATCTTATTATATTTTTATTATCTTACTAAAACCTTCATATACGGCGAAAAATTAAGTTTTTTTTTAATTTTTCTTAAATTAAATAGAGAAATTATAAAAATAAAATGAAAATCCTCAAAAATCTTCCAAAAAAACTCTAAAACTTATAAAATGTCCCCAACAAATCCTCTAATCCCCAAACAAAATTTTCATCCCCATTTCCCAAAATAAATCCCAAATTTGGGAATAATCTGAAAATACTATAAATAATGGATAGAAATTTTTAAATTTATCTCTTTCTTCGATAAAAATATTTTATAAAACTTTGTTTTACTTGTTATGAGATAAATTTGTTTAATATTTTTATTTATTTATTTATACAATTATGAGCAAATATTTGAGCTCTATTTTTTAATGATTTTATTATTTGTTTATGAATAGTACTTATAAAATTTCTAGCAAAAAAAAACCCCTTATTAGCCACACTTTTTTTTTAAACAATAAGAGTACAATTTTGTGAACAACTAGTAATTTCTCTTTTTCTCTTAATTTGTTCTGCTCTTCTAAAGACGTTTTATTAAAAGTACATATATATTTTCGTCATGAGATAAATTGGTTAAAAATAAATATTTCTTTTTTTCTTAATTTTTTCTATGAAATTATGAGCATATTTATATTAGCACGTTTCTTATAAATGCCGGTTTGTTTATATATTTATTGTTTTTATAATAAAATCAAAAATTGATCTGTAAAAACTATTTGGAAAAATATTTTTACAAATTTGCAAGTTACGTAATTGGTTAATTTCACATAAATTTTATTTTATATTTATAATTAATTATAAAAAAATATGTATTTTTTTTTTATTGAATTTATACACTTTTACGTTTTCTGTTATAATTTTAATATTTTTTAATAATTTTATTAGACTTCTTTTTAATTTTTATTCCACTTTAATTTTCCGTTTCACTTTTTCTATACGTTTCCAATTTTACACTGCAATTTTGCAACTGATTATATTTAAAGTTACAATTTCTTGCCTTCGTGGTCTATTCTAATTTTTCGATATTCTTTTAGTTTCTCTCTGCAAAAAAAGAACTGAAAATTTGTTTTTTATAGTTTTCATTGCAGTAATATTTTTTTTTTTTTTGTTTTTGTAAAAATTTACTTTTGTAAAATTTCTTAATTTTTGTTGCGTGTTTTCATCACTCGTTGGCATCCATCTGTTTTTAGCGTGTGTCAAGAGATGCTATTTTGGGTCAATTTAAGTTATTTTGGGATAGGTCTATTTTTATTATTATTTTTTCTTGGTTTATTTACACTTAGTGTGAAAACTTTTGTAAGAGTCTTGTTTGTATATAAAATAAGAATACCCAGTAGGACATATAATGAAAAAAGTGAAACGAATGAAAAGACTTGTGATTTCAGAAGGAAAACTTACAGAGTATTTATTATTATTATTATTATTATTATTATTATTATTATTACTATTATTATTATTACTATTATTATTATTATTATTATTATTATTATTCGCTCAGTGTAATTATTATTTTACTCCAATCTACTTTTCTTAAAATTTTCTATTGACCTTAATATGTTACTTCTATTTCACTCACACACTCTTTATTAGCCAACATTAGTCCATTTATATGAAGTTCTTTTGTTTGCCAGACAATTGAACAATTAAGAATTAAATAGAAAACAAAAATATAAAAAATATTTTCCTAAAAAATTCCACTTCAAACAAAACATGTATTTCCTCAAAAAGTCAATAAACTTTTGTAGTGGAAAAATTAAATAATTTGAAAAAAACAAAAAGTTTGTTCGTATAGTGCAGAATAAAAGATTTCTAAACAAATGCTATAAACATATTTTTAAGATTTAATATTATATATAGTATTTTCATAATTTGTTACCACTTATTTGCTTAGATTTTTTCCCGAAATGGATCAAAAAATATTGCAATTTTGAGCTTGTTATGAAAAAATATATTTTTAAATTTCACACCATGGGATTTTGGTCCTTCAGAAAACTATTTTACATTTTTGAGAATTTTTATGTCTCTCGTCGCAATCTAGGTTTTGATTTGAGACCCATAGTTTATTGGGAAGTTTTCTTAGAATTCTACGTAGACTACGTTCTTCCTATACGGCTTTTGCCAAACACAATTGACGCACCCTAATATACATACATGTAAATTGTGGAAGGTTTCTAAAGGTTTTTATACTTAAATAATAATTAAAAAACTTTAAAAAATAAGTGTTATTTATTCGATTAAAATATTTTTAATAAAATTTGCTGTATTATATAAAATTTTAAAAAGGAAACTCAGTCGTATCGTCGAACCATAGATTAACATAGATATGAAGCTCCATTGTCAAAAATCTAAGTCGGTTGTCAAAAAAACCTAAGTCTAAGAATGTGTTAGTAAAAAATTTCATTGAAAACAAAAATAATTGTAGTACACAGAAAAAAATATTCCGACAAATTTTTCAATTTATTTGTTTCATTTTATATATAATTTTAATTATAATAATTATTGATGCAATAAATTTTATAATTGTTTATATTTCTTTTTTTTTCTACAAAAACTGACAACTCTATAACTTCAAACGAAAAAATTAAAAAATGCTTGGAAGGCAATATGTATAAATTATATATAAATTTTATTCAAATGACAATAAATTCTTACTATTTTGAACTTTCTAAGAAACAGAATATAGAGAATATGTGTTCAGAAGTGAAAGTATATATAAAACTATTTTGTGAGTAGGTGTTTTTAATGCTTTGTGAAATTTTTGTTGATATGTTTTCCGTTATTCTAGATGTTCTTTTCATTAATGTAGGAAGTTGAACCAAATATTAAGTACCGAAAATTTATTGAAATTTTGTGCTAAATTTTTGTTACAAGTAATTACGAATTTTTTCACTTCTCGTTATCACCAGCTACAAAATTGTTCGCTTATAAAAAATAACAATGAATGAAAATTTTATTTTGTTGCTTGCATGCCCATGTCCCGATAAATCATATCTTTTTTTTGCCATCAGTGTCGTTTCGATACTCTTTTCATGCAGTTGTTTTTAGCATCTGTAAAATTGAGCACGATGTTTGGTGGCAAACACACTCACACACGCATATATATATATATATATATATATATATATATATATATATATATATTAGGTACCGTAGGCATCCACTAAGGTGGGTTTTTTATAAATTCGAATGTTTTGGGGGTAAAAAAGGAAAAAAAACTGGTATGTTCGGTAACTTTATATCTCCTAAACTAATATAGATAGAAAAAAGCTAATATATATCGTTATTCGTTTAAAAAGTTAACAGGCAGGGTTTGGTACTTTTTTGAAACTCGGCTCTTTTAGGGAAAAAAAGGGATAAAAAACTGTGTTTTGTCCTTTTTTTTGACATCCTATTTATCTTTTAAACCAATAAATATAGAAATAAAATTGCCATTATATTCTTAACCTATCACAAAACTACATATAAAAATTTGGCACTCTTGGAAACTTGAAACTTTAAGGGGTAAAAAATGTACTTGTTTTTGATACTTTCTTCATAAAGCATTTTTTTCTATTTATTGACATAAACTTATTAATATTTTATTATGGGATCCTACTACAATTTTCAATTTCATTGGAATACATTTAGTCACACAAAATAAACTAATAGTACGTTATTTGTAATCCGGTTACCAAGACGTAAACAGGACCAAATATGGGTAAATAGTTTGGTATTTTTTTTTTAAAGCAATTTTTCGTAAGTAATTAAAGGCAAATTTGTAATGTTTGTGTAATATATGTAACATGAAAATTTAAACATAGTGAACATTTTGAGAATTCAAGTTTAGCGGATCTGTTTTAGGCGAAAAACGGAACTAGATACTTTTTTGCTTATAATATTACTTTTCGTAAGTTTTCAATAAATAAACTTGTCTGTGTAAAAGCTATCTAACAGGGTGCTGAGAGTATTAGAAATTAAGGAAGGTGGTACTTTATGGTTAAGCATAATGGTATTTTTTTTTATATATATTTTTGAGATAGTATCCACAAAAGCGATACTTACTGGTACTTTTTTGTCACTTGAATGGTACTTTCTGTATTTCGTTCGTATTTCGTATGAACGTAGAAACATAAAATTAAACTTACGCAACCCTGAGCGAATGAGAACAAATATGAAGAAGCTTTGTGGTACTTTTTCGTACTTCTAATGGTACTTTTTGAATTTTCTATAATATTTAAGTTAGAAGCCTGAAATCTATATATGTAGTCGTATATAAAAGGGTAACGTTACTGAGTAATTGACTGACTGATTAATTTTCGCAAGGCCCAAACGACAGAAGGTAGAGGTATAAAATTTAGTTCAAAGGCACCACTCGATAAATAGAAGGGATTTTGGAAATTCAAATGTTTAGGGGATAAAAAGGAGTAAAAAGTGCTAAATTTGGTAGCCTGATGTCTTCCAAAATATTTTAAAAATTAGCATATAGAGTTTTGGTACTTTTTGGAAATTGGTATAGATTATATTTCGATACATTTTTGGTACTCTAAATTATTAAAGAAGAGAATAAAATTTTTATCGCAGGCTATTTTTCGGAATTTCGAAAATAGGGTAAAAATGGGTCAAAAATGTATATCTTCCAAGGCAACAAAATTATGAAAAAAATGTATGTGGTGTTCTTTTATATTTAAAGAAAGAGCAAATAAATAAATGTATTCTTTCTGCTCAAAAAAGAACTTTCTGCAATTAAAAAAACACTTAGGGGTTAAAAAAGAGTATTGTTACTTTTTTGGTACCCTTATCTTTTGAAACAATAAAAACAAAAAATAAATACACTTTATCATAGTAATTTTAACTACGAATCCTAATTTTAAGTAGTAGTTTTTGATACTTTTACGTTTAGGGGGAAAAAAGGGCTATTGTCGGTGTGGTGCAGAAGGAAAAACAGAAAGATTATGTTCAGTAGTTGCCAGATAGTTCTTGGTGGAATGAAATCTCCCACACGAAGTAAATATAAATTTGGCATATCTAAAGAACTAAAGGATTTCATAATTTGAGAGGACTACTATCATATCAAATTGCGTAATATGCACAAAGAAGCGGCCAGCGAATCGCATCATGTATTAGCTAATCGTTTGGATCGTGCGGGCCACACGCTTGGATTTTTTTTTTTCAATATCCTAACAAATCTATGGCTAATGATGAAGGGTTATCGTTTTTATAATTTGTATTGTGCAGTATTTATTAATATCTCGTCCCCTAGGTTGCAGAGACTACCTCAGAAATACTTGAGTTCCATTTGCAACATTAAATAATGTTGTTAAAGAATGTATCCAAAATAAATTTACGTAATTAATTTTATATCATATACGTTATATTATATATTTACAATATATTTATTATTATATGTATTTTAATTTTTTTTTTTTTTTTGCTTACATTATTAACTTTGTATATTTTTTTTGTATTATATAAATTTTGGTATATTGCAATAAGTATTAAAACTAAAATTCTTATATATTATTGAAAGAATCATATTTGTTCAATGGTATATATATAATTAATTTAAGATTCAAATCAATAAATATTTTAATAGATGTTTAGCACACTTTCAATAACAGTTCTTATCGATATGATTAAAAAAATAATCAAAATTTAAATCAAAATCAGTTAATTTCAGTTAATTAATGTTATCATTTTAATAATTAGAGCAAAATTAAATAAAAAACTATTCAATATAAACAATTTCGTAATTGAAATCCATTTTTATTTTTTTCTGTGTACGTGTGCTTTTTTGAGTATTTTTTTTCAATTGAGTTTTTTTTAAGCTTTATATCTATGTTAATAACCTATGCATCGAACTTTCATCGGTTTTACGCACTCATTTTAAAGATTAATTGCTTCTCCAAAGTGAACCCATGTACTTAATAGGAAAGTGATTTGTAACTATTCCAATCAAAAATTTTGAAATAGCGTTACTCCATCACAAACTAGACCAACGGAATAAAAGGTATTTTTTTAGTTTTTTAATTATAATTAGTTTATAGTTTGTAAGTGGCTAAACAATAACAATTATAAACTGTACCATTTGCTACAAAACTGGTAGCCTTTGAGCATATAAACAAAAATAATTGAAAAGGAGAACTCAAAATAATTGTATCGTAAACCATTCGTCTAACTTAATAACATAAGGGAAAAGAAGTCACAGATTCCATTTCCCGAAAAGTTACGAGTTAAATAGATAATAATGACGGTTGTGGCTGAGTAGAAAATGTATTCCATTCTACCAAGTGTCCAATAAACTTTTATAATGTATTATTTTACAATTATTCAATGAACTTGAGCCCGAATAATTTTTTTTTTTTTTTTTAATTTTTTAGGTTTTTCTTTCAAAGGAACAATATATATAATATAATATATACATTTGGCATCATATGAAAGGTCTTTGAGAGACGCATTTTAAGTATAACGGAAATTTTTCGATGTATTCGAAATGTTTTACTTTTTACGAAGAATTTTAACTTATTTTTAAATTTTTGTTATAAAAATATTTGAAATAAATCAATTTTTATATTATATGTGCTGGGTACTTTGCTAGAAAAACGTTGATATAATTTTATATTAATAATAACAGTGCTACAAAATTAAAAGAGTTGAAAACAATTGGAATTCCACATAATGTAGAATTTTCAATATACCAGCAAAATCGAGGGTTATTTTCAAGAAAACCCGTATTTTTTGACTTCGCGACTTTAAATCTTTTATCTTGAATGTCTGTTATCCAATTAGGGAGATGGAAGTTTTATTTGACCGGTTTTAACCTGTTGTTTAGAATTTCGGTCGATTTTTTTAAATGTTATCTTTTCGAATATCGAATAAACCGGTTTTTTGTTTTTATTAAATTAGAAAAATGTTTGTCATAATTTGTAGTAAAACATCATACTGTGTGTGATCATAAATATTTTTAAAAATTTTTGAAGTTTTATAAAATGTCTAAACATAGTATATTTGAAATAAAAAAAAATTTGAAAAAAAGCTAGCACATTTTAAAGAGTGAGTATTAGTATCGAATCTTAAATTTTTGGAAATATAATTTATACCATTTTTGGTGGAGAACTTTGCTTAGATTTTATTTTTAGACATAAATTTCAAAAGCAATAGAACCACGGTTAAAATTCCCATTAATAATTGCGTTTTGGTATTCACTCATATTTTGTACTAAATATTTTATTATTTTTTTTTTTTTTTTTTTAGTTAAAATGGAATTACTGAAAAAAAAACTTATTTACATTCAAATGTATCACTTATCTCATGAGGAAACTACTAATATAACAATATTAAAGAAAAGTTGTAGAAAAACCTTGTAACTACTTTAGACGTTATAAGAAACTTTGGTTGGTTGGTTTACGTGGTAGCCCGTAAACTTACGGGCAATCAATTAGACTCGTTAGACTCCGTTTTGATGAGATCACACTACTCGCCAGGTGTTTGAGTTGGATTGAGTCTGTGATGAGATAGAAGTGTAGGGAAGAAAAACGAGAACATAAATTAATTATATCCAGCCTGTAGTATTGAGATATTTAATAATATTTAATAATAAATTTAATAATGTCACTGAGTATAGCGTCAGATGTCTCAGAGAGATCGTCTAATTGCCACAACAACGACAGTATTCATTGTAATGAAAACCAAGTCCAGTGACCTGTAAACAATGCTATTAGTCTCGAGATGTCTTTGGGTTTGTAGCCAATGAGTTGCATTGAGCGTTTTTCGTTCTAAGTAGGCCACTTTTCCTTCGCGACTCTACATTTGTCGAGATTTCGCCATCTATTTTTCGCCTGTTCTAGATAGTGTTTTTGGATTCTGCTTTTGACTGTTCCTAACGGGATTGCGACAGAAATCGATAAGGAGACATTCATAGCAGAGCCTCCTCGGGCTAATTCGTCTGCCTGTTCATTACCATAGTAATCACTATGCGCAGGAACCCAGACTATAATAATGTCATACAGTCGACTTAGTCCTAGCAGTTCCTCTTTACACTGTCTGACTAGAATAGAGATAGTTTTAGGTGGTTTGAGCGATAGAATTGCCGCTTGGCTGTCGACAAATAAACCAATATTCCCTTGAATATTTCTGTCGCGAATTAGTTTACACGCTTCCCTGACCGCTAGTATTTCCGCTTGGAATACGCTTGCCTCATCAGGGAGTCTATATGAGTGTCTAATTCCAAGATCGTTATAGAAGACACCAGAGCCGACACCGCAGTTCATCTTTGAGCCGTCAGTATATATCTTAGTTCCATATTGTTCAAGAAGATTTCTCCTTCTCCATTCGCTCCTGGTGGGGAATTTAAAAACAACCATAAATTATTACTCTTTAAGTAAAAAAGTCTTAGTGATTGTTTAACAAATTTCTTATTATTTCATATATATGTTAATACAAAAAACATTTAAGCTGAAATACAAAATTGTTTAACGATCCAATTGCAGTTTGTTGAACTTCCAATTAATAACTTTTGTTATCGGAAACTGCTGACACATTTCTAGACAGTCAAAAAACCTAATTTTATTGCATAAAGTAATAAGCGTGTAGTTACTGATTACCAAGCATATTTTAGCATAGAATTTAAGTTATAATTAATTTTATGAAATAATAAAAAGTCAGTCCAGTTTTTAATCTCAATAGTAATAGTCTGACTTTTAGTTCATTAAGAATAATAAAATGTGTTAATAAATAAAAATGTGTTAACAAGTAAAAGTGTTAATAAATAAAAATATATATATTTTTTTAAAGAGCATAACTAATAAATAAAATAATTTGTAGACATTCTGTTTTTTTCGTTAAATGACAGAGTCAGTTACTTTGCAAATGAATTAAACATTTTATGGTTAAAGTTCTTCTGTTGAGTAAGGGGTAAATTAGACGGCCACATTTGATTGCTTTATCACAAATATACTGTATGTGTTATTTAAATGATAGTTTTTTTATCAGAATCCAATCAATCCATAAAAACTAAAATATGTATGAAGCTGGAGAAAATAATATTAAACAGCACACCGTTTACCACAGAATATTATAGCATTATGTGGTAGCCATATTATATCCGTCAGGCGGTCTTTGTGGAAAATTAATATTTAACCTCAAATAGTGTTCTATTATAATGGTTTAAAACAGTTAAAGTATTTACTCTCATTCCTCTAGGTTTCATACATTTTTAATGTAGTTTAAACCTATGTAATCAAATGACAATAAATTTTGAATTCAAAGAGAATTTGGTAAAAATTTGCAAATGGATTTAGTTCATATTAACTAATATTATGGAAAATATTATCAAGATTATTGGTTAAAATTTTTGTTAAATTATTATTAAAGATTAAAAATTAAAAAAAAAATTCCACATTTCATATGTTAAAAATGGAAAATTTTATGGCAAACAATATAAGAGACCTTATGGTTAAAATAATTGACGGGTAAAAATTTATTACAACTAACAGAAATATTTTTTAATTAAATAAAAAATAATTACATTCTTTTTGAATATACAAAAGATAACCGTGATCTGAAAATAACATGAAATCAAATTCGACCTTGTACCAAAATATTTATTTGTGTCAAGTTTCATTAAGGTCTTCCAAACTGAGATCCGTACTTTGTTCAGACATCTTTAAACCGACAAAGGTTAAGTTAAAATTTGTTTTTACCTATTGAATATCAAATTGCAGTAATCATATTATATGGATAGTCCACATACATTATGCTCCATTATTAACAGATAATCATGATTTGTTTGAAAATGTTAACTAAAGTGCCCTACAATAGTTTGTTTTCTAAAACTTTCAGCAAAAAACCAGTTAACCTTCTTTTTAATGTAGGAAGTTTTAACCCGTTTTTTCAAATGCCGAATATTCAGTCTATTCGAAAACCCCTAATAATCGATCTCCCTATATTCAATTTTTCTTTAAGCGGGATTTAAAAGAAAATATCTTACCCCTTTTCAAAAAGTACTTACACATATACATTCATAACAAAACTGTGTAAAATATTAAGGACAAAAACTCAATGTTTTGTATTTTTTTTTTTTAACTATACAATCACTTTTTACCAACATTTTATTAGTAAATACCACATTTCATTAGGAGATCTTTTATTTCTAAAGCCGTTTAAAAAACTTCAATTGGATAACTGGTATTCGAGATAAAAATAAATAAATAAATAAATATAGCCGCGAAGGCCGTAAAATCGATTTTATGAAAATAACTCCCGATTTTGGGGTATATTGAAAATTCTAAAAATGGTGCAATAATATTCTCATTCACAAGTATCTACAAACTGCACTATACTACACTTAAATAATTTCATTTGACTATTTTCATGAAATATGCGCTCATGACCACATTTTTAACGGGCGGGAATACTATATGGATCTATCTGCTGTATTATTAAATGTTTTCTCAAATACTATATTTTAATTTTAGTGAAATTTTAGTGGAATAGAACTTTTGAGGGTCAAAAGGTCTTAAACACATTTTTATCACTAGAATAAAGTCGAAAGTGCCATCTTTAACCCCATATATACTTCGTGGACCCGTTTGCAGAACACTTTTTCCATTTGAATAAAATTACCCCCAAATTTTTTTTCATGGAACACACACTAAAAGTTAGTTATGATTTGAATTTTAATCCTGCAGGATCAGTAAGAAATAACGACACCAATAAGGAGTTAAGAAGTTTAAAAAAGAAACATGTTCAGGACGAATTTCTTAAATATGGGTTGATACAGATCCCCAAAGAGCATCTTAAATAGTAGGTGTTGATATAAGTCTTATTTCAAGATTTAAAACAATTATCAATGTACTTGTGTGCAAATAACAAATTGATGCTAGAAATTTTGGTGATTATGCTAAGGAAACTGAACGAATATAAAATCATTTATTATGGAGTAGATCATTTAGTAGCACTTGGAAATCTATCAGAGGAATCCCAGGAAAAAAGCAGTAAGGCTTATATATTTTATAGAGAGTACAATACCAGAAAAATATCACGATATTCTACAAATGTAGATCTATTTAATATATTACTGACAACGTATCTCAAGCATTCGAAGTCAATGGAAATTAGAACATCAGGATGAAGAACCAAAAGAGCTGCTAGAGGACAGAAATAATATAGAATTAAATATGAAATATTTGCAGGCTACTTTCTAACCAAATGAATAATAATTATATTTATCTTTTATTATTAATTAATTAAAAAATTAAATAAACATTAAATAACTTTTAGTTATTATAAAAATTAAAAATGTTTGTCCTTAATGTTTTTTTTAAATAAAAATCAAAATAATACCAAAACAACCGATTCCAGTGGAACCTGTTCACAAAATCATGATGGATATTATTAAAATGTTTTTTTTTAATCTGCTCTCTGTTTTTCTAAGTAAAGCTAATTAAAAAAACAAAAAATTTGCATTTTCATACTAAATGCCATAAAAAATTAAAAGTTCAAATTTAGCCTTACATTTTTCAATAACTGCTGAACCGATTTTAATGAAATTAAAAGTGGAAAAAAATTTAAGAAAATATCGCTCGTCAGCATAAAGAGCTCATTCTTGATTCTTGCAAACATTAAAATCAGAAATATATATTGAATTAAGAGTAGGTGATAATATCGATCCTTACGGCCGACCTTCAATAAAATTAACGACTCTTTTTAGTTGATGTTTTGTAGAGTACGCCTTGCGGAATGCAAACTGTTAAGGGTTAATAATATTATTTTGGTTGGAAAAGTCTAAAATTCTCTTATTAATTATTTCTTTAAAATACTTTATCCAATTGACTTGGGATACTGATTGGTCTATGGTTGGAAGGTAATTAAATCCTGGCTTTGAAATTTGGATGAGTTTTGCCTTCTTAAAAATTGTGGGAAAATAACCTTCTATTAAACAAGAATTGAAAATTTACTTAAGATTTCTAAAAAGCAATCGGACATCTTTTTAAGGATAATGCTATTAATACAATCTAAACAAACGCTTTATATATATTTATATATATATATATATATATATATATACAATTCTTGAGAGTTTTTTATTTTTAAATTGATACGGAAATATATAATTTATTTAGTTAAATTAAATTTTTTGATAAATTTATATTTTTCATTTTCTGATACCTATATCGATTTTAAACAATTGTACTCAAGTGAGGTTTATTTTCTCTATATTTGATGATAATATCAAGGATTTAGCAAGCAAATTTTAAATCAAAATATACAACGGAGGATAATACATTACTAATTACTAAATAACAAATTATTTTTTTTTTAATATCTCTTCTTCTTAAATGTTTCACATGGTCACTTGATTCATTTGACAGCGTACTAGCATCATATATGAAATTACTTAAAAACAAAATCTTTCCAACGTAAATTTAAACTAAGTTTAATTAAAATATTCCTTTTTATAATATTTTATACAAATTATTTAGATGTTTTTAATTTATTTTTAATTTTTATAATAATTGAGGTTTATGTTATTCTTTGTTTTATTTTTGATGATAGCAAGTAGTCGTTTATACACTAGTGTATTATTCACAAAAATAACTTTTTATAAGTTGAATAAAATAATGCAGTTATATATAAATGTAATTTTTCTTCCTACCGGTGTTTAAGAGACATTTTAAAATTGACAATATTTTGTCAAATTGAATAAAATTCAATAGCTTAAACGATTAAATATTCTTCAATTTGAAGAAACAAATTAGTTAATTTGAATAAACTAATATGAAGAAAAATTGTGGTTAATTTTAATAATATATTATTCAATTTGACAAACATTTTTTTCAAATTAACTATCTTTTAGTTAACTAATTAACTAATTCTGCAGCCCTTTTACCGTATTTACTACTCATTTTTGCTTGATTGTGCTATTTTATAAAAATATCGAATTTTCAACTACTTTGAGCAATATATGTCCTTTTTATGTGGCTGCATTTAACAATACCTTTTAAATAGAAAAACATTAATATATTTTCTTCTTTTAATTGTAAGGGCTTTCGAAAGTTTCCGCTGTAATCTGTCTGGTTTCAATTATAATACAACATAATTTTAGCATTTCCACAAAATATAAATTCACTACAGAAATTTTTAGACTTATCACACTCATTTTAGCGAATTACAATACTTTTTCAACAGTTTTCTGTATAAGAGTATTTCTTTCCTCTTAGCTTTCAACTTGTATTTGTATTCGTTCTGTATTTTTCTTTATTTATTTTATAATTACGATACAATTACAAATTATGTTCTAATTCTAATCGAGCGGAATCGAACCCACAACCCCCAGGCAGTGTATTTTTCTTATTGTTTCTTGAAAGACTAAAATGTCATACTCTTCCTGAAGTCCTTTGGCAAGAGCTCTGGTGTATATTTCCGAAATTTCCCTCACTTTTCTACGATCTTCTCTGCCGAATATTTTATGCAGACGGCTACTACTAGATTTAAGCTTCAAAGTTTCGTCATTTTGGTTTAATAAGCATTTGATTTAATAAGGAATACATTTATGCAATATTTTTGACACTTTTTCCGATTTGGGTTTTTAAATAAACCCTAAAAGGGTTCATCCTTTGGAATTCTTAACAACTTAATAATATGCAAATCAATGGTGATATATATTACAGGCGAGAACGCATATTCTTGTATTACGATATTATAAGCATCATTCTTACGTAAGTCCAAAGTTCCAAGAATTGTTTTAAATAGCAGGTAGATTGAAGGGTATGTGTAGTAGTTGTTGCTGTACTTTCGTAATTACAATCATAATGATGTTTTTTTTTTTTTTGCTTAAACCCATTAAAGAAATATACTTAATACAAAATGTGACAAAAAAAATTTCTGAATGTTATAAACGTTTAAGTGCCGCAGACAAAAAATTTTAATATAAAAATGCGCAAATTTTAATTAAACATTCTCAAAATGAAAGTTTTTAAAACTTGTAATAAAAGGTGATAAAGCGCCGCTGGCGAAACATTACTTTACTTGTCAGAATGAAGTAATTATCATATTATTTATACATTGTATTAATTAATAAAATTACTTTACAATTATTTAAGAAAAGGTGAATTATATATATATATATATATATATATATATATATATATGCAGTTGCAAATGTGTCTCTCTAGAAATGAAGACTTCAATGTTTTTGCATGATTCTCAAAATATTACGTCTGAATATGTTTATTTACGTGAGCTGGATCATTTTAAAACACATTTCTTTCAACAACATTATTAAAAAATACTCGTTATAACAAAATATACTTCAAAATATTATAGACATATTAACTCTTAAAATATCCATTTAAATAATTCTTACATCTTTTTTCATTCGCCAAATATTAAGATTTATTAACATTTCTTCTCATATTTTTATTATTTAAACTTGTAATTGTATATAGCGTATATATATATATATATATATACATATGAGGAGAATCTAATATCGACCAATTATATATTAATTCCATCGAAGAACTTAATTATAATGAGATTGTTTCATATTATAATGATGTAAAAAGAAGACCCCAAAGAATTTATAAATAAACTTGAACTATTAAACATTAAAGCTAATGATTAATTTTATGAACAACTATTTAAAACATCAAATGCCGAATCTTTTTGGACGAGATTGGGAAAATTAAAAAAAAAAATAGATTTTATAATTAATTATATCATAATTTATATTTTTAATTCGGCTCATTGCAGTGTCTCGGCGGAACGTCTTTTTTATAAATTGTCACTATTAATAAATTGTCCAACAAACTTAAGGTGAACACTTGTGAATCCGTGCTTTCGATCCTAATTTTGTTAAATGAGGATTTGCAAGACTGGATTCCTAATGAGGACCTCGTACAAATGTACAGAACTTTAATTAATAAAAAGAGGATTTTATATTAACAATTTTTATAAACAAATCTTTATTTCATGTTTCTGTTAAAAAAAAAAAAATTAAAGAGCTTTTTTAGGTATTGAAGCAGTTGGCCATTTTTTTTAAAAATCCCCTTTTTGGCGACTTTATCTTTTGAAATCCCCTTTTTTTTGACACTTTCTAAAAACTCTGAATTGGACATTTTTCCACATATTTTTGGTTCTAAAGAAAGTTCTACTCTTATACTAATGAAAATTATAGATAATTAACCCTTTTTATACTTTTTATTAATAATTTTATACATTTGGTTCCTAAAGGTTAAATCAGAAATTTTTGCAAATAAGTTGGATGTATGGAAGTATTTATTATACTTAGACATCAATAAATTTATGAAAAATACAAGATAAGCTCTTAAAACCGCGATAATAATAATTTACACAAATTTATATTTTTTTGGCGAGCTTATGCTTTTTATAACATTTATTTTCTTAACAATCCATTTATTTGCCACAAAAGTTAACTTAACCTATTATGAACCGGTAATCCGAAAATACTACTTTTATTACTAAAGGGTTAAATGAATACATATATCAACAATACTTTATAAGACCATTCGAATTTCTGTAATATTCAAACTTTTATAATATAGTTTTTAAAAAAATTCATAGAAAATTTTAATAAAATCTTCGTTTTTGCGAGAATTAAAACTAATTAAAAAAAATGCTGATTACTTGTTAGTCGACATGTGTCTGTAACATATTGTAATTTGTTTGACAAAATGTTAAAAATTATGTACCATATTTTTGGATAACGAAATAATTGAACCAAAATATTCTGGGGATTAGTTTATAGCATGTCAATCTTACATTTACAACATTTTTTGTTTTCATACAAATCTCCTGGCGCCCAAATTATTTTTTTTAAGATTTTAAATTTTGTTTTAATTTGAATAAATAAATGGTTTATATCATATCACCAATTCCTGGAAAAATGGATGACAAAATGCCGGTTCTTGATTTTGTGTCCTCAAACAGACAGGCATCCATTTTTATTTTTCTAAATTTCGAAAAACTCGCGATTTTATTCGTGATTTTTCTTTATAGAAAATTATAAAAAATGTACATTATAATGCAATTGCATTTTTTAAATGCATTTTTGAAAACGTTCTATCTTTTCGATTTTTAATTTTTTTCATTTCATCTTAAAAAATGCATCGTAAAAATGCATTAGCAAAAATGAATTTGTCTATTATTATGATATTTAAATGCTAAAAAATGCTGTCAAAATCAATGAAATCAGGCGTTAACTTCCAAAAATGTGGATAATTAAAAATACAACGTGTTGAAACATTTTGATTTTTTATTGATTTGGAATCGCGAATAAAAGCACGAATTTTATGTCAGTTGAAGAAGTATAACAGTTTTTTTTTTTGGTAGTATAGTACGTTAGTATACCAAATATGAACCAAATGGGAAGACCAATGGTTATTTCGTATTTGATGTCTCGTGGAACTCATAATTTATACCAAGGGTGGGCACACAAATTGCTGGAAGGGTCAAATTTGGAAATTTGTGTGTCTAATGAGGGCCTTAATTCATTAATTTTTTTAATACCGTTTTTTAACATTATACAAAAAAATAATTACAAACGCATTTTACACATTTTATTAATTGATTTCATTATTTGTTTGGTATGAAATAAATTTCACCTTCACTTAAGAAAGTATATGCCAAATTTCATGTAAATCTGTCCAGTAGTTTTGCCGTGAAAGAATAACAAACAAACAAACTGTCAGTCTCTTATATATAACAGATCATAATCGGACGTCACGTCCCTTTTTACGCCCATTTTTTGTGAAAATTATATTAAACTTAATTCATTTTTGACTCATCCTCTGAATCGATTCACATTAAATTTGTCACACATACAGTTCAGAAATAACACAGACTAATAAGACCTATTTTGTTGATGCCACGCTCCTTTTTATGCCCACTTTTTGTATCAAATTATTTTACCTAATTTTGCTCATTTTTTAACTCAACTACTAAACCGCTTCACATGAAATTTGGTATACGTATAGTTCTAAATGAACTATAGCTTATACAATTTATTTATTGAATACCACGCCCTTTTTATGCCTGTTTTCTCTAAGAAGTTATTTGACTTTCTCTTTTTTTTACCCATCCCCTAAATGGATTCACATGAAATTTTGCATATAGTGCAGGAGGAACTAAGCCCTATAATCCCTATTGAATGGATTCCACGCCCCTTTTTTACACCCACTTTTTGTAACAAATTATTTAACATAATTTTGTACACTTTTTCTGTATTGACCACTACTGAATCGGTGCACATAAAATTTGATACAAATAAAGTTCGGAATAAACTATGGTCATTTTTATATAATCTCTTTTTACGCTCACTTTTTGAAATTAAATAATATTATTACGCGCTAGAAAATTCCTATTAAAATTGAAGTTAGGAGGCATAAAAAGATCGCAGCTAGCTATAGATCAAATTGTTGTGTAGTTCTTAACAAAATTATAAACGCGTATACATATAATTATACTTTATACGCAAAAAAAAAAAAAATCAATCGTAAAGTATAATAAAATTCATAATAATAAAATATAAGTTCTTTGGACAAGATGTTAGCCAAAAGGGGTGCAGTTTGCCCTCCCTGTTGATATAAAATCAGATACCGATGATATTCTGTACACCGTACAATATTCTAAGAATGTTCCTATAAAAGAGCCTAGTTCATGTTTCTAATTATCATTGAAAGTATTTGTCATTCCCATATTTAAAAAATTTAGCACTAATTTTTAAGAACTTTAACACTTTAAAATTTGATTTTGAATGAATTCTTGAAAAAACTTGAAAATCGTATTAAGCTAAAAAAGCAATGGTATGATGATATGATTTCACGTATATAAATAAACTCAATAGGCAATTAGTATAATATGATCAAGAGTATGTAAAAAAAGTTTATCTATCATGCTATAAAGAATTCAATAGTAATGTAAGTAGAGTTTTCGATTCAATATTTTTAATTTCCTAAGATAATAATAAGATTTTCAAATCACTTAAAAAAAATTATTACAATATATATACTTAACTTTCTACATATTTTTTTTTCAAACACTGAATCAGTTCATATACATATATAGTACGGAAGTAACTTATGCTATGCACCTTTTCGCGCCCACTTTTATAAGTAAGGATTTGTGCTTTATTAGTCATAATATATATTTGTGATGACATCACGAAAAACCTAATGAACCGGTGAAAATATTTGGCAGAAAGATATTACGTTCTCCGAAAGAAACTTTAAGCTTTACCAAATCCTATTTGTTTAAGCCTACTTTTAGTAAAGAAATATTTTATTTAATTTTTTATGCAATCTCTGCTTTAATTCACATAGCTTTTGGTTTATATGTAATAATATAATATAAAAATTCGTTTGTTACTTTTTTAGGAATTTAAAACTGTGTATTGAAAATTCTAAAAATGACACAATGACCAACTAAATTAGGCCTACGACCTACACTAAGTCATTTAAAAATTATCTATTCACTGTCATATCGTGTCCATTCGCAAAAAAATTACTTAAAAAATTTATACAGAAAAAATTTGCACCGAAAGAATTAACTTAATAGATTTTCAAAGGTTTTGTAAAAAAATCTTTTTTTATTGAAAACTAACTTATTAAGTTCTTTATCTCTCCTGTAAAATTTTAAGAAGTGTTGATTGGCCCTTCTGCATTTTAGTTGACGATATGTTCATTAGAAATAAATCTGTAAATCTTATTAACATAAAAATTCTCACAATAGAGTCCCACAGGCCCCTCAGGAACGGATATATGGCTTCTCACTATTTTTATTATTATTTTATTAAAAAGCATAATAGCTCCTTCTCTTCTAAATAAAATCTTCTTTAAGAAAATATAAGTATTTCATACGTTTATAGAGATCAGTCATAAGAAGGAATCAAGCTGATTTTTTTAATAGAATCTATGCTAGATCTTTATGATTTTTATCTGTTTCATATACAAATTTTGATTTTATCCCATACATTCTAAAATTTCAAAGCTAGGATTAAGAAACAGAATACATTTTCAGAAATGGTAGGAAGCTAAAACTGATTTTTAAATGTCTTTTATCTGACGAATGATAAATGTGAGCAAAATAAAAAATCTCAATAATAGGATAATTGAACTAATAAAGAATATGTGACAGAAAAAAAAATTATTTACCAAAGTAGTTAAAACCAACTTTTTACAAAAATTTTCCTTTTTTAACAGTTGACTTTTTCATGAAATACGGCTTAAAATTGCATCTAATGAAGAAAGATATATTTTCAGTAAAATCTTTTTTTATGCAGAAGAGCAGTCAGCTAACATTTTGGGATGGTACTTTCCTTAATACCATTTTTCTGTATATGTATTGACGGAAACACTCACAATATTCGATGGTAAAGAAGTCTAAATTGTTAGGGAAATTCTAATAGTGAATATAAAAAATGTATCATGTTCTCTATTTGAAGTTCTGGGCTTAAGATTCGAATTGGAAGCACTACGCTTGAAGAAACATTTTTTAGTCACGTTATCCATGCTTACTGGAGATTGATCAACACGCAAATTACTTCGCTATATTTGGTATAATTCTTAGGTTAGATTGTAGTAGCATAATTTTTAATTAAACTAAGCCATTCGATGTAGTTCCTAAAGAAGACTATCACTAAAATAGTTTTCTTGATATGCAATAATATAATATGAGTATGTAGATACTAATTTCTCCTCCCATATCCGCCCTTTTTCATCTCAACTACTAAATTTGATAGGAAACTAGATCGGACAAAGTTTAACCCTTTCAGAATCACACATTATAATTATAAGTTAAATAATAATTTTTAATATTTAGGATTTTTTCAAATCAAAGTACGATTTTTATTTATTTATTTTTTTTTGTACATGGGGTCCCTATGGTCGCAAAGAAGTATATTTTTTATATATAGAAAGTTATTCCTAATAATTGTGAAAGCTTTCTTTAAATTTGTGGTTATGCTTTGATTCTAAGCAGGGGTGATAAATTCAGTACAATTGTATTTTTTTTAGTACAATTTTATTGTCAAAAGCTTTCTTAATAAAATTATTAGTTGGATTAACAAACATTTTAGAATGGTAATTAAAATTTGCTTAAATGTAACTAAATATATGCATAAAAGTTATAAACATTTAGGCATTCTCAGACCTGAATGTTATGACTTTTGAAGAAAGTTTTGATATGCGTTTATTAAGTTAAGCTCGGACATTTTTTTTGGAAAATGCAAAGACGTACGTTTCAATTTCTATTACTCAATAAGAAAAAAATTAATTTGAGCTTTCCTTTAATTGTAAAAAATTTTCAAGCAAAACGAGCACTTGCTTTCGTGTCAAAAATTTGCTTCCAACCGGAAACTCACCATACAAAATTCATGCCACTCGTAAGGGAATGTTGAAGCGATATTTTACTTTTCTTTCTAATTTACTTGATTCGCTCGAAGCTTCATTTCTTACTGGGTTTTAAGTTCACAACTTTTGGTGAAACATTTAGAACTTTCTTTTAAATCAAATTCATACAAATCTGAATATTATTTGCTTTCGATTAGGTTTTCTTTAGGAACACGATACAAGTAGTCTTTCTGTTGTTAACTCTTCATTTAAGACTGTTATCGATTTTGAAACTTGCGGTATGGTCAAACGTAACCTTTTCATGTCCAACTTGAACGATATTTATTAATTTGAAAATTTGTTTAAGAAATCAAGGGAAATTTTCGAAAGATATTCAGCCGTATTCAAAAAATTCCTTAAAGTTGTATTCAAAAACGAAAATTCGTTTAATGTACCTTTAGTAAACCATTGTTAACTTTAAATATTTTAAAGTAGGTTAGATTCTACCTCAAAGCTGCTTTAAAATTATTTCCGTTACATGCATATTTCAAGAAACATTTTTTTTTATATTTCGTATTTTTATGTCGTATTTTATAGTCGTATTTTTTATTTTAATTATGATATAAAATAATTCAACATTATCTTAAAAGTAAGTAAAATCTTCAATTTCCCATTTTTTTTTTTAATTTTGGTTAAATTTGAAAAGTATAACAATTTAAACTCAATTAAGCACTTTTTATATATATATTTAAATGTTTTTTAAACAAATTTTCAAGTCTACATTAAATTTTTTAAGTCTACACTAATTATCGGTATATGAATATTTAAAAAGATTGTTTTTGTAGGAGATACCCAGGGCCGCATACAATTCATTCTGGGGCCGCATTTGCCCATGATTGATATATATTATTCTCTTCTTTATCTTTGAACAATTTTATTTAATTATCTAAAGTTTTTAGAAGTACTTCCGCCTTTTTGCTAAATTTTTGCAAGTGTAAAATTTATTATTAACTTTCTAGGGCAAGTAAATTACCTGTTAACTAAAATATTACTTATATCTGGACTAGCTTTTCCCACCCCTTTTTAATGTGATAACTAATATTTACTTTATATGGAAGCTACTATTCCCCTTAAACCTATCCGCCCTATTCGAAATTTGATATGAAAGTTATTTCTACAACTTTTTTAAGATTTTCACTGTAACACTTATTTAGATATGCGAAAATTAATATTTATTTCGTATGGGTATTACCTTTCCCCCTGAAATTATCCTTGCTATTTTCATTTAATCAATGCGATATGATAAAAAGGTCAAACTTTGAAGTTTAAGGTCTCTCACTATAATATTTATTTAAATATGTCATTATGAATATTTTTTTGTATGGGGGCTACTAATTCCCTTCCTCCGATCAGAAAATAAAACATCATAATTAAATTTATGGACTTATTGGATGATACCATGAAATGTGGGCGTAGCGTCTGACCAAGATCCAACATAGCCTATAATATTCTACAGAGCAGGCACTATCTATTTGTCAAATTTATGTAAATAGTTTCATTAATAACGTGAAAAATTAAAAAAAGAAAAAAAGATTTTTCAAGTAGGCGTAAAATGTGGGCGTGACATCCAATCAAGATCTAACATAGCATATAACCAGCACCGGCAGTGGTATTATCTGTGTGTCAAATTTCGTGAAACTCGGTACAAACGTTTAGACGTGATTGATATACAAACAAACAAATTTGCACTTCGTTTGTATAATATATATGTATGTATTAAGACTTTCAAGAGTTGTGCAAAATAATGCTCACTTTCTAATGAAAATCATGAGCCATAACCGACATTTAAACAAACCTTTATGGGAATCTGTGACATATATTTTTATAATACATGGGATTTACTTTGTACGTTTTTATCTTCAACGTAATGACTATTGTACCAACATTTGTTATCAGTAAAATTTAATCTAAAGCTGTTTACTTAATATGTATAAGAATATGAAATATGCATTTTGTTGTACTTTCTGATTTTACAATTTTTATTTTTTTACGTTTTTCAGTTTTTCGTTTCTTTCACAGTGAGCATGATTTAAATAACACATTTCAATGTGAGCATGAACGACAAAAAACCCTGATAACAAAAAATATGTTAAAACCTTGATAACGAAAAAAACAAAGAATGAATAACATGATAATAACAAAAACTTAACAGATTTGTAGTTATATTAAATTTAGTACTTCATGCTTACTATTTGTTTTAATAAATTTATGTCAAATAGTTAATTCAAAACATTTAAATTCTTTCAACAACCTTTTATAAATTTTCTTTAAATTTATTTTAATATATACATATATACATGTATACATACATACATACATACATATATATATTGCTAATACATTTTTATTTCATAATTTATTGACTATTATATGTAGTTTCATTGTCTTCATTTGAATCTTCATCCTGATTACCAGTACTACCACCACATCCCTGGGCATAATCCTCATCCGAAGTTTTATTTTCTTGGAGTTTATCTAATCGTTCCAAATCTTTATCGCTTAATACTACATACTCATTTTTTTTTAATTGATTGTTTTTGAAATTCTCTTCGGATGCTTCTTGCTTTTCATTACTATAGATAAAAATTTCATTAGCCTCTTGTTCCTGATCCGAATGTGTTTCTTCACTGGATACTTCCAAACTTCGTCTGCGTCTAGCGGCGTGTTCCTCTTGTGGCTTGGGTTCACTTTCAGCAGGAGCTGTATCAGGTTTGGCGGACAATTGTAAAGTTTCGGCAGGAGCTGTATCAGGTTTGACAGCCAACGCTATTGATTCAGCAGGAGCAGTATCAGGTTTTCCAGCTGGAGCCTCGGAATGTTCATGGCCAGCTTCGTTAGGTTGGGCAGCTGGTTTCTTAGCCTTTTTGTCCTCTTCTGAGGAGTTTTCTTCGGAAGTATCGGCACTGCGCCCAAAGCGTGGAGAAAAATCTTGAAAATCTTCTAGATCACGTCTTAAACGCTTCAATTTTAGATATTTGTCGAATTTAATGGAACCTTCATCTTTAACTATAATATGATTATTGGAGTGCGAGTTGTTTTCAATATCATATGATCTTTTGGATCTATCGGCTAAATTTTTAATATCCAAAATTTCATCATCGTCTAAATCCACTAAAACATATTTTTTTTTAGAATTTTCTTCCGAACTGTTATCCTCTTCACTGTTATCATTGATTATATTATTTTTTACGTTCACCTTCTCCTCTACCTTTTCCTCTGAAGAGGATGAAGAGTCGGAAACATCACGAATTTGTGTTCTAGCTGGACTGGCGGAGGACACGGCTAGAACCACACTCAATACTGCACACAATATTAATAATTTCATTATCCTGTTTTCAATAAATTTGCGTTTCTTACAGTATAAATATCAATAAGTTTTTTGTAAATAAATAATATTTCTTTAACACTTTTGTTTAAATTTGCAACGTTGCTTTCACGGCTCAATTCGTTCGTATACTGTTCCAGTAACATAAATTCCAATTAACTTTTTATTGATTTTCAGCAATTTCTTATCAGTTTGTCTCAACGTTCTAGTAACTTTCAATTCAGTTAATCGATTATTCGATTCAATAGCCACCCGCCGTTATTTGAAAGAGACACTGAATTTTTAAAATACAAACAATGATAAAATAATTCTATTTTATATTTTTAAAGACACATTCGTATATTCAAAACCCACTATCTTGAAAAACTTAACTTTTTAGGAGAGCAAAGAAATTATTGTCTTTTATTTTCCGATATTTCAAAAATGTTATCAAATATACATAATTTGAATTTTAGATTTTGTAATGTTTGTAATTTTAAAGAGAGAAGGGTTTTACACTTTTAAAATATTCACTGGGTATAAAGAAATAGTTATATAGAGGGTTTTCATTGTAAAATATACATATATTCTATTTCCATTATTAATTTTAATAATTAAGTGATTTCATCCAAAAACGGAAATCAATCGGATTAGACGATTTCCATGAAATTCACTACAGACATTGGCTATTGGAAGTGTTCCTCAAAAAATGTAACGTTTTGAAAAACGAAAAAAAAACTAAAAACTTTACAACGGTATACTTGTTTAAATGTTAATAACTTTCAAACTATATATGCTAATTCTCTAGGTTTAGTTTAATATTAAGGATAAAGATATTACCTTTATAACGATATATATAAATTTTATTTACATCAAAATTTCAAAGGTTAAAGTAGGACATAAAAAAATCAAACAATTATATTATTGATATAATCCATACTCGTGCAAAATTTTATGTTGGACATTCTTTTAGTTTAGAATTTATGGACCAAAACATAATCTTTGTTTTTGTTTTTCTGTAATATTGAACCTATAAGCATGAAATTAAAGAAAAATGGTTCTATGTGGGTAATAATTAAAATGGGGAGACTTTGTGGTACAATTTCGTAGAAGCATGGAATTAATTAACAGTTCAGAGTGAATAAGATCCTATATAAAGGGACTTTTTGTTAATTTTTCTTTCTTCTCATAGTACTTCTTAAATTTTCTGTAATATTCAACCTAGAAACATGTAATTAATGATATATGGTTCTATGTGGTTGAGAATATACAAGTTCTATTATTCGCATTCTTCTCTACTAAAAAATAATATAAATAATTTGGTAGTTTTTGCACCTTCGATGTAAACAACTGGTACCTTATTGGTACCCGAGGAATATTCTAAACCAAAAACATAGAAAGAAATACAAAATAGTATTATTACTTTATAAGAAATATATTAAACATGTTTTTCGAAAATTGCTATGATTTATTTTACTTTTTGGTACTTTTTAAACTTAAATATTTGAAAATTTTATTTTTGTTAATACACACAGAGAAAAAGCATGATTACGGCATTGTCACTAAAACAACATTATGTTCTCATTGTTAACTTTCATTAATTTTAATAATACTACGTTCATAATATTACATTCAATCATTTACATTCAACACAAAATGTTTATGTTTTTGAATATTTTTACCACAAACAAAATTTTATTATTATAAAAAATATAATTATTTCTACAACCATTACAATACAATATTATCCATCTTTTTACTTGCTCTTAAATCACATTTTGTTTTCAAACCATATCAATATTATTATTCTCATAACAATAAAATGTTACAAAATAAATATGCTTTTTAGAAATATGGTTAAAAAATTCATAACTTGTTTATTTTTGAAAATATTTGATTTATAGCGTTTGGTTTCCACTTCCATTATATTTCTCACGAATAAATATAAGTGGAATATTTTTATTTTTATATTTGGTATGATTAACTACTATTAAAGGGTTTAGTTAGTAAAAAATATCTAGTATTATCTGGCACAATATATGATGGTACAAATAAATAAAATTAATGAACAAGTAATATGTATATAATTTTTTTAGCTATTATTTTGAAACAAATAAACAATTTATAAAAATAATAATTTTGAAATCATGTGCTTTATTCTAATATATGATGAGATACTAATATGATAAGATGAAATAATAATGTAATAAAATGAATGTAATAATATGAAAAACTCGAACCATTACATATGATAAAATGGAATCAAAACAATTATTTTTTATAATCATATCTATTTTAAGCTGTGACTACATGTTCCAATCATAATATATTGCACTTTGAATATGATCACTACAATTGTATTTTTTTTTTGCTGACACAATATTCCATGGAAATTGTACTGTAGATATCTCTCACCCAAATTTTTAGAAATTTCAGTCATCTAAAAAAGGTACTTCATTCATCTCTTAGACTATAAAATGTAAGAACAAATTAAATTTTTTTTCAGCTCCAAAAAACTAGTTTCAAATTTTATGAAGTCTGATTTTTCCTTTGGGTGATATAAGTATATACTTCGTTTGTTTTTGGGTAATCTGTGTTATTTAAAGATGAACTCATAAAGGGTTACGAAGTGGTGCGATATCATACTCCTTGGATGTTCCATATTTAAATTAAACTCAGTGGCATGAGATTGGAATCACTAGAAGTTGCGATGTTTTTTATTGATTTTTATTGTTATTCAAGACACCAATATTATAACTTTTCCCACGGGAATTAGAAGTTATAGTTTAATTTTATGGGATTTTCATTTTATATGTGGTCTATGAGGGGCCCCGCAATTTCGCTAACGCGTAGCGGGTTAAATTCTAGTTTAAAGATAAAGTGTTGCCGTAGTATGTTAGTTTATTTCGAAAGTTCAAAAGTCAAAACTACACTTATAAAAATTAAATCATTATACATATCTCCAAAAACGATACTCTTTTAGTTTAGAAGTTATGTATGTAGAAAAATATAATCTAAAGTAAAATTCTGCATATAAAATTTCATTTATTTTAAAAAACATACTTTGAAATTAATTTTTGTAAGTATATTAAATTTTACATACAAAAAGTTAGCTTTTTACCATATTTTGCTTCATAACTTCTAATCCAAATAATTGACCAGCTTGGATATTTTCATATTTATTATTTTAAGAATTTTAAAAACACCGTTTTTTGAGATATAATGGTTTGAGTTTGATATATCCAACTTTGAACTTCGAAAGCTAATGCCTTTGTCTTTAATATGAAACTAAAACCAGAGATCAACCATGTATATTTTATAAGTTATTAGCAATTAGAACAGTACATCTTTGTGAAATTTTTTGCTTTGTTCGTTTTTTTTTTTTTTTTTTTTTCAAAACGTCATATTTTTGGACCTGTTTTCTGTCCGTTTTGATATGGCATAACCCAGTTAGTGATTTAAAATAACATGATGCAAATAGATTACTTTATTATGGGCTCGGAGCAGAGAGAATGGTAGCCCACCCATGCAAACAAAATAATAATTATCGCATATTTAAAGAACTATTAAAACGAAAGTCTTTATTTATCTTAGTATATGAAGAACTATTAGAACAAAAGCATACCAAACGCATTGTTACAGATGTGTCAAGTTTAACGTGGGCACCTGCCATGACGACTCAATCCCACGGTGGTCTTACCACTGGGTGAGGTACAATGCGCCAACCAAGGCCCACAACGCATTGTTACAGTAAAAATCTTGAGAATAATTTTCTTATCAAATTATACAATTGAGATGAAAATAGGTAGGGTAAATTGAAAGAGGTGTAGTAGTCGCCATATATATATGTATATTTAAAGAATATTGTATATTTAAAGAATTATTTAACCTATATTTTGGGAAATATTATAAAATATACCAAGGTTTATTAACAGAGGGTTGCAAATATACTTTTTTCCCTCACATAGAAAGTATGTCGCGTTAATATACGTATATAGATGAATTAAAAAAACGTTGCAAGGCGTTGATAAAATTAGAAAAAAGTTAGAATTTTAGTTTGAGGGTTACTATAGTGTATATAATGGCATCAAAGACGTGATTTTATGAAAATCTAAGATAGAGGATTATGAATGTAGGCCCTTGATATAGTTCTCTTATTAATTTGAAAATATATAATAGTTTAAAACAGATTTATTTCGAGACAAACTTTATTGAAATGTGTGTGTGTTATCAAAAAATTACGTTTTATTTAATCTTAATATTAATATTTTATTAATATTAAGATTAAATGCTTTTGGATGTTGTGCATTAGAAACTGCTAATTCCAGACATCAAACTAAATACTTATACGTATTTAATCAAGCTTAGACAATATTTTTCTAATCGAACAAAGCACAAAATATTCACTTCTATTATCTGAAAGAGATGCTTAAAACGAACTCGAGAATTACCGATTACTAAATATCTCGCTGATATTAATACATATTGTGTTTGTCATTCCGTGTGTAACATGTCGAAATATTCGATATCTCTAAAAAAAGCATATACCCAGTCGATATTTTGTACAAATAGTTCAAGGACCGATATAAACTCGAAACCCAAAAATAGGCGTGATCCGCCCACCCTAATTTAAAAGTGAAGTTGTTGATGGTGGGTATAACAGATTCAGCCAAGCTGAATATAATGTTCTTATTTGTCAATACTTTTGAATTATTTATCCAGACGTTGAAACTTTCACAGTTAAATTTGTACGAATAAACTACACTTTGGACATAGAGGAACAATATTACTTCTTATGTTATTGCTTTGTCGACAGTTATACGGTGCTAAACTCTGATACCAAAATTATAGCGATTTTTAAATTTTCTTTTTTTTTCAATGTATGTGGGTCCCTCCATGAATTTTTAAAAATTTTATGCAAAATTTTTATAAATTAGATGACCATACCCCATTAATGTGCCCTCGTAACAAACAGAGTTTGGTGGCTTCAATAAATGATTTTTGAAAAAAGATTTAAAAATAAAAATTTTGAGAATTTTTTTAAACCTTCAATTTAAACTTCGATAGCTTTTGGGCTCTCTCGCCAACGCTGAAGTATTGATTTTGTTCGTAGACAGCGCTATCAATGTGCAAAAATTTTAAAATGTTTATGTTTTTGCCCATACATCCAGAAAAAAAAGAACTGAAAACGTCATGATTTAAACATTGTGTTCTCATTAGAAGGCAGAAAAAAGTAGGGCCGCAGAACTAATTATTTTAACCCATGGTTATCATTGGTAGGATCTTCTTTTTTTGTGATTCTTATTCATTGCTTTTGAAGTTCTCCTCTTAAAAACTGATTTGTATATTTTTTTTATAAATATATTATACTATATATATTAAAATGCATCACGGAAAAAAAGTTGTGAATGAATGTTAATATGTTCTTAATGATTTTCCCAATATATTAGATCTGAATGTTTTGATTTATGTGAGCTGGATCACTTTTAAAACCCTCTAAAAATACTGATTTCTTTGAACATCATTATCAAAATTTACTTTATATGACAATTAACTTCAAAATATAAATAGTGCATACTAATGTCTGGAATATCCATTTAAACAATTGTTACATTTCTTTTCATTCGCGGAATATTAATATTTTATTAACATTTTTTGTCATATTTGCCTTAATTAAATATATAGTTATATATATTTCGCTAATTTCTTAACATATATCAGGTTTTGCGGTATTATGGGAAAGGTCTATACTAATGCTATTGTAAATTAAAGGAAATTAACCCTTTAACGGTAAAAGGGTCAATTTTATACGTTTAGTTCTCAAAATGCTAAAACAATAATTTTTGCAAATAAGTTGTATGGAAGTCTCTATTATATTTAAATATCATATAATATAATTAATTATTTAATTAATTTAAATTAAATTAATTAATTTAATTATTAAAACCGTGCAGGTAAACGAATAATAGGGAGTCTTCGGAATTTAGTCGCTACTTTACATTAATTAATATTTTTTTTTAGTAAATTGATGTTTCTGGTGATATTTATTTTCTTAACTAACCATTTTTTTTTGCCATAAAAATTAACTTAACTTATTAGAGACCAGTGCACAGTGTTTTGTTTCATAGACAAAAATCAGAGGAAATAAATATACTTCAATCTTCAAAAAAGTGACACTATGATTTTTATTTAAGTAGTAAATTTTATGCTGAAAGACTTTTTTAAATTCAACTCATTTTACCGCTGCTAGAGGACGCCAAAGTTTTAAGAATTTTAAATGTATAGGCGAAGTATATGTTTTTATTAAGACTTGAGAAAAATTTTGCCAAAATTACAAATATTAATGAAATTCGCCAGTTTTTTTGCATATTATAACTGATTATATGGAGAATAATTAATGATGACTTTTGTTCTCTTATATATGTAAATCTTTTGAGGAAGAGAAAAAAAATATGTTCCCAAATTTTAATTTTTTTTTTCTTGCTTTGGTTAGCACATGAAATTTCTAATAAAGAGCAAAAGAAAATTTACCACAAATTTAGTAGAACATACATACATATATATTGACTTTTAGAATGACTAAAATAGCAAGTTATAAAAAGTCTAATATAATGGTTTACAAGATTGGTATTAACTATTTTGATTATAAGTATTTTAAATATATTTTTCTGTTATTTTATTCAAAAACTTGTATTTATATAAACAGTTAAAACATTGGAAGTAGTTCATTGAGTTTCCATGTTGTAATCTCTGAAACATGGTATTTTATTTATAGAAAATAAAATTTATCAAAGTTAACATAACATAACATATAACATAAAGTTGTGTTAATATTTCTTTTATATTATTTTTATTTATTTTAAAACATTGTCGTAATATAATTTAAAAAACGCCACATTTTTATCAGAACTACTTGCCTTTAACTTCGAAGAATGCTCTACGAGTATTATTCACAAAAATTCTATATTTTTTCCTTGATATGATTATAAAAAAAAAAAAACACACATAAAAATATTTTTTTCATCTTGTTACACCTTTATGAAGCGTAATATGTAAAAAATATGTATTTATATGTATGTACGAGTACGATTTATTTATTTATTATTAATACATAATTCTATTTAAAATTTAAACACATGTTCTATACATTTATTTTAACATAATCGCACTTTATTCAATATATTTGATGCATATTTATAGGCTTATATTTTAAGTAATGAATTCACTAAATATGACGTCCCATTTATGTTATTTTTCGGTTTGTTAATTATCAAAAACTTCTTTAAAGTTTTTGTCTTGTTCTCCTATTATTTCGGTAATTATCAATCCTTTTTAATTAGTTTTCAAAGTAAAATCATATTGTTTGACAAAGTAATAAACATTGTTTTAACTGATATAAGAAAAAACGAGAAAGAAAGATATAGTGGGTCAATATCGACCATATGATACCCTACAACATAAAAATTCGGGAAGGGGACTTATATTACATTATGGCCAATTTTACTAAATGTAAAATAAAACATAAAAGTACAAAATAATGCGTTAATACTAACATCTGGAAGATTTTATGCACTTTAGGGCGATTCCTGGAAGTGAATTATAAATGGGAGCTATGGTACTTATTTGTGTCGAATATTAACTTGATACTAACATTCGTATGAGATTGTATCATAAAGTCTCACATGCCAAATTCCATTGAATTGTCTTTAAAATTGCGACCCGTACTTTGTGCACAAGATTTTCATGGACAGCCAGCCAGCCATCCAGGCAGACGTACGGACTTCTTTGAAAAGTCGATTGGTATACTTTAAGGTGGGTGATGAAGAAAATAGACAAAACGGAACTTAATATACAATATAAAGTAAGTATTAATTTTTTTAATAGCAAAATTAAAACATATTGGAAAACAATTATCTTATGAACCAGCAAAAATCGTGCTAGACCCAATAAAAGGTTTATGGAGTCATAACTTAAATCAAAAGACAGTCGAATTTCGGAATTACTGGAAAAATATTCCCTCAAAGAATTGAAATACGCCATAGAGAAGTTACCTCATTTTATTCCTATAAAAAGCAAGAAAAAAATTACTTTCTAATAAAATACGGGTCAAAAATTATTGTAAATATTAATGAATACTTAAAAGATAACAAATTGAGTTTGTGTCCTTAATGTCTTACACAGTTATGCTATCAGTATTGATACATATGTGTATATCGAGCCTATATTCAAAAACCTCTATCTCTGGATTTCATGCGCTTTTTATGCCATTTTATTCCCAATAGTGACTCTCATCTTTGATATAAATTTCAATTGAAAATTCCTATTTTTTTTTTCAATTTTATCAACGTTTTTGTATTCCTCTATCTTACAAAATAAATACTTTATTTTTTTTTTTGAGTGCAATACCCTCTATCTCTCTGAGTAATTATCTTATATTTTGACAATTTTTGATATAAAATATGTAATTTCTGTCTAATTTATACATGCTGAATATGAATCTGAATAACAAAGTTAAATCGGTTGAATGGAATATTATTACTACAAAATATCGAGACTTTCATTGTAATAGTTTCCTAGATATTCGAAAATTAAGATTTACCTTGATTGGGGGCTAACACTTTTCCTAGAGTTGTCCGCCCTCTTTTCATCTCAGTTATGAATCTTGATGAGGAAATTATTATTAAATAGTTCTTCATTTAAGCGATAATTAATTTTTACATTATATGTGCCTACCCCTCCTATTTTCATCTCACATTGAACATTTTAAAACCCTGTATTTCTCTTTAAAATTGCCAATCTTGTAAAATATTAAAAACAAATTAAACAAATTTGCAATCATTAATTACTTTGTTGCCTCTGTTTGGCAGTACCATAGCAGAGTTTGTGGATTATAATTAGACACAAGCAGAATGGAATACGTATATTCTGTGCCGCTACACACTTCGTCGGCATTCGTGGTGTGTTATCCATTTTGGCTTCGTTGAAACCTAAACATGGCGCCCGCCTTGCACTGGGTGCAATTTAGCAGACCCAGGCGTTTGGGCAAGTAAAATAAAGAATGAACCTAGCATCGTAAACGCTGTTATATATGTAGTTATAGTAGTGCCATAAGCCAAGATCTGGTTCGAAGGACCATAAACAAGTTTACAATAGTTGTCTTTGTTTGGTAGTACCAAAGCAGAATGTGTGGATTATAATTAGACATCAGCAGAATGGAATACGTATTTTCTGTGCCACTACACACTTCGTCAGCATTCGTGGTGTCTTATCCATTTTGGTTTCGTTGAAACCCAAAAACACAAATTATATGTATGGTTTAGTAGTGGTTTAAAATAAATATTGTAAAAGAAAAATTTGTATATACTTGAAAAATATGAGAAATATATAATTTTTTACTTATGTTTTTCGAGACAGAACTTTATATAATTTTTAAAAAGAGTAATTTCCTTTCTTTCTAATACCATTTAAAAATAATAGGTATTCAAGATACAAATTTTTAAAACCACGAGCTCCGAAAAATCGTTCTTTAAATATCTCCCGATTTTGAGGATATATTCAAGATTTAAAGAATGGTGTAATAGTCTATTCACCCTTACCTACAAACTGCACTACGTTATATTGCAAGTGTATTATTATTTTTTTATTTTTTATTTTGTAGCACCGTGTTATTAATAATACCAAAAAAGTGCAAAATATGCAGTTAGGTCTACATTTGAGGTTGTGAGAGTGTTCTTTTTTAAGAAGCATTTTCTGTTTTTTTTTTCTTGTCTATATGTACCTGCCAATTTTTATCTTTATTTTTTTTTCTTTTTTTTTTTCTTTCAAAACAATAGGAATACCTTTTCACAATTATGGTTAACCAGTGCGAATATTTAGCAACACTAAATCGCTCTTATCATGTACATCGAAATTTTGCGCTGTTTTACATTTATGCGATCTTTACTACATATACTCATTTCATGTAGTTATTTGCGTTCAAAAGAGTGCGATTTCATTTTTTAATAATCGAGGAAATTTATAAATAAACTTTTTAAATTCATAATATACTTGTTTTTTCGGATTTCCAACATGTTGCTTTTATTATCTATTTATTATTTGCACTATGTTTTTTGAATATTTTTCTTTTTATTTTTAAAGCGCAGTTTTTATTTTTACGGCTTAGAAATGGTGATAAGACATTTTTGTTATTTTTTACACATGTAATAGGTCAAAATAGTCAATCATTTGTTTAGACGTTTTTTTTTTTCATTAATTCTTAATTATATAGACGTAGTTAACACATATTATTGAACATATCAAAGTCTATCACGACATTAGTTCTTTTTCTGCGACTGAAATATTATAAAATTCATCTTATAAATCTTAAGATTATATTTTTAATCTAATGTATGTCAAAATTCGATAATAAGAATGATGGTGAATTCAAAAATTTGTTATGATTTAATTAGATACATCGGAGCTATTTAATCCATAATTGGACTGAATCAAAATATTTTGGAAATTTTCAATCCGCTGCTGCGATTTACATCAAAAGTTCTCAAATCGTAGCAGGGGAATATTCGCAAGCAAGAATAAACCGATATTCGATATTTGTTGTCTCATAGATAAAGACCTAGGGATATAAAGTGGCACTATACAGGTTATTAAGATGCGTTTTTCGTTGTGTGCTATGAGATAGAATGGTTTTATTTGTATACAATAGAAAAAAATACGTTTACGCAAAAAATAATTACTGAAATTTATATTTTGTACAAAATAACTCAGCAAAAACTTTTGTTGGCATATAATGAGTTAAAAAGCTAATATAATGGCTCTTCATTACTTACACATTAGCTGTATAACTCATTATTTTAACACGTGATGACATTAGAGGCAACTACTTACCCTATGTTATTACAAGTAACCATTCAGAATGTCATTACTTAGATGTGATTTCAATAACTAAACTGTTCAATAACTCATTGATTTTAAAGCATTGCTAAAGTCATTATTAGTAAAAACAATAGGAATTAGTTACATTTCAGGTTACAAATAACTAATGAAATGTCAGGCAGTTTTTTTTAAGTAAAAAGATTTTATAAATTTTATTTCAAAAACTTAGCAATAACCAAAAATATATTTAAAATAAATGTAGTAAAAATAAACTATTTTGAGTTAAAAATTAATTCTTATGAAAATTTTGCCTTTAAATGTATTTATAACTTCTTTAAATATTTAAATAGGTAACTGAATTATAAAAAGTATTATTTTCAAAAATCTGATCATAAACAAGTAATTACATACTGGGTTGCAAAAAAACTAGTTACTAAATAAACAGCTTCTATGTAACGCAGATATTATGTTATTGTAATTGAAAAGTAACTACATGCCATTACCAAGTTTTTATTGGGAAGACACAAAATAAGCATTTGTGTCAAGAAATGTAAAAATAACTATTTTCAACAAAATATTAAAAAATGTGAACTAACAAATTGTTGTTATTTTAAAGAAATTTTTTGATTCGTTTAAATATTTAATTTATGTTGTTCAAAAATAAAGGCAAAAACACATGCATTTGTATGTACTTCCGGTCCCTGATCATCATCCATTATTTTCTCAGTTAAAATATCTTTATGAAAATATAAAGATTTTATATTTTACTTTTCTGAAAGATATCTATACAGAGATAAATTTTAGAAAGAAAAACACCTATTGACCTATTTATAGAAAAAAATTTTAATCTGGCCCATATATTCTAAAATAGCAAAGGCTGCGTTAATAAACGGCATGCCTTTTCAGAAACAATAATGTGTTTAAAATCTTTTGTAAACATCTTCTCTCAGATGTACCATAAATGAGAACTTTATAGGCAAAATTAAAAAAAATCTAATATTCGTGGCTTTTTTAGGAATTGTAGGATCCGTATTTTAAATTTTTTTATATTTTGTTATTTCGAATAATAAATTTCGTTATGATATATTAACTAAGAAACATTTTATTATAGATATAATATTTAAAGTTTCTCAACATTCTAAATTTTTATGAAAATGTTCCTCTATTTCCAAATATCGGAAATACTATATAAGAACTTCTGTTGCCTATCTATTGATCATAGAAAGTTATAGACGGCCAAGCCCGACCATATGGTGATTTAAGACCAATTTTGGATCGATTCTTGTAATGTGTAATTTATTTACTTTATTTATGCACTTTAAGGTGATTACCGGAAGATAGCCTTATATTGCTGAATAATGGACAGATCATAATCAAATTTGGGACCGTGATTTCTATTTATAACATTTGAATGGAATTTATGCTCGTTAAAGTGATTTTTGGAAAAGGGTTCATATGGGGTTTATATAATGAAATTTGGCTTTGTGGAATAATATACCAATCAAAATTCATTTCAATACAAATGATCCTTATACCAATGTAGTAATTTGTGACAATTTTCATTTCTAAATTGCAAAGACAGTCGGACAGATGACTAATGATAAATCGACTCAGAAAGTGATTCTAAGTCAAATGGTATAAGTAATATTTCTTATTAAAAACATAAACACATTCTAAATGTGTTATTAAAGCTTTATCAATCGTAACTAAACTTTTTTCTATGTCGATTAAGGATTAAGGTGTGCGTTCAAATAAAACGTAACATGTTTTTTTTATAAAAGAATATATTGGGATTAAAACTAAATAAATTTATATCATTTTACATAAAAATTAATTTCTAACTAGATTATTTTTAATTTTTTAGATATGAATTCTGAAAAAAAATAAGTTCTTTTGCAAAACTGTTCGCGGTATCTCTCTATAAGAATTTAAAATTAATAATCACAATTGAGCACTGTTGGAGTCTTCTTAAATTCGCTTTTAGCTTGGGTCCAATTCCTGTACAATTTCCAAAATATTGGGTAGTTTAATTAACTAATACTCTGTGGGTCTAAAATAACATTCCTAATTCTGGGTGCTTCTACTAATGTAACGACATAATTCTAAATCTGGCCAGAAAATGTTAAAAACATTGTTGGATGTTACGAGTGTCATTAATATCTTTTTATGATACTCTTTGTTACGATTATTCGATTATATTCAGACTAAAGAAACAAAACAATCACATATCTTGTCGCATTTTGAGTAAAATTGTACCTTGGAACACAAGGTAATATCAAATATTGAATATATCTTTATTTCTTTATTATTGAAGAGCTTTGAGTATTGTTATTCTTCAGAGTTCTGCTCAGTTTTGTTATTTAAAATTTTTTTAGCTTTGACTAACTAAAGTTTACATATAGGTTTAACATGGCTCATATTTCATTTTGAAGAAATGAACATAACGTGCCATTGCGCGGACGAACATGTTTGGCATAGCTCTTAGGAGCTTCTTAACTTTTTGAGCTTGGAATTCATCCCTGTGATTTTTTTCTTTTTCTGAAGCAAGTTTCGTCTCATTCTTTAGGTCCTTGTTAAGATTTATTTATTGCCCTCAATTTTTTTATTACTCAATCAATATTTTCTAGTAAATTAGAAAAAAAGTTAAGGAAAAAAGAAAACATATTTTGTACATTTTTTTTTTGTTTTTTGACTGTCTTCTGCATGCGGACAAACGACCGGATTTCAAGACGTAATTTATATGGAAACATTTTTAATTACACCACCTAAAAGGCTATCAAAATTATTTATGATCAACACGGCAACACAGCAGTGGGTTAAAAGCATGGATTGCTAATTTACATACACTTTTATTTTAATTTTTGTATTCATACATATATTATACATTAGAGCAAGGAGTTTAGGTTTCAATGAAACCAAAATGGATAAGACACCACAAATGATGATGAAGTGTGTAACGGCACAGAAAATACGTATTCCATTCTACTGGTGTCTAATTATAGTCCACAAACTCTATTTTGGTACTGCCAAACAGAGACAACAAGACAATTTACGATTGCAAACTTGTTTATGGTCCTTCGAGCCAGATGTCGCCTTACGACATTACTGTAACCACATCTATAACAGTGTTTACGACGCTAGGTTCAATCTCCCTATTACTTGCCCCAAACGCCTGGTGCTGGTAACTGAAATTGCATCCAGTGCAAGGCGGGCGCCATGTTTCAACGAAACCAAAATGAATAAGACACCACGAATGTTGATGAAGTGTGTAGCGGCACAGAAAATACGTATTCCATTCTGCTGGGGTATAATTATAGTCTAATTTATGATTGCAAACTTGTTTATATGGGTTCCCACATATTCACGATTTACGGACCCTTTAAGAAATTTTTGCTTTTTCGCGGACTCGGCACATTTTGATTTTCAATATAATAAAAATGAAAAATAGTAAAAATTTAAAAGATATTTATTTTAAATAAAATTGCGTTACCAAAATTCATTTATTTATTAAATATAAAAACAATGAATCTTTTAAAGATTATTAGAAGTCTTTTTTATTACTCTACGTTTACACGAAAATATTTATATTTCTTATCATTAGAAGTAACGTCGGCAGAATAACGGGAAAACAATTTTATTTCCAACTTTGTGTTAAGGGGTGGAAAAAACGTACATGAGAAATTTATATGTTAATTTTTATGGAAAATTTAAATTTATTTCGCATTTATATTCTTTATTTGTATTTTCAAAACAAAATTAATTATTTTGCACTTTTTTTTTACAAGAGAACAATAAATTTGACACACGTAACATTTTAAGGAGAGAGATAGAATTTGACAATTGCCAATATAAAAATATCTATGTATAGGCTAGGGGTTAAACTTTGATAAATTTAAAATGTTTGTTATTAATAAGGCTGTAAATGTAAATGGGTTTGTTTTTCTAATTTTTTAATATTGGGAAACATTTCTGTTCTGAAAGAAATTTTTTACTTAATTTTCCACATACAAACGTGATCTAAATTTGAATTTTATGAACTCTAGGACAAAAAACTAGTTTCGCATAAATATGTAGATAGAAACTCTAGCAAAAGTTTTAATGCTTCATTGCCAACCATCATGTAAACTTTTAATATTTTAACCAAAAATTTTCAACCAACATAGATTCAAAGTCAACTTTGGCACACGTTCTATTGTTTATTCTTGAAAATTATGTTGAACGGATTATTAAGTAAACTGGTTTATTAAGAATTGGTTTTAAGCTCCAGATAATATCGGGAAAATTCATAGTGAAGTGAATCCAAGTGTATTATACTTTTCATATGTACGCTCTTTTTGATTATCAGATGAATCCAAAATATCTTTCAGCAGTGGAAAAGACAACTGTTTGGTAGAGAGTATTAAAGACGTCTTTTCCACAAAAAAAAAAAAAAAAAAATGCACATAAAGCACTTATAGTTCAATGTCAAGAATGCTCGAAAAATGTTGAAATATAAGCAAAGTAATGCATAACAAGTTAGAGTGCTATATTCGGCTGCACCGAATCTTATATAGCCTTCAACCGTGTTGAGATGCCTTATATGTAGGGTGATCGAATATTCGACCAGTTTTCGATTAGTAGTTGGAATTTTGAAAAAAAACCGGCTGCCGTTTTTAAGATTTCAAAAAAACTCTTAATCGGGTTTTTTAGAAATAAATGTTTTCATCAAAAGACTATATTGTTCTAAAAAATCAATAAATGCTATAATATTGAGTTTAAAATTTATTATATATAACTATTTTAAGGAACAAATTTGAATTAACGTAAGCAAATAATCATCAAAAATGAGGTTAAGTTTTATATAATATATACAAAATCTATGCACAGAGTGAGATTTTGATGATTTAACCGGCCAAAATTCCATTTTTTGATTATTACCTTTGAAACGTCAAATCGTTTTTTTAAACGTCAAAACATTTTATTGGAATCAAATTTCGTGACAATAATTAGTAAAACAGTTTTATGATACCTAAAATTTATTTTCGTTGAGTTCAATTTCGATACCAATATATTAAAGAGTTTAGGAGATTTGCAGTGATTCTTAGAAGATTGATATGATCCGATCGTATTTTGGATCATATTTAGTCATTCTGAGGAGATTGTAGACTAAATATGATCCGATCGTATTTCTATTCAATATATTGATTACAATGTATTAAATATATTTTTGAGCAAGTTCTAACTCAGTAAAGTAAAAATTAGAAATTCGGCTAGCTAATTTTGCAAAATCTCACACTGTGCTATGGCCTAATATGGAAAAGTGATGTCCCAATTTTTTTCGAGATCGATTTTGTTGATAGACTTCCAAATACTTCCAAATACTACTCCTTTAAAAAATGAAGTAATGTGTTATTCAAAATATGGAATTATTAAAACCATAAAATATTTATAAAAAAAAAATAATTCAATTGATATGTTAATTTCATCCAAGATAATTATTTCTTTATTACTTCTTTAAACTTTAACAATAAATTAACTTTATAAATATTAATCAGTTAATAAATTTTTCGTAAATTTCCGTCCAAATCTTAGTACTTAGTACATATGTCTTTCTGAATATAATGTTATTTTTAAAACCAGTTTTTTGTGTTTAAAATCCCGGTTTATTTAACATTCAAGAACTTTTGAAAAAACTAACAGTACATAAAAAACCGGTTTTACAACCGCGCCAATCACCATAGTTATATGAAAATGAAATACCAAAAACCTCAAATAATTTGCATTTCCATATAAAGTTATATATGTATATATATATATATGTAGATATATATATATATATATATATATATATATATATATATATATATATATATATACTTCATCCAATTTTATGGCTTTACTTCTCTGTCGAAAATATATTGGATTACTGACTACTGTCACCTCCACTTGTACCTCGCCATTATGGTCTTCATGATAAGCAGGTTCTGCCGGACCAAATATTAACTTTGTATCTCTTTTTCCAAACAATTGAGAATTTTGAAATGGTTTGGCATTGGAAAAAATCATTGGCAATACTATATATATATATATATATATATATATATATATATGTATATTTCCAACTTTGGCATAATTGTATATGCCGAAAAAGAAAAAAAAAAATATATCATGTACTGTAATTTCCCTCTCGCGGAGCCCTTGATTTAGAGTGTCCCGTTTAAAAAATTTTTAATACAGGTGTTATAACCTATTCTCTTTAAAGTTTTTTAAATAAAATTATTCATTTCAATAAAATAAAATAAAATAAAATACAAATTTAAAAAAATGTTTTAAATATTTATTTAGAATTTTAAAAAAGCAGTTTCTCGGGTAGCTCTAGTATATGTACTTTAGATACAGAACTTTTTGCAATATGTTTATAGTTTGATATCTTGTCGATTTAATTTTCTATACTCCTTCAATTCGTGAGTATTCTGCGATAAATTTAACAAGTAGTTATATTTTAATTGTTTCCTTCCAAATGCTTCTTGCATTAAATCACTGTTAATTGGATCCACATCATTATATTCATCTGATATTTCATTCAATTTATAATTGATTTCTAAGGATTTTCCAAGACAAACAACGCAGACTACTGTGAACAAAAAAATTAATAGAATGAATTTCATTTTGTTGAAAATAAATGAAAACAAAAAGTTTCTTAATTAAGCTTCCTTTTAGAAAGAAAAATATATGACTGAATAGAAATAAATTTCCACCATATATATATACATATATATATATATATATATATATATATATATATATATATATATATATTTGTTTATTTACATATGTGCAAATATAGTGATAATTAAAATTGTTGTTTTTTTTTTTTGTATATTTATATATAATTTCTTTGTTGTATTAACCAGAAATTCTATTGATGCATTTTATAGATTGTCAATTCTGGGAAATTTTCAGTTCATTATAAAACAAGGTGAAGCTGTTTATTTCTGTTTAAAAAATATTTATTTTATTTTAAATAAGTAAAGATTAAAAAATTAATGGAAAATCCATTATTGTGTATCACGTACAACATTCTCGGCAAATAACAATTCCATATACATAGTATTTAACATTAAATTATCCATACAGCACACATGGATGAACGGAAGAAAGTAATTAGATTATTTTATAGAGTTTCATATAGACCCCGAAGAAATGTATATTGTTTAGTCTTACCTCCCCCATATCTCTATAAAAATCTATACTGATTAAATTGATTTCTGAAGAATGAATTAAAATGTTTTTTTCAAATCATTTATTTATATAAGCATACATATATTAAAGAGAGCGTTTATATATATATTTTATAAATTACATTAATATACATATGTGTATTACATCAGTTATATTAATTTTATGACATGTAATAAAATCTATTAGTTAGCTTCAACTTCATCCAATTTTATGGCTTTACTTCTCTGTCGAAAATATATTGGATTACTGGCTACTGTCACCTCCATTTGTACCTCGCCATTAAGAAGTTCATGATAAGCAGGTTCTGCCGGACCAAATATTAACTTTGTATCTCGTTTTCCAAACAATTGAGAATTTTGAAATGGCTTGGCAATGGAAAAAATCATTGGCAATACTAATGTAAGTAGCAGGGTGATGACAAACATTTTCATCTTAAAAATATTGTTTTTATTCGCACACGATCACATTAAATACTGTTAAATAAAAACTTTAATTATAGTATAATCTTCCCGTTTCAGAGCAGATAATGCGATTTTTATTAAAAAAAAATATATTAATCTTTAAGTAAGTACATATGTACATTAAAGAGCCCCACGAAAAAAGCTGCAAATGTACCCCCCTAGAAATAAAGATTTGTCTGTTCTTATATGATTTCCAAAATATTACATCTGAATGTTTAAATTTACGTAAGCTGGACCATTTTAAAAAGACCTCTAAAAATACTTATTTCTTTCAATATCATTATCAAAATTTTCGATAAAAGAAAATTAACTTCAAATTGTAATAAAGGAATACTAAGGCTTGGAACATTTTTTAAAATTATTTATTGTTTTTTGTCATATTTTCTTTATTCATTTATTCCTGATATTATTGAAGATTAGACGTAATTACCCCCTTAACAGCAAGAGGATCAATCACTACTTTACACGAATTTATAATTTTTATGATAAATGCATGCTTTTGGTAAGATTTATTTTCTTAACTAACCATTTATTTGACACAAAAATTAAACTAACCAATTATGGAACGGAAATTTCAAAATATTACATATGTAACTAATGAATGAATACAAAATAAATCCATATATCAGTAGTATTGAATAAGATGATGGAAAATGACTAAAATATTTAAACTATAATGAAATAGAATTCAAAATAAAACAAGTAAGAAGGATATAATCGGTCAAGCCCGACCATATGATACCCCACACCATTATGAATGTCTATCAAAATTCGTGGAGGGGTCTTATAATAGACATGTGGACAATTGTGGACCAATGCTTTTACTAAGTATAAAATAAAACATTTATATAAATTTATGTACTTTAGGGTGATTCCCGAAAGTGGGCTTATATGGGAGCTATGGTAAATTATGGAGCGATCCTCATAAAATTTGTCACTCTTACTTCTACTTATATAAAACTTATTTGTGTCGAATATAAAACTGACACTAACATATGTATGTGATTTATGTACGTTAAAGAAATTTTCGGAAGAGGGCTTTATATGGGAGCTATTGTCAATTATGGACCGATCTTCATGAAATTTGGCACAAAGATTGATTCTTATACAAAACTTCGTGGCACCGAATTTCATTACATTATTGCTATATTTAAGGCATTTGTGATGGTTAAACCCTATTCCGGAAGGATATTTGCATGGGGCTTTGTGAAATAATGGACCAATAATTAATAATTTCAGTAGGCTTCGTTCTTGTATTATGAAAGTCCTACGTGCCAAATTTCATTGAATTACCTTCAAAATAGCGACCTGTACTTTGTGCACAAGGTTTACATTGACAGCCAGCCAGACGTACGGACGGACAGACATCGTTAGATCGACTCAAAAAGTAATCCTGAGTCGATTGGTATACTTTAAGGTGGGGGTTGGATGATTTTTTTTTTTTTTTGCGTTACAAACATCAGCATAAACGCATAATACCCCAACCACCTATGGTAGTGTAGAGTACAATCATAGAAAATTTTACTAAAATTTTAATTTCGGGAGAATGAAAACTAATTTCAAAAATTTTTTACTCATTATGTATTAAACGTCATTTGTCTATCATATATTGTATTTTTTTTTTTTTTTGGCAAAAAATTAAAAACTATGTACACTGTCAATCGAAAACCATATTTTTGGTAGTATTATAAAAATGGTCCAGCTCACGAGAACAAAATAATTAAACCGAAATAGTTGGCGGATTAGTTTAAAACATATCATATATTTTAAAGATTTTTGTCTCCATACAAATCAAGGCACTTTAATGCACAAATGTATATTTACACAAATATTTTAAAAATACGTAAAAAATTTATTTTGTTATAGTATAGGTAAGAAAATAAAAATGTATATATATATATATATATATATGTATGAGCCACCAAAACATTTAATGTCTATATTATTATCTGATCAATTTTTTAATGAATAGCTTTCTTATTATTCGTGCTATCGGTACTAGCTTTTGTTTCTGATAGAAACCTGATTATAACCTATGGCCTCGTACAGGCTCATTTTTTTTGTTCATTATTATAAAGTGTTATAATTTGGAGAGACTTTGCAATACACCTTCTACCCATTGTCAAATAAATTGTAATAAATAAAATAAAATATTTTCTAAATTACCCAGTAAAAACTTGTACTGCCATATAAATAGTTAAAATGCTAAATTATAATTTATTATTTTAATACAGTGATGTAATTGAAGACAACTACTTATCTATTACTACATATTACATATAGGCATTTTAGAAAATCATTACGTAGATATCGTTACAGCAACTAATTATTTTGAAATATTTCAATAATCTATTGATGTTAGTGTATTACTGGGGACATTATTAGTAAAAACAATACCAGCTTATTCTATTTGTAGCTTTATTAGCGTTATAATAAAGGATAAAAGGCCTAAAAGCCGTTTTCATTTATTAAAATAAGTTTTAAAGAAGAAACATTCTACAACTTTACATGAAAAAAATTTTCGGGCAATAATTTCTAAATAACTTCGAAACTGTTTATCAGATAAAAAAAGTGTAAAGACGTCCTGAAGACAACTTTTGTCCTTTTAAGAGAATAGGGCCTCAACAAATATCTTCCATCTGGGTTTGTATATAGCAATGCATATTATTTCACTCCAGAATACCTGCTGTATTCCCTTCTTTGACTTCCTTGAGGCGTCCATTCTATAAATTGTCTTGTAATATCATCTGGGGATTTTCGTAGGGTGTGTCCTAGCCAGGACGATCTCTATTTCCGCATGGATCGATGTCTGATGAGTTCTTATCTACAAATCACTATTTCTGATAGTGTTAGGCCAGAATATACGGAGAATTCTACGAAGGCAAGGAGTGTCAAACCGAGGCGAGTTTCTTAAGCAAATCTAAAATATATATAAAACAAAACATGTATTTTTTCAACACTTTTAATTACTTTTAAATTATTGAATACTAATAATTTTTATACAAATTTATTATAGAAAATGGATCTGAGGGAAAGTACTTTTATAATTGAATACAGAAAAAATAGGGTTCGTAAAAAATTTTATATTTTATTAAGCCTGAAAGTTTTCGGTGGAAATTGGTAAACAGAAACTCAATGGAAACAAATATACCGATATCTGGGCCATATTTTCTCTGACGCAGTGATCTCTAAAATGGAAAAAAGATCGGATATCCCAGGATATCCTGAGAAAGGGTGTTTTTAATTTTCATTATTTTTGTCACGATGTCTACAATCAATTTGTCATTATAGTGCAAAAATTTCAAAATGGGCTCTTAATGGGATCATAAGTTTATTTATTTTATTTATTTATTTAATAATTACAATACAATTACAAATTATATTCTAATTCTAACCGAGCGGAGTAACGAAGACCTTAGCTCGTTGTAGTGAAACAGACCAGAGTCTCTGGTGGAAATCGAACCCACAACCCCCACACTGATAGACTAGCTCACTACCAACTAGGCCATCGGGGCACCCATAGGGATCAGAAGTTATAACTGTTTATCCATAGCAGCTAGTACAATTTTACTAACAAATTAATATATTTTTTAAGTGTTTTGGTACTTAAATTTTAAATTTAGTATCAAAACAACACTCTACTTGTTTTTGTATGTGCACTAAAATGATTGTCGGGATAGGGCCTCATATGGGACCTATGGTCAATTGTAGAACTATCCTTATCAAATTTATTACTAAAATTTATGCGCATATTAAAATTATTTATGTGAATTATTAGTATTCTTAGGGAATGTGAATTATATGGGAGCCATAGTCAATAATAGACCGATAATTATGAAAGTTATTGGAGCGATCTATACTTGTACAAAATTCAGTTTTGTTAAATTTTATCTCGGTATTGGTATTTATGCGAGATTTATGCAAGTTCAATTGATTTTCGGGACTGAAGATTATATGGGAACTATATTCAATTATAGACCTATTATTGTGAAATTGTGTATGATGATTTATACTTTTTAACATTAATGTGGTATTTTTTATTTTATACTATAACAAACTTTTAGACAGCGGAACATTTTATTTATTTTTACTGGGTTATACCAGACATTTAAAAAATATAAATTATTCGATTTATCCTTAATTCGAAAAGAGACAATTTTTAATTTTTCGAACAGTTAATTGGCCAAAATTAATGGGATAACCGAATGAAAGAAAAATTGTTGTAACTTCTGATCCCATTAAGATCCCAGTTTGACATTTTTATACTATAACAACAAAGTGATTGTATACTTCGTGTAAAAAATAAATGAAAGCATATTCAAGGATAAAGGATAGTTTTTAATTTTAGAGGTTCTGGAGCCAGAAAGATTTTTAGTTATTATGTCTTTATGATATATAAAAATCTAAGCCCTTTCCAATGATACCAAGTTTGTTGAAATCTGATAATACACATAAAAGTTATTCAAGCTTTGACAAGAAAGTTGAAGATGAAAGTTGATGTGTTAGAGATTCGTAGAATATGAACCGTTAGCGATCTGGTGCAAGTTAATACGCCATATGAAGCACATAGAGGAGTAGATTATATGCGCTGAACTTCAATAAAATTGGTAATGGTCGAATTTTGAGTTGGGTCGAAATTTTTGGAATTACTCGTGTTGAACCCTCTTTGAGTTTTTTATTTTTATTTAGAAGTTCCCGAAAACTGCCTAGACAACCGTTTATATTTACTAAAAACTACTTATGTAAGTACTAATAAATAATACTAGGAGTGGCGAATAAGTCTACGATATAATTCATATAGAAAGCTGTTGCTTTTAAGATTAGAAGTTAAGTTTTTGCTGGGAATAAAAGTTATGTGTATTGTTTTTACTGAAAAAAATTGATTTAATAATTAACCGAGAACGAAGGAATTTAACAAAGAGCAAATTACAGCGCATAACTCTAATTATATTTTTAACGCCGCACTATAATTTAAGTAAAAGGCTGATTTGATAGAGCTGCAATCGATTACAATTGTGTAGTACGTAATGGATTGGAAATTTGCTTCCGGATTACCGAATATTATCAACGTCCGGATTATCAACTTTATACTGTAGTTACATATCATGTTATAAATAAGTAGATGCTGAACTAATTTTATGTAATGACGGTATGTTTTAGTCATTAAAAAAGAAAGTAACCGGTTAACCGATTTCTATTAAAAAATAATATTTTTATGAAATATTTGTAATTAAGGTAAGAAAATAATCATCAAAACTTAGACCAAATTTTATATATGTTATGTGTAGAAACTATGGCTCAATATGGAAAAAGGGTGTCTCAATTTTTTCGAAATAAATTTAATAAGTAGGCTCCTTTTAAATACAACTAATTAAAAAAAAAAAGAAGTAAGCTATTAATACAAATATTCAATTAAAAATACACTGAAATATTTAAATTGTCTGTAAGAATGTTAAATGTATTAAAGGGGAAGAAACTATATCTGTTGATATTCTGTTTTCAATATAATTATTTTTTTAAACCTAGCAAAAAAATTTAAAGTTTTTAGATGCACCAACATGACATTTTGCAAAGAATGCGCTTCGAAATAAGCCTATTATGTATATAAGTAAAAAAAATAAGTTTACGTGAAACTAATCTACGTGATTATTATAAATAAAATATTCGTTTCATTGACAAGAACGTTTTTTATGTTAAAATTAGACATTCGTAAGGGAATGTGAAAGCGCTATTTTACTTTTGTCCTTTACAAACTTACTTTGTTCGAAGCTCCATTTTTTACTGGGAATTCACAAAATTAATTACACAATTAATTTCAATTAAACTATATTTAAAAAATATGAAAAGAAGTTAGACTTTATGAATATTAATAAGTTTAAAAATTATTCTTTCATTTTTATTCAAATATTAGTTTTTCGTACATATGTTTTTTGAAAGAAAATCTTATTTTTAAAACCGGTTTTTTGTGTTAAAAACAACAATCTATTCGACATTAGAAAAATTAACATTTTGAAAAAACCGACAGTACTTAAACCGAAAAAACCGGTTAGAAAAACGAGTCGATCACCTTACTACATATATCGACAATTCCATGAAAGAACGCCCCAAAATTTACCGAGTGTCTTTCGATTTAAATAAAATTTTGCACGAAAATAGTTTACGCATATCTGTATCAATTTCAGTTTTCAGATTCCCGAAATTGCGAAAACTCGCGATTTTATTTCGCTTTTTGCGCGTCCCAAAAATTTGAATTTTTTATTTTAATGTAAACATTCTATACTTTTCAAATATTTTAAAAAAACCAAAAATTTTGAATATGATATTTAACGAAAAATGCAATTGCATTTTAAAAAAATCTTTTTTATTTTCAAAGTATTCATATTAAAGCCGACATAAGCAAAATTCATTAAAATTCACAAAACCTTTGATTTTTTTTTTTTTGTTTTTGAGAAAGTGGAAAAAGCGAAATAAAATTGCGAGTTTTCGCAATTTTGCAAAATTTCAAATTGATATCCATAAATGGTTTAGTGGAGTTTTTTATGGAAATTGAGACTCCAGGTAAAAAAATTGCCTTATTCGGGCGTTCTTTCATGGAATTATCGATATATTTATTAGTAATGTTAACGAAAAACTTAAGTTAAGCGAACATTTTGCAGTACGATGAGTAAAAAATTAAACCAAAATCAGTATAATGTTACTTTTAAAATTATATTTTTATGACCTACTGTTCACTTATAACTTAAATATAAAATTTTTAATTTACAGAATCGGAAAGTATGAGATCTTTAAAATATTTTTTTTTAGAGAATTTCATTTTTACATTAAAAAATAAACAACATATTTTTCGATTACATATTTTTTAAGACATTTGTTCAAAATAAATATAATACAAATTCTGTTACGATTTCAAAGCAATGTACTATATTCTAAAAAATTTTAAAAATCAGAAACTTATCAGTTTTTTTTTTTTTTTTTTTTTTTTTTTGAAATTCAAAATCAAAGACTTAATTTCAAAATATATGCATATGTGTATATAAATAAATTTACTAATTTTTTCCTAATTAAAAAATAATAATATAATAATAATAATAATAATAATAATAATAATAATAATAATAATGATAATAAATAGCTCCGTCAATGTATAAAATGTCTGATAAGTATTAATTTTTAATTAAAATATTTATTAGTTTTTTTACAAAGTAAAAATAAAAATATTTTTAAATAATATATTGTATGAAATATTATAATATACCAAAATATTTTTATTAATAACTCAAAAATCTATCATAAAATCATGATATAAATTCAGTGGGATAATACTATTATATATATTGCAACAAGGGGTCCTTAGGGATATTGTAGGGGAGTCGCGAAGACCTTTTGTTTGAACATAAAATTTAATTTATTTTTTGATTGGTATCTATTTCTTCGTATAAGTGAAATTCCTTAAAGTTATGAGTAAAACTTGCAGAGAACTAAAAGATATTAATATCTAATAACTACTCGATCATTTTCAAGTTCTACAGGTTACTGAGGTTTATGTGTGTTCTTAAATTTTACTATCATTCTGGTAATTTTTGTCAAGAATTTTAATGTCAAAGACACTACCGAATCATAATAATCTTTCATCAAATATTTTTCTCAATCTCAGAAACTTTAAGAGAATTCTTTTTATTTTATCTAAAATTTATAACACTATGCTCAAAAATAAGACTTATTTTTGTAACAAGATGGGCACCCACTGGGTAAAACTAAATCGACTACGCTGAATTTAATGACGTTAACCGTTTTTAAAAGTTTTTTTTTTATATTTCATTATTTAAGGCTAAGAAAGGGTTAGGAAAATTAAGTTATTTTTTTTACATAAATTTAATAATTTAGTTGTTAAATTTAAATAAAACAAACTATTAAGATTCTATTGATGTATTATCAAATATATTTTAAAATCTAAATTACAAAACTTTAAACTAACAAAAAATATTACTAAAATTCCGTAAATAAGTTACCAATGAGCAACTTATCCAGCAACATTATAAATACATTAAAAATCAGACTGAAATTGACTAATTTATAATTGAAGTATAACCAATCGATTTATTGTTTAATTTACTTAAATAACGTCTTTTTTATTTCTCATTTTCTATTATTTGTAATACGAGTAATTTCATAATAAAGTTTAAACTCAAATATAACGAATACGAGTGCTAACTTCGAAAGACGGCCGCCACCATTGAATTCAGCGTACTCTAATTAGCTTTAGTAGTAGTGTACCCAGTTTGTTAAAATAGGCGACTAGCACAGTGTAACGTTTGGCAATACTTTAAAAATAATTTAATTTATTATAAAATTATTTCATATTTGATTCTCAAATGTATTTCAAAATTCTTGGTGTAGAATTTTTGAAGTTTCAATAAATCTTGAACGATTTTTTGTTTAACATTTTCCTAAATTTATTCCGATTTATCAATCACATTTGACATCAAATTGAAAAAACATTTTTATATATAAAATTTTTCTTTTGAGTATGATTTCTTTTATATGTTTAAGAATTATTTAAGAATAATAATTGATGTTAAATATAAATATAACCTTTAAACTCAAATTAGTTTCTGCGATTCAGTTAATTTGTTACCTCAAAATTGTGGAGGGTCGTTATCAAGTTATAACGTCGAAAATGGGTCGCGAAACAAACGCTTGTGAGAATCCCTGACATAGTGAATAACATGTAACTTTTCTATGTCATTAGACCTCTTCATTATGATACAATTAAGCCCGTCCACATGTCCGGATCAATGTTTTCTTGTTTTAACTTTTATTTATATAAATATTTATATTAAGTGAGGAAGTAAAGGGAGCGAAAAAATGTGTATTCCATTAAAAATTTAATTTTCATTCAAACTATCTTGATTGTAATCTATACTAAACTGTTAACCACGCACAGAGTCACATTTGGCAGTTTTAGAACGAGAAAAAAAATCCAGTTTTGGTGATATTGAACCGAAACGGGATGGAACTTTTTTGTTCTAGTCCATTAAAAATAGAATTTCGAAAAAATATATATTTTTAATATTAGGGCATAAAACTTATTTGTGTCGAATATTAACTTGATACTAATATTGGTATGGGATTTATGCACGTTAAAGTGATTTTCGGAAGAGGGGTTTACAAAATATGGTACAAATATTGATGTTACTAATAAATAATTAAATAATAATTTCTTCATTATTATTATTATTATTAATATTATTATTATTATTATCATTATTATTATTATTATTATTATTATTATTATTATTATTATTATTAATATTTTTAATATTATTTTTATTATTTTTTCCAGAATGGAAGATGCGAAAATAATGTATTTTTTATTTATTTTGATTTATATTTTATGATACTGTTTTATGGTACTGTCTGGAACTTTGCAATATTTAACATTCTGTAATGTGTTAGCTGAAAACAAAAATTATATAAAATTAAAAAAAAAAATCATACATATTTATGATCAGATCGTATCTAGGCATTTTCTAGAGTTTCGCAAATACTTTTTGAGCGAAGTTATAGTCTTTCAAAATACGAGTACGATATTACATAATGATTTTCACTAAATTATAAATGATTTGCAAAATATAAGTGTTTTGCAGATGTACACTGGTATTAATCAGCGTCGATACCGAGGTGTCTATATTTCAACTTCAAAACAGGATATTGATAAAAATTTAGGTCAGGATATGCCTTTTTAAAATTTATTGGCTATTGGAATATATAGTAACAAACATCCGATTTCATTTAAAAATATTACTGTATATTATTAAAATGATCGTAGGACGAGATTAATTTCTGTATACACGTTTATAAAACAAATGATATCTTTTGACCGATTGGAAATTTTTTGTTATAGATCGTTACGTATGTCGCTAAGTATATTTTTGGCTGCAACATTGATTTTTTAATTTGCGATTTCATGTAGGTTTAATCAGATTTGATTTTGAATCAAATGCAACTTAATTGTAAAATTACAGCAGATTAATTTAATAAGTGTTATTATTTTGCCTTTTTTTAATTCCGTAAAACACTTGTATTGAAGTATAATACTTCTAGTTTTTAAAATAATTTTATTTTTAATTGAATAAATTTTCATAAAATTGATTTTTCTTTTTATTTTACATAGAGGATGCCAACACAATTTAAATAATGGTTATTATGGCCAGAAGTAAAACTACATATCTTAAGTAATATCATTTTCTATTTTCTTAATTTTTAGAGTTGTTGTATTTCATTAAATATTGTGTAATTTTTTGCAAAAATCAATTAACATAATATCTTAATTTATAAAATTTTTACATTTTTTTCATATATCCTATATTAAAATTCATGACTGAATTTATTATACTTATTTGAAATATGTAGTTTTTAAGTGACGAAACACAACCAACGACGGCAACGGCTGTTCCATAAAAATTTTATCTTGACAATATTCTATATTTTTTTTTTCCAACAAGATTGCCATCATTCATGAAAAAAATATATTATAAAAAAGAAAATAAAACTAAACAAAGAGAGAAAACGGAAATTCTTTAAAGAAATTGAATTAAACAACTGAAATACAATAATATTTACTTATTAGAAGTGAGAATTATAACAAATAATAAAAAATAAGAAAGATAATTTAATTTTACGTAAAACTATGGTAATCATCTTGCCGTCTAGCTGCCGTTCTTATTATATTTATTTTTTCCCAATAGAATTAAAACCGTCCCGTTGCCGGTGTTGTTGTGTTTCTATACAAAAAGAGATAAATTTTATTTTCATGTTATTTTAAAAATGGAATAAGTACATAATTCAACATATTCAAGATATGTTTTAAAATTTCATTTTGGAAAAATTTATAACTTGAGATATTATTAAAAAAAAATATTAGTTTTATAAAAATACAAAAAATACTATTACTTTTTTGTTATATTTTTCGATAATCAATGTACATATCGATTTGAAAAATATCATATAATTTCATACGAATTGCGGATTGCATAGTTACAATCTTCAATTTCAATTTAAAACCTAAAAACGGCCCCTAAAAAGTAATTAAAATTAATTAGAAATGTTTTCCTTTTTGCTATAGATATATGTTTATAGTATATTTTTGGATAATAAATTTGAGCAGCTTTTATCACAGCTTAAGCATAAAATATTATTACAAGGTGTTTATTACATACTAAATATTTGCCATTAAATCTTTTGAATTATTTTGAATATCTTTAACAGCAGCCTTTATAAGCTTCTGAAAATACAGTTTTGAATTAAGATTTTCCATTCCATTAATATGACGTTTAATTCTATCAAAATTTTCTTGCAAAACGTAGACATCATTTTCAAATTTCTTCATACCCTCCTCTTTGTAGTTACTGGAAATTATGTTATAAAAATCCTTATCTAAATTAAGTTTATTAATTTTCAATTTATCTTGTTCAGTGTCCAAATCTTCACGAATTTCAATATATTGTTTTACAATATTTTGATCATTTATATTTGAGGAGAAATAAGGTACAACATCTGGCATATATGGAGAACTAGTGGGCTTAAATGTGTCGACAATTTCATATTTATGATTATCGATATTTTCATTCTGCCCAGCATCATCTGTACCATGTAATACTAAGCTTAAAGTTGCAAATTCATTACTATTGTTGGTATTAGTGTCATCATTGCCTTCGCCATCACCATCGTTGTCTTCGTCTTCTATGCTGTCGGTTTTAGGGGTAGTAACATCATCCTCTTCACTGCTATTGTTTTTGGGAGTTGTAATATCATCTTCATCACTGCTATAGTTTATGGGAGTAGTAGTAACATCATCATCGTTATTATCCTCTTTACTCTCATGTGTGATCTGTTCATCTTCTTCGATCGAGTCGATTACAGATTTTAGAAAATCATCAAATCCCTTTAATTCTTTTTCTTTTGATGAGTATTCATCTTCGTCATAGGTTTTATTAAGATCATCAATTGAAATTTTTAGTAATTCATCTATAGCATTTAGAACAACTAAAAATTCAGTCAATTCTTTAATATCTTTTTCAGTTATGGTAAACTTATCTTCATCGTCTTCTATCTTATCTTCTGAAGATTTTGTTAAATCAACTATTTCTGCTTCAGTATCTGTGATTGGTGTAACTTCATCACTCTTATCATCATCTTTAACTAAAAACAAAAGAACAACAGAATTATCATTTTCCTCTTGTTTATCGTCATCATCAGCTTCTTCTTTCACACTTTGTTCGTGTTCAGAATTATTATTATCCGTATTTTCTTCACTCTTCTGTAAATTTACATGACCAACATTAAATGGGTCAGTGCCCAGTAGACCATTTAAGAAGTGCACAACTGTATCATGTTCATCGGCGACATTGACATTATCATCACTGACAGAAGGCATTATAAAATCGTTGTATTCATTATTATATTGATTTGAGGGCATTTTGAATAAATCATAATCGTAATAATCATTATTGGGATTCCAGAAAGAACGTGCCAGAATTAAATTTAAACCAGCTAGTAGAAGAAAAGATGTTATTAGAATTCTCATTTTATTTTAGTTTGATTGCTTTTCTTTGTTTTTAATATTATTTTCTTTTTTAAATTATAGTATTTATTTTTAAAGCAGTTTTAAATTAACACCCGTATCTCCGTCTGAATGTGAATTGAAACTGAGACTAATCGTAAACAGTTTAAGTTGTCAGTATTTATGTGACATTAAATGATCTTTTACGATGAAAATAAAAAATCCCAAAACGCTGATAAGAACTTACCAGATTATTTTTTATTTCCAAAGAAACGAGACATTTAAATAATTAAATGTCTTTATTTTACATTTGCACTAATGCCCTACAAAGTACACTAACATTACCGCGATATTGAGAGGACATTAGAAAAGCTACATTGTTTATATTCAAGTGTGACGTAATTTTGAGCGATATTGTGGAAAATGTTTTTTTTTTTTTAAAGAAATTAAACCTTGTCTGTACTTTATCACTAAATTATGAATGTTTAACTTTATTTCAGTCCGACCGTATGAACTCATCGGGTACCACATCAAAGCTGTATGGCGAATAACTCACCAATTCAATGTGTGCTGGCATTATAATAGTGTGAAATGATAGGAGTTCGGCACTTAGTTGTCTTGACTTATTCGGAGACTTATTCGGGAGCGTAATCATACAATTAGTCGACCATTCTATTTTAATTGCTTTAGATGGGTCCAACTTTTACAGAAAGTGACTCACTTGGAAACTTCCTCACCGCATAGTGGAGGAAGTCAATGATAAGCGGCATTTAATTAAAATTTTTAAATCTTTAAATCGACAAATATTTCACAATTTTACTTTTGTTTTGTTTTATTTTCAATATTCGCAAAAACTGTAAGCGGTAAAAAATAGTAAATGTTGCAGCAAGTACATTGAAAGAATATGGTGCCTATTTATTCAGTGTGTGTTTTTCGTAATTTTTAACGAAGGTGATTATCAATTTCAAAAACTAAAGTTTTTTTTTCGAAAATGGAATGTATATATTAATTTATTTATTTATCAATTTAATTTTAATGTTTAGTTCTAGAAAATTTTATTGCTGAAAGTAACATTTGTGATAGCATATTTAAAGTGTTATACTCTATAGTTCCGGGGACTGTAACTTTTGAGATGAGATCGGATTGGGTCTAATTCTTATTTATTTTTTTTTTATTTTGTTTATTGTTGTTGTCAAAAATATCCAAAATTAGTTATGATCGGTTCATTATTTTACCTAGTCCCCATACATTTGTCTTCCAGGAATAACGTTCATAAAGGACTACAATATACAAATATTTTAATACAATTTGACACAAATAAGTGAGTATTGTGTATGAAAAAAACATGCACACTTTAAGGCCTATAACTTTTATTGTGCGTAAAAAAAGAGTACCATTAACTTTTTGATATTTATTATTACTCTCGGCAACTATGTGCTAAATGTTGCTGTAATAGCATAATTAGTTTTTCTTTAAATGAAAAATTAACAAAATTCATGCAAACGCATAATTCAAAAACACATGTCGAGGATATAAAACAATTGGTAGGAGTGCAGGTGAGTTGGTATATTATATTTTTTGACTCGTAAAAAATACAAAGAGCACTTGATAATCGAAAAAAAACCCCTAATAACCGAAGAAAAAGTAGATTTACAGTCTGTAGGATCGAAGACAATATAATACGAATTTTAAGAAAAAATCCCTTTATCGCTGGATGAGATGTTACTCATTCTTTAAATTGCTCTATATGATTTATCAGAAAAGTTAGAAAAAAGTAGCCTGAAGTCGCACAAAGTAAAAACAGTTCTTAATAGGAACGCTAGAAAAAACGTGGAGGTAAAGGAGAGAACGAAAATTAATGAGATTAATTTTCTTCAAAAAGACGATTACTTTTAAAGGGCAATATAAACATCCTGGTCAAAAAATCAAAGATGTTATTTGAAATGTAGAAAATAAATATCGTGTAAAAAATCAAAATGGTCGAACCACTTTTTGGTCTAGAAGGCCATTTGTACCTGTGGGGGAAAAGCATTTTGTTCATAAGAAATGACACTTTTAACAGAGAAATGTACAGAAATGAGTGCTTTCGGAAAAAACTCCTTTCTATTATTAGAAAGTACAGCGAATTCTACTTTTCCTGGCCTGATTTCGCATCTCATCATTACAAAAAAAAGTAGCTCAATGGTATCAAACTAATGGTGCTGCTATGTAACAACGGAGGTCAATCCACTAAACTATCCAAAACTCAGTCCATTTGAAATGTGTTTAGCCATAGTAAGAACATATTTAAAGAACACTTAAAACTGTTTAAAAAGAATTGAAGCCATTCCAACAAAAAAGTAACCAAAAAACTTCTATTTAGGGTATTCCAGAAAATTAATTTTTCTTTTAAATTTAAAACTACAATATAACGGTCCTTAACAAAACAAAATTTTGAAAAAGAGTAACCCATTAGTTTAATTTTTATAAGCTGAATTGTATGCATTCATTTTTTCGTGCGCATAATTGATCAGCCGAAAATCTCTTTAACGTATTTAAATCCCATATAAACGTTAGTATTAAGATTATATTTGACACAAAAAACTTTTATATAAGCAAAAAGCAATGTGAGCTCCCATATTTACACTTTCGGAAGTCAAAGTGTATATATAAAGTGTATATATGAGAGTGTATATATGAGAGTTTCCACATAACATTATAACACATACATATATGTTGGGCGCGGCACACAAAAGTTCTGGTATATTTAATAATTTAATATTAATAGGTTCTTAAGTTAGAAGGTAACATTGTAGCAAATATAACAATGTAGTTTTGTTAACATAGGCGTAATGCGTTCGTTGTTCACCGTAAAGAAACTATTTTAATTATAGAGCCTATTTTGTGTTATATGTGAGTCGAATTTGATGTAATTCGCTTTATTAGTTACATTAAAAATAACTGTTTTAAAAAACTGGGCATAAAATGTGGACGTGACATTCGATCAAGCCTTAGCAAAGCGCAAGCCGTATAGAAATTAGTTCTTCAAGCAATTCAATACAAAAATTTACAGTATACTTCGTTATTATTTAGTTACGAATTTAATGCCGCAAAAATGAGTATTTCGACCACAGTGCACTGTTGCGCACTGTGGGAAGCTTTTTATAAATTTTTGATTAAGGACTCTAACTTTTTAACCGTTGGAAGTGATGCTCGTTTAACATTTTTAAGACTAAATTTAATCTTTCTGTTTTACCTTTAGCCTGGAAATTTATGTTTTAGCTTCTAGCCTTTTCTAACTTTTCTGAGGTTTTAAATGACCTTACAAAGACTAAAATGTCTGCATTTCCAAATATAAGAAAATCACTTGGACATTTAAATTTACCTCATTGATTTCATTTCTAATCAAAGGACAATAACGAAAGTAAACCCAATTTTAGAAGTAATTCCGAAATCTTCATATCGTTTTAATATTGGCTCTAGACAGTTTTCTAGCACCTGGAATTTCTTCGACGCTCTTAATTTTATTTACACATTTCATATCTTTGGAAGACATTAAAACAATAATAAAAAGTAAATTGTTGGTTTTTTCTGGCCTTATGTTTTCAGAAATATAATATTTTTTAAACTTTTTTAATGTTAAATTTAAGCAGTTTTTCTCACCTACTGTAAACACTTTACTAATTTTCTTGGTTATAACTCCATTGGATTCTGAGATAAGTATTAGTAAAGACGTTCTAATAAATAATTCACAAAACATTATTTTTTTTAACAAAATAGACATTATTTAACTAATTTTTTCAAAATTAATATATTCCATATGATGTCCGCAAATAAAATCAAGCTTTCATCATATATTAAATTAGGTGTATTCTACTAAAACTAAATTCTACACAAAATTCTTAATCTTAAGGTTCAAAACAATCCCTTTAAAATGTTGTAGTTTTATTTTAAAAAAATATTTTATTTAAAATCTTCTACATTTGGCTAATATTTTTAGATAATTATTATACCAGTAAGAGATTTGAAATATTATTTAATTTTTATATTTTTTAACATAATATTCCAATTTGATTTAATAAAACATTAAAATTTTATAAAATTAAAAAATAAATAAATAAAAATAAAAATAAAAAATATTTGTGATCAGGTCTTAGAAATTCTAGCATTTACCACAGTTTGGCGACAGCTGTTTTGTTTCGAACTCAAAAATATAAATGAGCCGAATACTGGAAAAATATTAAAAAATAATAACAAAATTCATCTTCAGTTCCCTACCAGAGATTGAGTAGGATATATGAAATACTTTATTTTGAACATAGAAAAAATCAAATTTCGTGTTTTATTTTAAATTTATTGTTAAACTCAATTATATTTTTTACTGAAATCGGACCTATCACAGAATTAGTAAAATCAAATACTCAAATTTGTAAATGCTTTATAAAAAAATTGTAATTATTTTTCTTATTAAAACATGTTTACTACTTGTAAATTTAAATACGAGTATTTGAAAATCTTCATAAGATTCAATATTTTTTTTAAGTAAAACAATTAAAATAATATTTAGTTTTTAGTAGATATTGAAAAAATATATATTGTTGAATCAATCTTTAATAAAAATTATTTTAACTAACAAATCGACCTAAAAAATTTAAAAAACTTTTAATTGCACACTATTTACTTACCATTTACAGGTTAGAGATATTTCAAAATGGAATTAAATATGACTCTATGTTTACTTTAGACAAGGACTCTGAAACTACCCAGCTTATATCGATTCGGATGGATAAATAAATTTAGGAAAAATAACAATTTAATAAATATATAATAAGATCAATGCTTGTTTATGTTAAGATTTAAAATGTTTAATACTTATCATAAATTCGTAATTTCTAATCCGAAATTGCAATTTAAAGATGTGAATAATTCTATTATATGCTTTTAATATTATTTATAGGATCTGAAGGTAATGTACCATTTTGAAAGCACTAAAATATTTGCTTCAACGCCTTAAAGCGGTTTCTTTTTTGCATGGTACTTTTACGGGCGATAAAAGTTGAATCTATTATGATAATCCAAAAAGCGAAATGTCTTACCAGGAAAATCAACACAAAAGCTAAATATCCATTGTGCCAAGGTAATGCTTTGCAATTGGTGTTAGCAGGGTACCATCTAAAACTGAGTATAATGATCATGGGAAATCTGTACCGAACGCAATCGATCCATTTTAAAGGACACGGAACTATTATTTTATATTACTAGAATCATGTTGCTACTCAGCAAAAGTTTTGCTATCCTGGTAAGCATGAAGTTATAATTGTAAACAAGAATGAATAACTAGTTATTTTTGTTCGTTTTTAATGACTAATGTCTTACTCAGTACACCATCTCGCACTTAATTTTATAAATGACAAAAACTTTTTTAGAATAAAATATCTTTTTAGCCATAAATAAAACTAACAGCATAAGAATGGGGTTGAACCAACAGCCTTCTGATTGTTAATCCAACACTCTAGCCAACTGATCCACGTGATGTCAATATTACTGTGTTATTACAATATTGAGTACTTATTTATGTAATGCAGAGTAGGTAAGTGATAATAACATCAACAAACTATTTTAATAAGTATTTACCAATTACCAAAACGTTTTTTTTTTTTTGGGTATTTACTATTTGATAAATAATAGATGAGAAACTTTATACCACCTGCTCTATAGCCAAGATATTGCTCTTTTTAGCTATTATTTCGTTTCATTCAGAGTGTCCTAGCTCGAATACGCTTCACTATATAGGTTATTAGGTTAGGTTATTAGTGCAGATGCAAAGTCAACAAGAGACAACCCACTTGAGTCCAATTTGGTCCCGTTGTTCACTATATAAAAAGGTATTAAAAATTAGATTGACTCGTTTATGGGTTCAAGCGTGTATACAATGTGATAATAAAAAAATATAAAATACATTATTATATACTTACATATAATTATTTTATCACTTAAAATACATTTTGTCATATTTAAATAAATTTCAATCATTATTAGGAAAGTCAGTAAGAAAATTGTGATTACTCCTTCAAATATTGGATTATATATATATATTCCTCCCCAGGGGGAGTCTTATACACCAAAGATAATTTTTCCAAACTTTAAATTTATTAAAACAGTTTTTGGTAAACAGTTTTAAATCCCTAAAACCAAGAAAGTTATTAAAGAAAATACATAGAGAAAAATACTTTCGTGGATATTCAAAAAAAAAAAAAATATTATTGATATTGTTGGTGCGCTCCGATTAAAGAAAAAAAATCTGTAAGTGAAAGAAAAGTGCTTACTTCGTTGTTAAGATAGTTAGGAATAACAGACCCTATGGTGAATGTTCCCTCATTTTACTCGAATTTTGGCTAAAAGATTGGAGTTTTTTCTCGATATTAATCCATATCGAAACAAACCCATTGAAGAGAAAATATTCCAACCAAAATTGGTCTCCTTTACTTTCAACTGATCGATGGTCGAATGGAGATGGCTAAAATTTCATAAGAACCCAGAAAATACATATTTATACACTTTATTAAGTCTCACATGAATATTTCGGTGCGTTACAAATAAAATGATGGAATCAATATACCCGCATATATTTGCAGGATTGCTATAAAAATCGTAAGTAATATGCGCCCATTTTTCTTTATATTTCTGTGATTCATCGCATAATTGAAAACTCCCATCTGTAGTTACAGTTATAAATTAAATGAGATTGTTTTCAAAATAAAATTTTTAACAGCAAATACAAAGAAAATAAAAACAAATTGTATATCACCGTACAACAAAAATCAAAAATTTTTCTCACACATGATAAATTCCATATATATATGGAAGTTATCATATATGAATATACTTAAATGTGAAAATATAGGCTTAATATGTATAGTGTAACTGTGTTTTTAAATTTTCATTCCGTGTTCGCTTTATTTTAAAAAAAGGATTTTAAAGTTTTAAAGAAAGTTTTTAGATTGAAGTTTTTAATAAACACAACGATTTGAAAATTATTCCTAACAACAGAATTACAAATTTAATTTTCAGTTTATTGATAATTCGTGCGTCGAAAACCAATATAGTCATTTTTTAAGGCATTTAATATGACAACATTATTTGGAAAATTTTTAAATATATTTGAAAGTTTAAGCGACATTTATTTAATCAACTTTAAATTCATTACTTGTATTCTCAATCCGCCTAAGGCCATTAGACTATAATTTTTATATTTATTTAATTTTATTTTATGAATAATTAACATGAAAAAAGCTACTGACTACAGCAAGCGCGACCATGTAATATCCAACACCATTATGTAAGCGCGTTAAAAGGATTTACGGCAGAAGTCTTTATACAGAAACTCTGATCATATATGGATCGATACTTGTTAAACATTATACTGCAGTTAATATACTTATATAAAACTTATTAATGCCAAATTTAATTCAAAATCTGGAATTTATATGAAATTTAGGCGCTTAAAGTGATTTTCTGGAGTGGATCTTATACTGAAACTATGTTGAATTATGAACCGATCCTCTTGAAATTTAGTAATGTGATTTATAGTTATATAAGTTTTAATTCTTATTAATAAAAGAACTAAATAAATTATTTTTATGTCATTTATGCGTGTTAAAGTGCCATTTTGCAATCAGTGTCGTATGGGAGATATGATCAATTAGGTCCCGATATTTGTGAAATTTTGTAGCATGATTTACACAGTAATCATGCCAAATTTCTTTTCGATACTAACTTTTTTATGGTATTTATATACGTTAAAATAATTTTGGGGAAGGGGCCTCATATGAAATTTGATAGCATATGTAATGCCGATACATATCCTACCTACATCGAATTTCATATAAATATGTTCACTAAAGCATATTTCCGGCAAAAAATTTGTATGGGAGCTATATAAAATACTGGACCGATTTCAGCCATTTTATGTAACCTTCGTCTTTAAGTCTAAGAAGCCACTGTGCCAATTATTATTAAATAATATTTCCAATTACTGGTATATTTAATTAGAAATCCAATATAACATTATGATCTAGATGAATTCTCAAAAGAATATCTGCAGGCAACTTCTATTCGCCTTGAGTGTTTCAGTCAATCGCACCACGATTTTCGATGACCAAAGAGAAATTTGAAGAATTTTTTAAGACATTGGGAGATCGTTTCCTGGCATATGGCGACTATAATGCAAAAACACACTTACTGGGATTCTAGATTGATAAATCCCAGAGGTAGACAGCTTTAAAGTACTAGTTGATCGCAAAAATGGCATGAATTTCGTGTCCCCTAGACATCCAATGTACTGGCCGTCAGATCTTAGAAAAATTCCAGATCTCATAGATTTTGCTATATCTCAAAATATAAACCGAAATTCAATAATTACAGAAATTTCATAAGACTTAACTTTTGACCATTCTGCACTAATAGTAACATATTATAGAAGGACTAACATACTCAAATATCCTACGAATACTTTCTATAGGATAAATTAGTTAAAATATTGATTGTAATGCTTTTACCGTATATGGATATAATGCATGATTTACGACAATCCGTAATCAGTTTAACAATACACAAAACTCGTATAAATTGCAGCAAGAAAAATAGCACATTTACTGTAGAAAATTACAATGCCAAAATGTCACATGTCAGATTGCGCAAAGTCTAAGTCTACGTATAACGCCATTTATTGGATTTTTACTGAGAACTTTCTATTATTTCATTTGAAAAGGTATTAAGGAATAATTGCACACAAAATTTCGTACAAAAAAATCAATTTTCGATTTTTCCAATTTTCCGACTTTTGCGGAGAGATTTTCCAATTTTCCGCATTTCATATTTTCCGCAATTTTCCATGATTTACACTAAGAACTTTCTATTGTTTGATTTGGAAAGCCATTAAGGAATAATTTCACACAAAATTTCATACAAAAACTCGATTTTCGATTTTTCCAATTTTCCGACTTTTCCGGGGGGATTTTCCAAAATTTTCTTCAGCAAAAACCTTCTCCTCGAAAATACGAATAACTGACAAAAAATTTTACAAAAATCGGCCCAGCCGTTCTCATTTTATGAATTACTATACATTTTTTACACCATTTTTATATATATAGATACATCAGTAGTCAGATCCACACATATCCATATTTTTAATATGAGGAGGTATAAACAAATATGTCAAAGACTTTACGTAGTTAGTTAATTCAGCCTTGGATCATTCAAAAAGTCAAACTTTTAAAAAAGATAACAAGCATATTTCCAATTATGACATTGAAAAACTTCCTCTTGAAAAAAGAAAACTTAGAAGAGAGTGGCAACAAACCACATCACTAACTGCAAAGCTGAGGCTGTCCATAGCAATTAAAAACTAAGAAAAGGCCTTCATATAAAAGAGGATCGCCAGAGTAGAAATTACATTGAAAGTTTAACAACCCAGCAAAAACTTTGCTTTCCCGGTAAGCTAGCAGGTATAATTGGAAACAAAAATAAATAACTTATTAACTTAACTAGTTAATTTTTTCGAGTTGTCCACAAAATCATGAAGTTATCCTTAGACTCTAGGGGTACTCAAAAATATGTACCTAAACGAAAATAAAAATAAAAAAACAAAAAAATTTTGACGTCAGTGAGATTTGAACTTGGACATAAATTAACAATTCATTTTTAATGACTAACGTCTTACTCAGTACACCATCTCGCACTTAATTTTCTAAATGACAAAAACTTTTTTTAGTATAAGATATCTTTTTAGACATTTTATTATAAAAAGATAACAGTATCAGAATGGGGTTGAACCAACAACCTTCTGGTTGTTAATCCAGCGCTTTAGCCAACTCATTGCTATTATACTACATAGTGCTATTATACTACTGAATACTTATTTGTGTAATACAGAGTAAGCAAATAATATTGACACCTCATTACCAGGAAACTACTTTATTAAGTAGTTGCCATTACCGAAAACCAAACAGCTTTTACTGGGAAATAATAAATATATTAATTTTTCCTTATGGAAGGGAGTGACAGATATTAAGCCACCGATAGGGGCACAAAGTCTTTTAAGGAAAGCTGACGGTACCTGGGCCCATACTTCAGAAGATAAAGTCAATTTATTTGCACGCTATTTAAGCTCAGTCTTTCAACCGAATCCCCAAACAAATAATTTTGTATTGGTAGGGATACCTGACACTACATCAAATTATGATATAATTGTTAGCACAGAAAACATTAATACAATTATCAAAGAAAATATAAATGTTAGAAAATTACCTGGATATGATTCAATAACACCATTCATGATTAAAAACCTACCAAATGTGGCAATAATCATGCTGTCAATAATGTTAAATGCGATCTTAAAACTAGGAGTTTTTCCAAAAATATGAAAAACTTCTCAGACTAAAATGATACCAAAGACAGGAAAGGATTCTTCTATAAAATCTTCTTGAAGGCCTATTAACCTATTATCTTTTTTGTCGAAGATGTTTGGGAAAGTATTTCAAAAGAAAATTATTCCATTCTTGAATAATAGAAATATCGCCCATTGTCGTGATGTTCCTGAAAAACATGGAATCATAGAACAAGTGAATCTTCTAACTGGAGAAATAACGAAATGCTTTGAATTAAAGAAGTATTTTTCAGCTATTTTTTAGAGTATGGCACAAAGGTTTAATATATAAAATTAAACGTTTACTACCACCAGTATCCACAAATTGCTGGAGTCATATTTATCTGACGTTTTATTTAGAGTAAATTATAACGAATTTGTGACAGAAGAATTTTAAATAAAATACGTAGTTCTCACGGAAACCCGCACTTAGCATCTAGCCAACTTGATATTTACCTCCGACGTATGGAGACATCTTTAAAAACTGGCGTAAACGAGTAAATGAATTGAAAAGGAATCATGTTACATTCACCCTCAGAAGAGGAAATTGTCCTCTCGTTACAATTCATGACATAAGTATACCCCAGTCAGATCATGTTACATACCTTGGTATTCATTTAGATAGGCGACTAACTTGGCGGCGTCATATAGAAATCAAGAGACTTCATATGAAGTTAAAAGATTCCAGAATTCACTGGTTAATAAACAGCCAATGAAAACTAGGCCTTAACAACAAAATAATCCTGTATAAAACCGTTTTAAAACCAATTTGGACAAATGGCATTTAATTATGGTGAACAACCAGAAATACGAGTATCGATATTATACAGAGGGCCCAATCAAAATTTCTTAGAACCACGACGGATGGATATAATAAATGGGAATATCCCTAGAGACTTAGAGGTTCCATTGGTAAAAGACATTATAAAACTGCAGACTCACCCCAATCCACGTGCAAAACATCTTACTGAAGTTCGTAGACTAGATTTTCCGCCCCGATACTGCGAGAACGAATTATTCACCTAGTTATTCTCTCGTTAGAGATCAATTAGTCTCTAGTGTTTAGTTTTTAGATTAAAAATACATATATACATACATATATATGTAAATGAAATATTAAAAAAGAGATATATTTCAAATTACAGCATATATTTTGACAACAAAATCTTCATAAACACTTTCAGTTCATTTTTATAAAACTATAACCTTTGAAGTTAAAAGAACAAAATGTGGGATTCAGAAATTCTATTTTGATGTATGTAAAATTAATATAATTTCAGAATAATTTATTGGAAAATTACATCTATGAAAAATGCTGTTGTTTATATGTATATGTATGTGTGTTTATATGTATGTGTGTATATTATCTCCATATGTTTTAAAGCAATAATTATACCCTACATCACCATAGGTGGTTGGTTTATTATGCGTTTGTGCTGATATTTGTAAAGCACAAAAAAAATCTTCGGACACTCACCTTAAAGCATACCGTTCGACTCAGAGTCTATTTAACTATGTCCGTCCGTACAGGTGTCAATTTTAAAGATATCTTGATGACATTTGACACAAATAATTATTTTGGTACAAGAACAAAGCCTATTGAAATTGGTTATGATCGGTCCATTATTTCACCTAGCCCTCAAACAATTGTCCATCCGGAATAGGAGTTGAACAATCATAAATACCTTAAGTAAAGCAATATTTTTGTAATATTTGGTTCAAAGAGACTTTGTATATGTATCAATATTTATGCCAAATTTCATGAAGATCATTCTATAGCTCCGACTATAGATCCCATATAAACCCTTCTTCACTACATCACTTTAACGTACCTAAATCCCATAAAAATGTTAGTATTAAGATAACATTCGACACAAATAAGTTTTATATAAGTAGAAACAACAGTGAGAAATTTTATGAAGATTGGTTCATAATTTACAATATCACCCATATAAGACCCACTTTTGGGAATCACCCTAAAGTGCATAAATTCATACAAATGTTAGTGTCATCGTAATATTCTGTGTTCGTATGTTTTATTTTATATTTAATAAAAGTTTTGCTCCACAATAGGCCATAGGTCTAATATAAGACCCCTCCCCGAATTTTGTGTGCACATACAATGGTGTAGGGTATCATATGGTCGAGCTTGTCCGACTATATCTCTTTTACTTGTTTTCAGATAGAAGAATATTATGTTACACAGTGCCGGGTTAAACTATCGTCAGTTATTAAAATGTTGTTAAAATGCTTTCATTTTATATACATATGTACTCGTACAATAGACTGCTCGAAAAAAAATCGAAATTTTAATTTCGATCATAATTCCCCGTGGGATTACTCTTTTTCATGTAAAACTTATTGCGTGCAAAATATTATCGTGATCGAATGTTGGTAACACGAGCCTCATCGAGGTGTATGGTGCACATTTTTTTAAAATGCTATTATCAACTCTTTTTTGAATTTTAAAGTAAAGGAATCGTAATATAGGCGTAATTACCTATCAAATAAGATAAAAAAGTTAAAATCTGTTAGGAAATATTAAAGTTATTAAAAATTCCCCAGACTGAAAAATAAGCTTTCACTCCTGCAGGATAATATTTCATGCTTTATTTAAAAAAATTTTTGATTTTTATTGTGGTAAAAAAAAGCATTTTTTGGCAATTTTTGTGTTGTGAGGTAAATCTGTTGTACTATTATACAGATTAGTAAAAGTTATTATATAACAAGAAAATATAGATCCTAGAAAATATATTCCGAAATTTTTAACACATTTCATCAATATTATCCTTTAAAGCAATAAGATCAAATATTATATTTTGGAATATTTGAGGATTTTAACTGAAACATAACTCAAAATTATTTATTTTTATCTGGATTTCAAAGCAATTAATGAATATAGTTTTGTTAGAATAACGTTACTTGACAAAACGTGTTACATATCTTTTTCTTTGTCTATATATTAGTTAATAAAATTTACTTTGCACAAAATATAAAAACAAGGGTGTTTAAAAAATGTTGACCCCAAGTTCAGTTGAGTGTTAAATTTATTGTCTATTGCAAATCAATTTCTTTTAGTTATATTTTTGAAAAATTACTTTAAGATCTGGTTAGAAATAAATAATCTTAACTTATATTTTCATGAAAATTCTAAAATATTCCAAAATTTTACCTTTAACCTTCCTGTTTTACAAATGTGTTAAACACTTTTTAATATATTTTCTGCAATATATATTTTTCTGTTATATTATAGCTTTCGATTATAGACGAAATCTTCAAAATTCTTCTTTTTTCTACGCTTTATTTTTGCATAAAAAACAAACGGTTGAAATTCGAAAGTATGCTTTTTTGGAGCAGTCTAATGTACAACTTATCTGACTTTGTGGCAAAATAATTTTAAGTGTCAATTTGGAAAATTTATGTAAAAGTCAAGTTAAATCTTTATGCCAATTTACATTTTACTGCCTTTGCCAGTGTTGCCAGTTTAGCCTTTTTAAGGCTAAATCTAGCCTTTTTGTTTTTAGAATCAAAATCTTCGTGTTAGCTTCTAGTTTTTTTTAGCCTTAATTGATTTTTAAAATAGCCATAAAAAGGCCAAGATATTTGTATTTCCACAACGAAGATAATAATTTTTTATTTGTTATTACTTACTTTATTTTTACAGAATCTGCCATTTAAGCATTTTTACGTATTTATTCACACAAAAAATTAAAATTGTTTATATTAAAAAAAAAAAAAAACAAAAAAATCGTCCGCCGGGCTTCATTTTCCAAATCAAAAGTAACAACTAATTTTATGGACTTACTGAATCGGTTATTATAATTATATAAAACTATGAATATAATTTGAAAAAAAATCACCCAAAAATTTGCAAATCATAAAGAAATTATAATAAATAATAATAATTATAAAGAATTTCAAAAAAATCACTTAAAATCATTGGGTAATTTTTAATAAGAAATATAACACAAATTTGTGGGGGATTTTTTTGGGGGTATTCTACGTTTTATTTGCAAATTTATTACAAATAATAAAAATATCAAAGACTAAAGTGAACGAGAAAAAATTAGTTAAAAAACAATTTAGCTTTCTTCTGGCTTTTTTTTTTTGGGGTATTTAGCATTTCTGAGCTTTTTAAGTTAAATTTAGCCTATTTTTTCTCCCCTCCTGGCAACACTGATTTTTCCTGTGATATTTCTACGCTTTTTCCAATTTATTTAAGTCGTGTTTGTGTACCTACTCGTAATATTTTTTGATAATTACTAAAAAATGTTGCTAGAATTAGCTTATACGCATTCATTTACTTTAAGAATTTTGCAATTGAGTGCTTTTGTTAGAAATTAAATTTCAATGATTTAATTTTTAATTTAATGTTATAAACAATATATACATGGACCATTATCAAAAATATTTAACTTGGCTAAAACTGACTTAAATCTTTAAAAAATCATGTAATAAAACCATTTTAAACAAACGGGTTACAGATCGGAACTCACCAAACCTAAAACTAATAAAGTGCAATATTTTAGCACCTTAGGCTTTATTTTAAAATCATTATTGTTGTTTAAAGTTCAAAAATTTATAAAAATTACGAAAAATTACTAAACTTCTACACTTTTTGTTCGCGCGTTTAAAATTTTTGATCTAATTCAATCTTATGTAAACTACCCGTACTTTGTTATTCTGCAGACTTTCAACAGTTACGTACAGGGTAGTAAAAATTTGATGACAAAATGTTTTTATTTTAAAATGTATTTAGTTTTTTGGGCGCTCCTCAACGGAATACAGATTTTGAAACCGGTATTGATACTTGTTGTAATTATGCGTATTTTGTGATATATCTAGTTGATGTACCCTAAACAGTCAACGCAGTAGATAGTCTCAACGTTTGGAAAACAAGAACAAACATTTTTGAAAAAGTCAGGTTTTCGCGAGGCACATTGATATTTTGTAATTTAATATCATGGGTTACTACGAAAACTTAGTTTTCTGTTATTTTGCACACTAAAATCGAAGGAACATTAAAAATAAATTTAATAACAAAATTTTATGGACTCTTTGAAAATTATGCAAAAATTGCACTTTATATTTTTGTATTTTTATATGGCAAAGTGCATTTTATACAAATCTTGTATTTATAGATATAAGGACGGCGATAAATATAATTGATAGAGACCATAAATATAAGTCAAATGTCATTGATAGTTGAAAACGGGACACATTTGTCAGAACAGATTTTACTAAAGCACATCGCATGGACGGCGCGAAATTTACCAAAATTACCATAATTAGCTGGTGTCTGTAATGCTTAATGGAAATGTAGAGGCGCATCAAAAAATTTCGAAAGATAAAAATTTTATGAACCAAATAAAATTTATAAAGTGATAACTTAGAATAGAATCCTATTTTTCGAAAAAATTTAAAAATGTAGCGATTTTTAGTATAAAGAAAAATTTTCAATTTGAAACCTTAAAATATGTTTAGACACTTAAATTATAATTTAACTTATAATTTTAACGTTAATTGAAATAGCTAAATAACGTAAGATAACATTTTCCCACTATTGACAACGTGAGATATTTAAATTTGCTACAATAAACATTACAACGGAAGATACAATCCATGAACATCTTTAAAAATAAATTATTAAGATGAAAATTTAAATTAAACCTAAAAAAGAAGAAAAAACAAAGGAATACACAATAAAAAAAATAAACTTAATTATTTGTGCTGAAAAAACTAAAATACTTACCTCATTATTTGGTTCTAAAACAAAAGGATCCCCATAATTATAATTACTGTAATCCAAACGGAGTAATTATAATTAATTCTTTGTTATAGATTGGCACCCCCCCCCAGGCATCTTTAACCATATCATCTTGATCCACCTGTAATAAAGAAATGCAGTAGTTAACCCTACTGCATTCAATATATATATATATATATATATATATATATATATATATATATATAAGACGCACGTAGCATTCTATCTTAAAGAAACCTCAAGTATTCTTTTTTTTTTTTTTTTTGTTTTTACTTCTAATTTTTTTAATTAACTGTTGATGAATTTATGTCAACAACACTTCAGGGAGCAAAACACCAAAAATTCAAGACTTCAAATGGTTTCATGTTAATAAAAAAAAGTGTGAAAATAACAAGTTTTTTTCTTTTGATTGTTGTAATCGCGGCTTTTAGTGTATGTGTCTAATTATTCTAATGTAAGCTACAAACACTTGAAGAAATAACTTTCTCTTTTTCAACTTTAAAATTAATTTTTTTACACTTAAATTGGCTACAATAAACATTACGTAAGCCGAAACGGTTTTTCGTTAAATCTACAAGATCAACGGAAGATACAATCCATGAACATCTTTAAAAATAAATCTTTATTCAATTGCAATTCATCCGCTATACGCAGCATCTCGTTGCCCTCTACTTAAATCTAATTACTTATTAAGCTGAAAATTTAAATTAAACCTAAAAAGAAGAAGAAACAAAGGAATACACAATAAAAGAAGAAACTTAATTATTTGTGCTGAAAAAACTAAAATACTTACCTCATTATTTGGTTCTAAAACAAAAGGTAAGCATTTATGCTTTAATTTTTTGCTTTAATGTTTTTTGGTACCCACTACATTTCAGGTCAATATTATATGTACTCATCTTTTATTATGCCAGATCTGTAACTTCTAATCGGCTAGTTGGATTTACACAAAATTTCACACAGACGTTACAATTTTAAGATTAGAAGTGAGACCCCACATATCCCTCAGGAGCAGTAAACCAAGTCGAGGCTAAATTGTTGGCGGTTTTCTGTCGGTTTGAAATCTTAATTTTATTAAATAAAATAAATTAAAAATAGGAATTATATATAATAAATTATGGTAACCGAAAAAGTATAGTGTGTACGACAGGGCTGTTACACCAAAATATATATATCCTTGTACATGTTTTGACAGAAAAAATAAAATATAACTCAAAAATGGCTCTGAAGTCCAAAAAATACAAAGAGTAAAATATGAATTAGAGTTTGTATCTTCGGCGCAGCTAATTGTATCGGAGACTTACCCTGAGCCGGCTCAGCCGTTTAAGTCGGTACATGGTGTCTGCGGCGACTTCTTGCAATATTAAGCGACGGCGGCTACCCGCCGATTTTGAGCCGGTCGGTTTAATTCTCTGTTCAGGAACGGAGCTATGAAAGCTTAAAGAAGGATACCTCTAACATAGAAAATTTTTAAGCGTTTGCCAAATTTTTGTTTCTTATTCGATTTCAAATATTTTTACACCTTCCTAAAGCACTTAATAAGGCCTAGTTATCTCTTATAGTTTTCGAATTATTTGTATTTGAAATTTTAACAACTTAAATTTTTTTACAATTTTACAATTTCTCCAAAAAATATTTTTTTACAAAAATTTTACTTTAACTTCAAAATTCGGAAAAAGTATAAACTTATTTTTTTTTTAATTATGTTGCTTAGCTGACATAATTCTTCATTACATTCTTATTGTATGTAATGAAGAATTGAAGTAAATAACTTTTACAGAACCGAAATTACGCTACTTCAAATTTTAATATGTCACGAAAAATTGCACTTTTTTGCATATTTCAGCACAAACACATCAAAAACTTTTTGGTTTTCGGTAATAACAACTACTTCTTAAAGTAGTTTCTAGTTAATGAGGCCTCATCATTATTTGCCTACTCTGTATTACATTAATAAGTACTCAATAGTATAATAGCACAGTAATACTGCAATCACATGGATGAGTTGAATAGAGCGTCGGATTAACAACCAGAAGGTTTTTGGTTCAACCCCAAAATATTTATTTCAATTTGTATTGAAGCTGTTGGTATTTTATAACAAAATATCTAAAAAGATATTTTAAACTAAATAGATTTTTGTCGCTTAGGATGCTATGTGCGAGATGGTGTACTGAGTAAGACAATAGTCAGTAAAAACTAATGGTTAGTGTGTGTCCAAGTTCGAGTTTCACTGACGCAAGTTTTTTTTTTGTTTTCGTTTAGGTACATATTTTTGAGTACCCCTAGAGTCAAAAAATAACTACATGAATTTATGGACAAGTCGAACAAAAATAACTAGTTATTTAGGCAAAAAATAAATAGTTTATTTCTGTTTCCAATTATACCTGCTAGCTTACCAGGAAAGCAAAGTTTTTGCTATGACTTTTTCACATCAACAATAGTACAATACTTTTGGAAATTTCAGTGTGATTTTAGACTTTAAAGTAGTTTAAAAGATATATTCGGTTCTGTAAAAGATATTGACTTCAGTCTTCTTGTATATAATAAAGAAAGTCGGCAAAAGTTCATACTTTTCCCGATTTAAAATTTTAAATATTTTATAGGTAATAAAATCTTTGTTAATTAAGATATCTCAGCAAAATTTTCACAATTTTTGCAATTTTCAATTTTAAAATCGCTTATTTTTGGACTACGTTAGGATATCGACTTCAAATTTTCTTTATTTTATAGATAATTTTGTTCTTTAATTAGTTAGAAAAAAAAGTAACAAAATCGATCGGAAAATCTGGCATATAATATCATGTTGGAGCTCTGAATGATTTCTGAGTATTTATATTTTTAAAGAAATTTTAAGCATGAATTTTTTACTTTATTCGGTATGATTTTTTTTTTTTCAATAACTCACAAGCTATTGAGAGTTCCAGCACGAGAAAGGCTTCATCGTCTATATAGATATATATATATATATATATCATTTTAAAAATATATTTATTACCTTTAACTATAGACCTCAATTAACGTTTTAGCATATATATTTTGGAAGACATTCGTATTTTTATTAAGACAATTTATCTTATTTTAAAAGTATTGTAAATAGGGAACTATTGCGTAAATCATACTAAAACTAGATATTTGCGACATCAGTGTTAATATTCTTATTATTCTTGCAAAATTTCATTAAATTTGGATGATTTGTGGAAGCAATTGGCGATTTTTCTGTTCGACTATCAGTGAAACGATACAAATTGAAATAAATATTTTGTATTTATTATGACATTTTTTGTAATAATTCATTAACTATTGCGAGTCCCAGCATGCCACTTAACATGGGTAAATAAAACATTTTCACCATTAACATATATTTTCAAAAAAATTTTAACAAGACCATTTTTTGAGATATTTAACCGTAAACCATAAATCGCGAGATTTTAATGTTGATGAAAAAGTCATGTTGTATGTCATACTAAAGGAAATTTTGATACCTTTAATATGATATCTCAATGTATCTTGTGTCATAAATGCTTTGAAAGATATTTGTAATTTTGTATATTTTTTTTAAGCTATTTTAAATATTCAAATCGCTATATTTCGCAAACCACTTGATGAAATTATCTGAAATTTTGTGTCAGTCTTAGTTCATTATATTTGTATTATAAATATAATGATTGTATTGAATATCATTGAATTCGAAGTGGTAAGGTCCAAATTTGTAATTTTTAATGTTGCTTTTAAATACACTACACCAACATAGGTGGTTGGGGTATTATGCGTTTGTGCCGATATTTGTAACGCATAGAAAAAGTTGTCCAACGCCCACCTTAAAGTATACCAATCGACTCCAAATCACTTTTTAAGTTCATCTAATGATGTCCGTCCGTCCGTCTAGCTGACTGAACGTGCACGAAGTACGAGTCGCAATTCTAAATTCAGAGCAAAGAAGTTCTGTACAAGTATCAATATTTGTACTAAATTTTATGAAGATCGGTCTACAATTGACAATAGCTTCCATATAAAATCCTCTTCCGAAAATCACTTTAACGTGCATAAATCCCATACGAATGTTAGTATCAAGTTAATATTCGACACAAATAAGTTTTATGTAGTAGAAATATCATTGCCAAATTTTATGAGAATCGGTCTATAATTTACCATAGCTTCCATATGAACTTCCACTTCCAGGAATCGGCCTAAATTGCATAAAATCGTCTAGATGTTAGTATCAACGTATTATTCTGTATTTGTATATTTTATTTTACATTTAGTAAAATTGGTCACTGGTGTAATATAAGTCCCCTTCCCAAATTTTTGTATTCGTGCACAATGGTGTAAGATATCATATAGTCGATCTTGACTAACTATATCTTTCCCATTTTTAAAATTAGATATGGTAAATCCTTTAAATAATTTCAGACATTGTCTTAAAAATATTACTTAACCATCACTGAGCTATTTTTGTCAAGAAATAATATGTTTTTGCTATGTTTTTCTAAGTGTGTCATTGAAGGTAACACAAATATATGTCTCTGGAGTTACAAAAGTACTACATAAAGAATGTAGAGTATTTTAATTTTATTTTATTATTATTTTTTTTTTTTTTAATAATTTGTTACACAAACATACACATTCAATCATAAATTTGTATTATACATATGGTTTAAATCATGTTAGTTTTACATTGTACAATGTCACTGAACACCTTGAGAACCAACATATTTTCTTAATTTTTTACATAGGATTTCTTTTTTCGTGAAAATTGTTTTTAATTTATTACTGGCGCAATTTATTACTTGTTTTTTGAAAAAGAAAATTGTATTCCACGCCAGCAAATGATTTACAATATGATACAATTACTAAAGGTAGAAACACTAGAAAGTTTATTCTCAATTTTATTTAAGAAATTAAAATAAAAATTCAAATACAAAAAATAAATATATTTTCAACTTAAAGTAAAAATATTCTTTAAAAAAATTTCAACTAAATTTTATTAAAAACAAACAAATATCCACAAATATATTATGAATAAATATCCAGCTGGACAAATTAAACGTTCATACAGCGTTTCCAAGATAGAGTTTTGCATTTCAAGAAGCAATTCAAATGATAAATGTAGATAATACCATGTGTTATTTATTATATTTTGATTTAAAATAAAAATTTAAATTTAAATTTCTTTATTTCTGCCTTTTTATTGTTTGCCACTGTATTACCGAGTTTAACATAATATTTTCCATAAATATTGAGTTTTATTTATTTCGTATTATAGAAGACAAGGAAAAGAAACACATATGTTTGTTTGTATTTATTCTTTTTAAACTGAATAAAACAAAAAAAAAAAAAAAACTAAATATTAAATAGAAATGTGTGAAAAGGTCTTTTAAGAACAAATCAAAAGGTCTAGAAAAATACACATGTTACAGTAAATATGTTAATTCCGTTTGTTTCTTTTAGCATTTTATTATTTATTAAGATTTAGCAAAAGTTACAACCAAGACCAAGCCACCAATATAAACAAATCTTTTGTAAATGGTTTATAGGATAATAAAAGAAAAATTTGAATGTAAATAAAAACATATATATACGAGTATGAATTTAGTAAAATAATATTATGCTGAAAAATACAATTTATATTGTAACTAGGAGACAGCTTAATCTAGTACAAATACAATACATTTATACATTGTAAAATTTGAATAGTTTTTACTTAGTTAGATTATATTTAGTTTATACTTACTGCAAAAATTAAATAAATTTATTTCTGCTAATGTAAGAATTTACATTTACATTTACATTTTTCTTAAATTGAATTAAATTTTTTCCATAAATATTATTTCAGTGATATACAATTTTTATAATATATGCATTTAGTATAAGATCTACTTAATTATTCATCTTTAAAAATTAATTTATCACTTAATTAAATTTAATTAAAATTCTATTGATTTTACATTAATTTTTTAATACGCTCAATTAAACACTTTTTTTTAATTAGCGGAATTTTTAGTTATTGTTTTAATTAAAATCTATAAACTCTTTGGTTGGAAAAAAAATTACGTTTTTCTTTCAGTTTTTTACAATTATGAACAATATGAGGTCACCACTAAAAAAATATCGTGAAAAATATATTGCAGATATTCAAGTAGAGGAAAAACATGGTTAAATGTTTAATAACTCTATGTTCATCACAACAATGTTTTTGTTTAAATTTTGTCACTTAATATTTACACTCAATAAAAATTTTAATATGGTTGACTGCAAAAATTATATGTTTTTAAATATTTTTACCAGAAACAAAACTTTATTAATACGAAAAATATCATAACATTTACAACCATTAAATATTTGCAGTATTCTTCCTTGTTTTTAAACCATATTGTGTTTTTAAATGTGAAATGTTTTGTTTTTAATAGTGAAATGTTTGAAATAAATATAATACGAATCCTTTTCACAAACTTAGTGGAAAAATTCATAACTTTTTTATTTTTACATATATTTTGTTTTTAAGGCTTGTTATCCAATTCGCTGTAATTCTCATTTAATTTATACATGAATAATAGAAATAGACAAGGTTTGGTTATACTTGGTGTGATTCAAGCAAAATAAGATATATATATTAATATAAAAAATTTATAAAAATAATTTAATTTATTAATACGATGGAATAATAATATGACAAGATTGGATAATTATATGAAGAATGACATTATAATAATGATTGTGGGGGGTAAATCGCTGTATAAGGGACAATGCACTCATTCAAATTTAACGGAAAAATGTTTACATCACAACTAACTAGTTATTTAATAAATTTTATCAAAAACACATTACTACTACCTTCTTACGTAAGCAGAACTGCGTAAGACAAAATACGCACAAAGCGGAATGAAAAGTGGAGAGTACTCTCCACTCTTTTTTTCTACATACCTCATTTTATAGGTACCTGCTTTATCCTCATCTGTAATTGAAAAGCATATTTTCAGAAAAGTAATCAAGAGAAACAGTAGTGTATACAACCCGTACTTGTGTTAGAATTATACCGCTTATTTATTGTACTTTATTGTGAAATAAATTTTGATAGTTCCTGATACAGATAAAGTGGTCAAAATTATAATATATATATATATATATATATATATATATATATATATATATATATATTTAATTGAATATTAATTTATATTTCTTTTTGAGAACAGTGTGCAATTCTCTCTGGGATTAGAGACAAGGTAATTGTAACCTAACAATTTCATTATTACTGTAGAATATTCATGTACTGGTTTACTGCCGGAGAAAGTTACATGGTTTCTACACCAGAACCTGATTTGGTGCACTTAAATGTCACAATATTTGGGGGATATATTGAGTTTCTCGTGAGCTATAAATTTCATCACTAGTTAATTCCATCAACTTGGATTATGCCTTACAACAGTTGCCTAAATCCGTAACATACAACCTGTATATATCTTTAATGTTAACATTAATTTAATTTACTAAAATTTTCTAAAATTATTTCCTCTTAAAACGCTATCAACAAAATTTCATAAAAAAGCTTTTGCTAGTTTCATATATGTCTAAAAATATATTATAAAATACTTGCATTCAAAACTCCACATAACACTTTTGCTAATTCCATAAATTCTGGCTAATGATATTTTATAAAACATTCTAACACATTCTAAATTCCACATAAAACTTTTTCTAATTCATAGAATTTGGCTAAAGCTGTTAACAGATCCTCCCTTATTATAAATGCATATACATATTTAACTCCCTCTTACCAATATTTGATATTCAAGTTAGTTATTAATTAATTTATCTTTTTATATCAACTAAATAGTCAAATTAATCAATAGTTTAATTAATTATTATATTTGTAAAATAATAATAATAAAATATATAACTTTATAATTAGTTTAATTATTGATTATAACCCAAAATATGTTTTCTTATTTAAGTATTTAAAATCATATTGCAACAATATTTATTAACTTTTACCTTACAAGCAAACAAAAAAAAAAAATTAACATAAACAGAACTATTTTCGAAAATTATTTTTTTTTTTCTTAACCGAACACCCTAATCATAACAACTTCACTATAATTAGAAGATCCATCAAATCACCAGGCCTGCTGACTACGATGGATAAAAATACTATGTAAGTGTACAAAATTTATAGTATTTTTTCCTGATTCTCTATTTTAATTGTTGTTGTAATTAAAGAATACTCGTTAATAATGAGTATTCTTTAATTACTCATTCCAAAATTTTTGCATTTTGTTTTGGTTATATCACCTGATCCAATTTTGTTTATCTATTGTTTTATTTTATTCTTATTATTTTTGCTTTGTTTTAAATATTTTTAATAAGTTTCGAGGGAAGTAATAATAATTACCATTATCTATTATATATATATTTAACTAGTATTATACATCATAAAATGTTATATATAGTACCCCATGTTTTGATTTATATTTTTTTAAAGAATATAAATCAAAACATGATTGTTAATAAAATTATTGGTTAAAAAAATACTATCAAAATGAGTTGGAAGAATTATCTATACTGATTGATGAAATGAACTAGTAGTAAGTGTAGTGGTCTCAGCCTGGTAAGGTGAGAAACTGATCTTCATCTTTCTTTTCCCATTCATAACAGCTAAATTTCTGAAATTATTAGTAATAGATCAACACGCAGCCCTTCTCTTTATAACTATTTTTCATTTTTATCTATATACTGCACACATACAATTTTTGTTTTTTTTTTAATTATAGCAACGCTGCCCTTTAAATTGTAAATTTTCTACGTAAATTTTCCCTGAGCTATCCCTGAGCTAAGACAGATGCATGGCTAGGTGTATAGAATAGTATTAACAATAAAGGAACTAGTGGTTCGTTACATGGTATAAAAATATAATAAGATAGAATAATGAAATAATAACAGCAAATCATAATCAGATAGAATGGGATAATGATGTAATAAGATTGTTCAATTGTAATGCAGTTTATTTTTCCAGCTGAGGTATGACTCAGTCTGTCCAGGTTCGTTCCGAAAGTCTTCTTCCTTTGAAAATAAAAACACAAGTATTTCCTTAGATGGTAATAAAAATTCAGAACAAAGTTTTTATTTATGAAACCTTAAACTACTTAATGCGTACGATGAAGCGTTGATACGATAGTGCGGTGAAAGGGAAAAAGGAAACTCGTAAAATATAGAAGAAAAACGGTTTTCTTATTAATAACACTGGAGCTTGTTCGGTTTTTGGAATCGGCAAAACTACTTCGCTCTTGAGAAAAATTTGTAAGTTCTCAAGTTCGGTAAATATACAAAAATAATTACTTTGGACTCAAACGAGTGCGGGAGCTTTGAATTCGGCTAACTACGAATGCAAAGTACGAAAGTAACTACTTCGGACTCAAAAGAATTCGGAAGCTTTGGGTTCGGCTAATTACGAGTGCAAACTACTTCGAACTCAAAAGAATTCGGAAGCTTTGAGTTCGGCTAAGTACGAATGCAAATTACTCCGGACTCAAAAGAATTCGAAAGCTTTGAGTTCGGCTAACTACGAGTGCAAATTACTTCGGATTCAAAATAAAACGAATGCTTTGAGTTCGGCTAACTACAAATGCAAACTACTTCGGAATCAAAAGAATTCGGAGTCTTTGGGTTCGACTAACTATGGATGCAAAATATATAAACTACGGTTAGTAACAACTATGGCACGTGTCTATGTTAATATATCGATTTATATTCGGACGGTACTTTGTGGTCATGCAGAAGTTCTGTACGAACAATAATTTCAGATCCCCTTTTGTCACAAAATTTCAACTATATAAGTCAAAAATAAAATAAACCAAATGGGAATTATAATGCGTACCATCAAGAATGACACAACAAAATGGAATGAAATAAACAATACCGTAAATTAGAGGGGTTTAAGAAAATAGCAGCATTGTACATTAGTATGGTTAAGTTAAATAGTTTGTAAAAAAAGTGGATTTGTAACGGCACGTTACACAATTATATGTAAAACTAGAATCACAACATGAAAAAAACAAACCATAAAATCGGATACAATATGACAAAATGGAACCATAATAATAATAATTATTATATAGTATAATCATTCATATTTTCGCTGTGCTCATATGTTCCAATCATAATATGATGCTCTCAGATTATTTTCACTACAACTATATTTTTTTTTCTTCGTGTTTTAGGTATAGTCATTCCAATCACCAGGAACATTTCGGCTTTTTTTCCCTCATCTCATTTTTTTTTTTAACCCATTCACGACCAAAAAAAAATATGCTAGATTTAACAGCAAGATGTGCTTACCAGTAGATTGATTTGATTTGATAAACGTCGCGAAGGCTTTCTTAAAACATAATTAGTGGTTCGTTTCCACTTGTTTCACAATGTTAAGTCTTTAACATTTTTATACTTAAAGTTAACAATTCAAAGTAATTCATACACATAAAGAATTCATTGTAAATTCATTTATAATAATAAAAAAGTAATTTAATAATAAACATAGCGCCCCTCTTGCACGAGTGCAACTTACGAAGAGGTAGAGGAAGCACACAGGACGACGGCAAGGGAGCGGATGGCCTCTGAGAGGATTCGCTGGTTACGGGTAGTTTGGATAATATTGTTGGTGGTTCTGCGGGAGTGGTTGACATTGCCACGGACTCTGCTGCTACGAGTTGTGGTGTCGCTCGTGAACACGTTCGTTCAGTAGAGTCCATGTCGAGGAATCGCTGGCAAAACCGTAGCGAGTTGTGCCGGTGAAAATTTTGTGAGTAGTGATGAAACAGTAATGTTGTTGGAATAAATGGTGTTAGATTTTTCGACAATATAGGAGATTAGTGTTTGGTGAGATAAGAGATTAGAGTTTAATGAAATGAGAGATTAGAGTTTAATCAAATTTGGGGAATTTTGGGGAAGGAAATGGAAAATTGGATAGGTGAGTATTATTTTGAATACATTGGAATCATTTGTAGTATTTTATACGTGGTTGTAGGGCAGATAACATAATTTTGTAATTGGTCGAGTAATAACGCCAGTGGCGGTTGAGACATTTACTACTCGAACTTTATGATCAGACCCATTGTAAACCTGTTCCATCCTGTCTAAACGCCATTCGTTGGACTGTAAAAGATCGTCTATTACTACTACAAAATCATAAACTTTCAAATTGGGTGTAGAGAATTTCCATTTACATCTCTGGTGGAAGAATTTTAAGTATTCTTCCTTGCATTTAATCGAAAATTGATGATGTATAGCTTTAAGTTTTACTCAACGATTTATTAATGATAAATTATCATCAGATGGTTCAGGAAGAGCCACTATCGCACTGCCCCGGAGAAAATATCGGGGGGTTAGCGCTGTTAAATCAGTTGGATCTTCGGGGAGAGCTGAAATTTCTTCAAAATTAAATTCTTTTTAAGTTAAATTTATAGCTCTTTACGGCTGCCTCTCAGAGGCCACCCATATGTGGAGCTTGTGGGGGAATAAAGGACCCTTCAAACCTATGGGCAAGGTATTTTCGAGCAATGTCTGTAGAAACTGAGTTCAAGAAGTTTCTGAATTCTTTTCCAATTGCTCGGCTCACTCCAACGAAGTTTCGACCGTTGTCAGACACAATTTTGTGTGGAAGACCACGACGTCCGACGAATCGCGAGAAACTTGCTTGGTCGTATGCAAAACATACGAATAAGTAGGCATAACCTTTTATAATAGGAGAATTACGAAGTGTTAGGATTTTTAGCTCGAAGGGCCCCGCGAAACCGATGCCGGTGGTGTGCAATGGGGCTATTGGGATAGCTTTCTATTTTAAAATCATCCTTGTGAGATACCTTTCAGAAAAGTACATAATATAATATATGTTAATAAAGAAAATTACATGTTAGGGAAAGAAGACTATAGACATTTTTTTGGCCAAAAAAGAAAAAAACACAAAAAATCGCAATTTTTACAATTTTCAATTGCAAAATCTTTAAGATATCGACCAAGGGTATAAATAATACGCACCCTCTCAAATTTGATCTATTTTATATGAAAGCTTCGACTTTATATATGTCCTAATCCCAAATCAAGAATATGTGAACAGAATGTAGTTTTAGAATTTATAATGTGTTCTTAAGAGTTTACAATCGCTATCTCTGGGACGTCGTGAAAAAGTGGACTTTATGGGTGAAAAAGTGAGAATTCCCATTTTTGGAATTGTGGGGATTTCTTTTTAAAAATTTTTAATGTTTCTCACACTTTATCATTTTAAACGATTAAGTCTAAAATCACCAAAAATTACGTTGATAAAAATAATAAAGATAAGGAAAAGGATAAAACATTTATAGTTTCTCCAAAAAACAATTTTATACAAAACTTTTACTTTAATTTAAAAGATCAGAAAAAGATAAACTTGATTTAAATTGTGTTGCCTGGCTAATATAATTCTTCATTATATACAAAAGCATTGAAGTCAATATCTTTTACACGACCGAAATTACACTACTTCAAAGTTTAATATCGTTTATTTTGAACTCGGTTAAAATATCGACATCGAATTTTTGTTATTCAATAGATAATTTTGTTCTTTAATTAGTTAAACTAAAAACTAATAAAATCGTTCAGAAATACTGGACCAAGAACTTACAAAATTGAGGTTATTAAAATTTCAAATGCAAATAGCTCGAAAACTAAATGAGATAAATAGCAGAAGTAAACATGTGAAAATATTTGATATCAAATAAGAAAAAAAATTTGCAAACGTTTAAAAAATTTATATGTCACAGGCACCCTACTTTGAGCCTCTATAGCTCGGTTCCTGAGGGATATGTGGGATTCCCCTTCCAAACTTAAAAATGCACACACCTCTGCTATGCCTGTGTGAAACTTTATGTAAATTCAAGTAGCCAGTTAGAAGTAACAGATTTATTTCCAAAAACTTTCGATTCTGCCCCATTGTGGATTGTAATTTAAGCATGTAACGATATTAAAAATTTTTCAGTTGCGAACACCTCAACATGGGCTATGAAGCGTTTTCCCGACAATTTGCATAATAAAAAATTAGTACATATCTATAGCTAATGGATGGTATAACTACCTATAATATCACAATGTCGTTGGGAAATATTGGGGGAACTAAAAACATTAAATCGGGCTTAAAATTCGCCATAACTATAAAACAAATGATCGCCCATATAAACTTAGTTCTGAAAGATTGCACATTGGTACAAAAAGGGGGTTATGCGGCAATAACTAAACTGTAAGTTTTTATAACAAGATATTGGTCTACTAGGAAAGAAAATGATTTCAGAATCTTAAAAATTTATATTTTACGTTTGCAAAACCAAAATAAATGTAAAAATATATTAAAAATATAATAAATATGAATGGAAATTTAATTACAAAATATATATTTTTTGTGAAGCTAACTTCGAAAATTAAAAATATTTTTCAACAGAGTAGACCAGGGCAAAACTATTTTATTATATTTTTAGTCCTTCGAATACTGATAATAACCTTCATTTAAACCTTATACAACTTATATTGAAGATGAGTACTTAAAATTTATATAATTTTTTTAGTCAAAAATTATTAATTTTAAAATTAATATTTGTCATTATCTAAGTAATGAACGAATTCTGTATTTTAAGATATCTATAATTTATAATATAAAAGAAAATAATTTAAAAATGTTACAATATATATAAATTTTGTATTTAAACAATGTTTGAGAAAACTCTGGCTTTGGAGGCGCTCACCTAGTTCACCTATTGAATGTGATATTTAGTTTTGCAAAATTCGATCGCAATATCCCTCTGTAGATTGTAAAAAATTTTGATACCTTTAAATGTTATAATAGTATCAAATTACAATGCATAATAAGTAAGATGTGTACCTATAAACTATACAAAAAACTGATTTACGTGTACGTTGCGCTGACTTTTTTTTAGCATGAATTTTTTTTTTAGCATGAATGAGACACCAAGACAAATTTCAATCAAATTCCAAACTCGAACCATTATTTTAATTGAACTAAAATAGTTTCCTTAAAATAATTCGACTTATTTTAAAAATGCTAAAGAATTTTATTTAAATTACTTTATTGTAAGTCTTAAGTGTTATTTTAGGTGTTATCATAGTTATTTGAAGATTTTCAAAATTTTCAAAATCATTTATTTATTTTTGTATATGGTCTAACTAACATTTTCATGTAAAATTCATCTGCATACATATCATTAACAGCATCTAAAAATTCAATAAAATGATTAAGTTCCTCATAGGACATGATAAATGTAGGATGACCGTCGTTTATCTGTTCTGCAATTGATTTTTGAGACTTGGATGGTGTCACTTCGTCACTCTTGTCATTCAAATTAATTAAAAATAAAGCAATTTCATATTTTTTTTCATTATTAGCTTTGTCACCTAGTTCTTGGTTAGAAATTGAATTATTAATGTCTGATTTTTCATTAATTTTCTGCGTGGTTGTAGCATCGTGAGTGTCCAGTTGAAAACTATGCTCTAGAGTATCATCTTTTTGATCGTCATTGAGCTCATAATCCCTGGTAAAAGGAATAACTTCTTTTGATTTTTCTTCTAAACTTTCATTGAAATCGTCATAAACGTATAATTCATTATGAGGATTTAAGTAAGAACGTGCCAGAATAAGATTCATTCCAGTAAATATCAGTAGCGAAAATATTAAAATTCTCATGTTGTTTTACTTTATTTGTTTTTCTTTAATTTTGTAATATTGTTTTCTAATTGGAATTATTAATTTTTAAAACGATTTTGCTTAATAAGTTAATCTCTTTTTAATGAAAATTGCACTGAAACTAATCTGCAACACTTTATGTAGAAAGTATTTATGTAAAATTAAATGATCTGATAAGAATTTTATAAATTTCAAATCTATAATAATGCCCTTTTTAGCATGGGAGGACGTTTGAAAAGCCACTTTATTTTTGTTTAAAAGTGTGACGCAATTATATCAATATTTTTTCTTATAGAACATTCAAACTGAGCATTTTTACTAGTTTTCGGAAATAAAAACTCATACGATAACCACACAGAAAAAAATATTCGATATTCTTTCTCAATTAATTTGTTAATTAATATTTTGTACACTATTAATTAATTATTTTAATTTAATTAATTTAATTAATTAATATAACAAATTTTCATATTATCTTTCTTCAAAATTGACAACTTAAAAAAAATAAATTCAAACGAAAAAGAAAAATATTTTAAAAAGAATTTCTGTATACAGCATTTAAATAAAGTTTGTGTGGAAAACTTTCACAATTAATTATTGATTTTTTGACCTCAAGATGACATTAAATACAAGACTTGTCTTAGTTAATCGGTAAGTGGACGTTTTTTATTTCTTGGTGTTACTTCCAAATAAAGGAGCAAATTCATATAAAAAAAAATGATGCATTCGTCTTTACATTGGAATACTATTTCTATATAAAAATAAGTGCTTATTAATTATTTTTCAGATATTTCAAACAACCACCAACATGTATTTAATGTCTTTATTGGCTTGTCTTTTCAGAGATTTGTTTGCCCATTATTGGAACGTCCCGCTGAAATTTTCCATTAAAATACAAAAATATTTAATTTTGAGGTCATCACCTACATATCATAATATACAAATATCATGTAATTCATTACATACAATATCAAATATATGTATATTCCCTATTTTAAACACCTTTAATTTATGTGCATTTGTATATTATTACTATTGTTGATATTATTATTATTATTATTATTATTACTATTATTATTATCATTATTATTACTATTACTATTATTATTATTATTATTATTATTATTATTATTATTATTATTATTATTGTTATTATTATTATTATTATTATTATTATTATTATTATTGTTATTATTATTATTATTATTATTATTATTATTATTATTATTACTATTATTGTTCAATATTATTCAAATAATGTTTGTGGTTTAGCAAATATTTTTAATGGAAATTTTGTATTTTTATTGGAGAAGGTATTTTTGTAAAAATATCAATAAATATTTTAATTAATTTTACCCAAAATTTCAATCATAAATGTAATTTATTTGATTAGAACTTAATTAATATAAGTATTTTGAAGCAAAATCAATCAAATTTTTAATTGGTATAAGCAATTTCGTAATTGAAATCCATTTTTGTTTTTTTTTCTGTGCGGCACGTTTACACTTTTCTTTAGACCTTTAAAAGGTTTTCAAAAGATAAAAAAAAAAAAATAAACAAAAAAAGAAAACATGAAAATTTCTCATAATTTGTAAAGAAATTATGCAAAATACGGATAACCAACAAAAGAAACATCCTTATTTATAGTCTACCACGGCGCCGCACATGGATGAAAGATATTTTATGTATGTCAATAAAAAGATGTGGCTTCTGTGCACCAAGGATGAACGTTGTTTGCAAAGACTGTGCCGAGTCTTTGCTTTGAAATAAATACATAAAATTTTAAATAGTTGTTCGGGTTACGAACCCAAACTTTTGTCATTTAATAATTTTTCATTGTAATTCATACATTAAAAATGATTATTTTATTATAATCATTTCATTTGTATTTTTTTTTTTTTTTTTTTTCTAAAAAATTATTTTTAGTTTTTTTATGAATTTTTTTTAGTTTCTTTTTTCTACAAAATTATTTTGAGTTTTTTTTATGAATTTTTCCAATTTCTTTTTCCATAAAAGTTGTAAAAAAGTGTAGAATACAATTTTGGTTTTGAAATTTAAACGTTTTAATTTTAATTTTCATTAAAAACTTGTTGTTTTGCTGTTTTCATTTTGTATGAGAAAACTTGAGTTTTCAATAATATTTTCAGGCGAAAACTCTTTTAACGAGTTTTCATGCTCAGTCTGAATATACTATTATTAAATATTTTCTTATTGTTCTAATAAATAATAAATAAATCAAATAAAAGCTCCGATAGTTTAAGGGCAATCCTAAATTGAGAAAAAGCAAACTTTGAATTATTCTAGTGTTTAAATTTTAAATACAGGCGTATGTAAGTTAAAATGGAATTGAAATTTCGTTACGGTCAATAATATGAAAATCATGGTATGTATCTCTTAAAGTACCGTAAAATTTGCAAACGTATCTCGTTCATTATCAGAAAATAATTTGCTTGTAATTTACGTAAGAAATAAGATGATTGCAAATATTTTTGTAGTTTTAGTTTTTTTTTCGACAACAAACAGATAAGAAAGTTATAGCCGGTCAATCCCGAAAACATGATACATTAGAGTCAGAAAACATCATGTGACGTAATAATAAAAATAAAGAGTTTTTACTATTTATGGTGAAAAATTTTGTTACAAACCAAGTGTAACAATTTTTTTTTTTTTAATGGAGTCGTCAAATGGTCGAATTGACAATTACTATTATTTTTATTATTACTGCTATTTTTTTTTTAATTTAACAATTTTTAAAATCAAAACAGTACCATAAATATCCAGAATTATCCATAACATTTACATACACCTTAAAGATCAGAATGTCCAGTTGTATATTCTATTTTAAAATTTTGCGATTTTAAATCATTTCGAAATGTTCAATGTATATTTGAATTTTTTGTAGGCCTACAGCTCACATTTTTGAAAATAATTGAATGAAATTTGGTATGTATGGTTTTTCTAATACAAGAAAAATTACTCTAAAATTAGTTATGGTCGGTTCATTTTTTCACCTAGCTCCCATTGAAAGATTTTCCCGAAATAGAAGTTTAACGGTTATAAATGATATGTATATATAAAGTTCGATTTTGATAAAATTTAGCAATACTATATTTGGGTAACCATAACTCTCTACTCTACTCCAAATTTCATAGAAATTATTCCACACTGAACTACGGTGTCCATATAAAGTACTACCCGAAATTTTCTTAAGGTGCATAAATCATATAATAATTTTAATGTAGGGTTCAAATTTGACACAATTAGCTTTTATTTATAAGATTTCACAATTTTAGGGGTATTTGAAACTAATGCATGGAAAAAAATATTTTCACAAATTTATAAATTTCCTAATATGTTCAATACACTTCAGAATAGTATAATTTTTGACATATTTATACATTTTTTTAATTATTGAATAATAAAATAATATTAATAAATTTCATATTCACCAAAGAAAAAATCAAGAAAAATGTAATATCAAACTATATTTAAAATCTAAAGAAAATTATTTTCTCAACGATACCAATCACTTTTGTTAAAATTCCGCGGTTTATTTAATGCCACGTTTGGTATACCTTTGTGCATCAAATGATTTTTGGAGAGCTCAGGTCAATTATAGATCGATTCTTGTGATAAGTGTAATTTATACTTTTATAAAAAATTAATAAGTATGTTGATACTAACATTTATATATACAGTCAAACACGGTTATAACGAACTATGGCTATAGCGAACACTTTATTTCGGTCCCATTGGTTTTACCAAAAGTTGCATACAAATAACTATGTTTAAAACGAACACGGTTATAGCGAACTTTTTTTATAACAGACACATTTTTGTGCCCCCAAGAAGAATATTTCATGCAAAAAATTACGTTTATAAAGAACTAGAGTAATTAGTAAAAAGTAACAGAAATAATATTCATCCGCTACAAATTACTTGACCAACAAAAGAGGAACTTTATTTTATGAATGTTTAACATCACAAATACACATTGTCCAAAATAACTAAAAACAAAGTTCAAACTATAACCAGTATGAAAAATTATATTGAATATTAGAAAATTCCTCAAGGAACCTCAGTAATAAAAGAAAATATGGAGTTGGTATAGAAAGTATATATAATAAGATTTTGCCACTTGTCAAATGCTGATAAATGCAAAAGCAATATTCTTCTTGACATATTAAAATCATAAATGGACTCTCATTTTTAAAAGAAAAAATGTGCTTTAATTAGAAATATTATTATCGTACTGAAATGAATGAAATTTTATTAAAAAGTAATATTTTTGATATTTTACGGATATAGCGTACTACGTTATAACGAACTAAAATTGTCGGTCCCTTCGAGGTCGTTATAACCGTGTTCGACTGTATTTGGGATTAATGCTCTTTTAGGTAATTCTCAAGTTCATTAACATATTACTATATTTTATTTATAGGGGCTATGTGTAATAATGAACAGATCATAACCTATCAAATTTTATTAAGATAACTTCTAAATTGCGATCTGTAGTTTACACACAAATGTACATGGACAGTCAATCAGACGGATGGACGGACATTGTTAAATCTACTTAAAAAGTAATTCTGAGTAGAACTGTATATGAGGAATTTAAAATATTTTCAAAATTCTTTGAAATCGGCTAAAAACGGATTACAAAACAATTAAGAAAGCCAAAATTTTAGGTCAGTTCCGAAAATTTCGCCGTTTAAGGATTTTTTTTTTTTGTTCTATTTTAGTTTCACACTCACAATTTACAACCTTAGACTCAAAATATTATCCAAACTCACAGAAAAAATATAGTTGTGGTGACGATAATCTAAGAGCAACATATTACGATTGGAACATATGGTCACAAAAATATATATGATTATACATAATAAATGCTATGATATCAATTGATCATATCGTGCCCGATTTTATGATTCGTTTTTTCATGTTATGATTCGAGTTTTTCATATTATTGTATCATCTTACTATATTATTATGTCATTCTTTCAGATTATGATTTCATTTTATTATATAATTACTCAATGTTATCATATTATTTCTAGAGACCAAAAATAATTATTATTTGTGTAATTTTGGATTAAAAAACATCGATATGAAGGAAATTAGTTAAAAATATCCTGATTAAATTATAGCATTTGCTATTACGCTATTTATGCTATTGTGCAATAAACTTTTATTTTTGACTTTTATTTTATTTCTCTGAAATAAAAATTATTTCTGATTATTATTTTATGAATTTAAAATAACAATTATTGAAATTTTTTTTCTCTTACAAAAAGTAAAAATTAGTCTATGATTTTTATTATTTAAACAAGAAATAAAAATCATAAAATAATTTGTAATTTTTGTGGCGTAAACTAAAAGTCTTTTGCATTTATCTACATTATTGTAATTGATAAATATACAATGTTTATGTGTTATTTTTCAGATGTATGTGCCGATTAATCAGTGTGGGTCACTTATTTGTTAACGATGAATAAAAAATCTAAACTTTGGAATGAAAAGTGCCGACTTTCGGAGCGACTTCAAATTAGTGTTGCGAAATGATTAATTTGACTATGTTCTCATAGAAAATTGTATTGATGTTTTTACTGCTACAAGTAACATAAAGTCGTAACTAGAGAATTCGCAAAATTTCAGTCAGAAAGAGATTTTCAAAGAATATCTGAAAATTTATTGGAACTAAATAAAATAATTCTAAAATGAAAGTTTAAGAGGCAATATATGCAAAAGAAAAGATATCAAGGACAGGCAGTTAATGAAAAAAATATTTTGTGGTTGCAAGAATTAGATTTTTTAACTCAGAATTAAATCATTCGCTTCAAATTAACCTCCATGTCATCTATGCGCAAATATTTTAAAATTTTATCTAAATACATTGAATGCCAAACCTTATCAAGATATCACAGAAATCGTGTAATGGTCGACGTTGAGTAAAAAACCTCGCCTACATATTAATAAAGTATCCATTTCTTATACATTTTAATACAAATTTGAATACATAATATCTATATTGTTTTAAAATAAAAATAAAAATCTAAAAATATTTTTTCTTTTCATTTGAAAACATACAATTTATTGTTTGACTTTTAATTTTTCATTTATATTTTAAAACTCACAAACTGATTTTTATTTTTGATTTTTATTTGAAAAATCATAAGTATTTTTTATTTTTGTACGATAAAATAAAAATCAAACCAAATTTTTATTTTTCAAACAATAAGATAAAAATCAAAAATAACAATTAAAACTTGATTTATTTTTTTAAACTTATAACACTTATGGTCTCTAATTATTTCCCGTCTTATTATATTATAATGCTATCTTATGATATTATGATCCCATTTTGCACATATTATTATCCCATTCTATCATATTATTATTCTATTTTAACATATTATTATCCCATCTTATCATATTATTATCCAATCTTATCATATTATGATTCCATTTTATTAAATTATTATTACATCTTATCATATATTAGAAAAATTGTTGTAATAGACTAACTATTACATTTGTTTCAAAATAATAGATAAAAGTGTTTATTAATCATAAAAAATTATTTACATTTTATTTGTACATTAATATACCATCATATGTTGTGCATGATAATACAGATATTTTATATTAACTAAACCCTTTAATAGTAGTTAATCAATGTCTTATATTACTTAAATCCCACCAAATATAACAAAACCTTATCTACTTATATTAATTCATGTGTAAACCTAATGGAATTATAATGATGATGGAAAACAAACTTTTAGAACAAAATACATATATTCAAAAACAAACAAGTTATGAATTTTCAACCATATCTGTAAAAAGGATATTTATTTGTAACATTTTGTTGTAATGATATTAATATGATTTGAAAACAAAATATGGTTTAAGAACAAGGAAAAAGATTAATAATAGTTAATGATTGTAGAAATAATGATATTTTTTTATATTAATAAAATTTTGTTTCTGGTAAAAATATTCAAAAATATATAATTTTTGATTGAATGTAAACACTGAATGATAAAACTGAAACAAAAACATTGTTATCATGAACACAGCATTATTTAAATTAATGAAAATTAACAATGGGAACGTAATATTGTTGTAGTGACAATGCTGTAACAATATTTTTTTCTGCGTGCAATCAGTAGGCAAGACTTAGAAAATTCATACGCTGTTAACTACTTTCCATATTATTGTAGGTGATTTTTTTATAAAAATTTTGTACTAATAAATGAATTTAAATTGAGAGAACAGAATTTATAGGATCATTTCTGCAGTCCGAGGAATAGAATACAACTAGAAGTTTATGTGAGAGGCACTTCGTACTAAATTTTCAAAAAATTACTCATTTTTTTCAAAACACAAAAACAAAATATTTGTGACTACATTTATTTTGTTGTTGCATGAATTAAGTTTTTTTCTTTTGACAATTGAATCAGGGTTTTTTTCTCTTACTTAAATATCTACTTATTAATCTATGGTCGGAAATGTTAACATTACGTTAATGTCAGAAAACCAGGCATGGGAAAGTATCAACAAAACTTTCACTTCGTAGCGTAAATATTAGTAAAATGTATGTTTTCAGTGACTGACAACTACAGTTTTTATTAAAAGTTTTTTAGATGTGGCGTAAATAGAATATGTTAATAAATAACGATTAAAATTGGCAATTAAAATTTATATGCAGTTTTAAAGTTTTCATACAATTTTCAAATTTTGTTCAGCAGTTTGTAATATAACATATGACTTTAGATCTTCGAAAAATATATACAGGCAATTGTTCTAATGCCAAAAATTGGAAATACTAAACAAATTAAGGAAATATATTTTATATTGGCTACAGTGGCATTATAGACATTTCGCTTGCTAACAATTATACCGAAGTATAATTTACGTTAATAATGTAATGTCTTAATACATTAATTTCATAACCTCACAAAGCCTCATTAGAAGTTTTTATATAAATGTTGCAGCACAAAATGTTAAGAAAATTGATTAATTGATCTGTTTCAAATTGCCTGAATAGCATCATTTATTACCTTTTTTACTGAGAGCTATATATGTAAATTTTTTATGGCAAAGCAAATAGACAATCAATCAAATTTTTAAAAATAAAGCTTTTGACACAGTTCACAGATTAATTTTATTTTTTCCTTATTTCATATCGTTAAAATATAAACAAAGTATTTTAGTTTTGTCGAAAAAAATTAAAAACATTTTTAGTTTTTTAAGAGCATATTTTTGCTTTTTAGAGCACATTTTTGCCTTTTTAATATCTTTTTAATATAATTCGTTTTTTTTTTCTGCATATTTAATGCGAATAAAACACTTTTTAGAGTACATTTTTGGTTTCCCTGGTTAATACCCATAATGTTTTGAGATTTTAAACCAATAACAATTTTTTGCTATTTACGAAATCGTGAAAAATTAAATTAAAAATTTTTCTTTTCAGTTTATTTTGATAAATATTAAATATACAGTAATAGTTTTATCGCCTTATTTTGCAAATCGGTTCACCTCACTTTGAAAAATTGTCCATAAAAATTTTTGAAAGACAAAACAATTTATATGAAAAATTTGTTAAAGTGTGGTCAAGCGTTAAACAAATTTTTGCTCTTAATATATTTCTCATTTACTTTAAGAATGTCATAATTTAAAAAACTATTTTTTTAATTAATGGTGTAGAAATATGCGTTACATCAAGCTTTATCTTCTGAAAAATATTGCGTTGATATCTTTTATAGTCACCGTTTGAGAAGAGAATATTATTTATTTTTCTGTTATGGTAATAGTATTTAAAACTTTGCGTAATCGTAAATCTCTCTAAAATTTCAATTTTTTTAAAAATTCAGTTAAAAAGTTCGATTCTAATAATCCCAATAAACCAAACGATATTATAACGATATGAACTGATGTCATCTATGTGATCAAAATCGAAAACTATAATTTTTACGCACTAAAGTGTACCTTTCTTTATAATATCGGTTTTCGGAATCGTAATATCCAAAAATAATGATATTAAAAACGTTATGGTCAATATTTTGTTCTGAATATTAAATTGCATTGTTATTTCCATTTAAATATACTGAATATAATAATAAAGAACTATCTCTAATCAGCCAAATATAAATAATAATAAAATGTATAAAAGTCATCATTATTGATTTATAATATTCGAATAAAAATATGTCCTGATAGTTTTATGCGAATATTATCAGTAATTATATTTGCAAGCAATTAGGTACTTAAAAAGTTTGGTTTTAGTATTAAAATGCTGTTAACAAACGATTTTTTGCATTTGATTCTCAGATTGTTTTTGTTTATCGAAAATTTTTTTATTTTTATTTCGAAGTTTTTCACAAATGCTTATGTTTTTTATTTCACTGGAAGCAATTATTTCAAAATTTCGATATGATATTAATATCGCTTTCTTCAATGAAATATGATATTATAACCGGCACCTAATATGATATCGTTTTGACTTTCATATCGATCTATGGTTTATTAGGATTATAAAAGTAGCGGCTAATGATCACTTTTTCTGAAACACTTCAAGGTCATTCAAACGAGTTCAAACGGTATTAAAATGTTTGTTGCTTCAATAGAATGGTCTAACATTGTATGAAAATAACTAAAGGGTATTGCACATTTAAACCAAAAAATTTCAGCTTTCTATGATGATTGGAAAAGGACATTACCCTGTCATTTATATTTTTCATATTTTTATGAAATTTTGTGCCTTTAATGCTAATATATGTATATAAAACTTTAGCTAAATAAAAATAAATAAACTCGTATTTCGTAAATTTTCCAAAAAAAAAAATTATGTGGATTGAAATTAAATGATATAAGATATTATAAATTATTACCCCTTTCATAATTTTAGGTACATTTAAATATAGATTGCAAAAAAGAATTTCGGACCACCCTAAGCTTAAGTCTGTTATACATTAAAAATTCCTACAATGTCAGTTATAAAACACTTGCTTTCATGTTATAGATCCGATCAGACGTTCGTCAACATAACAGAGAATATTTTCTGTAGCTTTCCAGTTGAAAGTTATATAATAATGAATGATTTGTGTAATTTACTAATAACTTTTTCTCTTATCTTTCCTAATGTTTTGTAAAATTTCTATAAGACAAAATCCGCACGTTGTCTATACTACTGACAATCAGGTATACTTTTTCAGTTGATGGTTTTTAGTGCTGACATTTTATTATGATGTTTACATAATGAAATTGTTGTTAATATATAGTTCTTAGCTGGATTTTTAGTTTATTATTATTATTTTTTTAATTACTAAAACATATACATTTTTGTATAAATTCACACAGATTTCTTTCAATTAAATGCTTTTTTTTTTGAATTCCCAGGAATCCCGGGATGCATTCTCTAGTCATGACGTTCTTGAAATAAATGAGCTATATATAGTATATGTATATAAGTATGTATGTTTGTATGTACGTATGTATGTATGTATGTATGTATGTATATACGTATGTATGTACGTATGTATGTATGTATGATGTATGTATGTATGTATGTGCTGATAGCACACTGAAGTTCTATGAAATCGTGTTGTTTTGGTCTCGATAAAACCTTTGTTTTTTATTTTTTTCTTTGAAAGTTATTTTTAACTGTAAATTTTTTCGGGCATTGATAAAAACGGTTAACGCGAACAGACTTTGCATGTATAAATATTGGTGAATAAAACCACAAATAGGCGTTCATGTAACAAGAAAACAATTTTTTGGAAAAGTTTTTACTTAAAGTTTTATAAATTCTTCATCAGAAAACCTAAGGGAAGGACTATTATGCATCTACTTTTCTAAATTACGTGGCCTAAATTACACGCAAATACATTTGTTTGCATTCAAGATTGCAAAATATTTCAAAATATATCCAGATATTTTCAATTATAGAAAAAAATATATTTTTTAATTAGTGCCATGTAATGTTATTGTATAACTACCCAGCAGAAAAGCAAGCAAGTACTTCCAAAAAATAACAATTTCACCACTTCAAAAGTAAAATTAAATGCATATTTTGCACTTTTTTGGAAATTAATAAAAAATACTTCCAAAAAAGTGAAAATAAATGTATTTTTAAGAAGAAAAAAGTTGAATAATTTCTGAGAAAATAAAAATTTCACAATTTGAAAAGTATTTTTATTATCGGGTAATTCCAAAAATACATATTCTATGAACTTTTAAATTAGGACACCTTAAGCTTTTTTGTCAAAAATGAGCAAAAATTTAAGATTGAATAACTTTTATGTACATTATCAGATTTCAACAAACTTGGTATCATTGGAAAGAACTAAGATTCTGCTTATCATAAAGCCATAACAATTAAACATCTTCCTAGCGCAAAGACCACTAAATTGAAAAATATCCTTATACTTGGATATCCTGAAAAAGGTTCTTTTAATTTTCATTACTTTTCTAAAAGGTGTTTACAAACAAGTTGTCTTTATAGTGTAAAAATTCAAAAATGGGATCTCAATGGGACCAGAAGTAACAATAATTTTTCTTTACTAAGTAACACATTTTCCATTAGACATTAGGTGTTTTTTAGGCACGTAAATTATTCAAATTTTAACACAACAGATCATTACTTATTGAAATAAGTCACATATATAGCATATTTCTGATCCCGAAAAAAATCTGATATTATTTTAGAAGTTTCATGAGCACATTAACAGACCTTTAACCCTTTGTAACCCACTTTACAAAATCCACCGAATTATTTATGACGATTTTAAAGATTATTTGCCCAAATTTGACGAAGGCAAAATATACTTCAATTGATCATGAATGAATTATTTCACCTATACCCAATACAATTTTTACTGCACAATAGTGGTTTAATGCATATAAATATCAGAATTATGTCGTATTTCAGCACACATAAGTTTTGTACAAATATACACTGGTGCATATTCCTATAAACGCACATCAATTTTTTAAATCGGCTTACCAAAAATAGGGCTAATAAATAATTAAGTTGCTACAAATTAATTTTTTTTAATTAATAATAATAAGACCGCTTAAAAAATTAATATCAGAAAAATGTACATTAAATTTTGTTTCATTGTAATTTTAGTGGTTTAATGTCATTTTTTTGTGACATTTTCTATATACGCACTTAAACAAGTGAACAAATTTAGTATTATTAATAATATATTGATGAACCTTTGTTTTGGATAACTTCAAAAATTCGGTCTGGCATTGGTTCGACTAATTTTTAAAGAAAATCACTGTCAATTTCTTCCCAGGCTTGTTTAATTTTTAGTTTTAGCTCCGTTATTATCATTACGGTTTCATTCTATGTATTTCTTGCATAAACTTTACGGTCCATGTACCCCCACAGATTCTCCATTGGATATAAATCCGAAATAGTGGAATACTATGTTTACTAAAACCATGATTTATAATGATTCGAGTCACGAACTGTTGGAATATGCAATCTTCATGCATTTTTTCATGCATAAATGAGTGAAGAGCATCTTCCAACAGTTCATTTTTCATTTTGCTGTAGCAGAAAAGGCTGCCTAAACCATAACATTGCCTTTTTCCCGAAACTGCGATTCGACATACGAATTTCATTCGACCTCAAATCATGCCAATAGCAAGATTATTATTATTATTTTTTTCATCAGAAAAGATTACACTCATCTGTCCATTTCATGTATTTGCGCGCAAATTTTAAACGATTTTCCTTATGGTGTTGTTTTAACATTGGCTTACATTTTGGTTTCTTCCTTTTTATATTACCATCTGTTCGCGAAATGTGTGCAACATGTTTGGAAGTGACAGGGAGGTCAAGTTTTTTTTTATTTGTGGAGCATTTCATTTATTGCGGGTGGCTTCTTCTTTTACTTTATTAATTTACCTTTTTGTTATTTGTTCCATTAAACAGAGATGTCATCATAAACTTACCTTAAGTGACACAAACAAGTAAAACTGTTAAAATTTTTTAATATATATTTTTTTTTTTTTTTTTTTTTTTTTTTTGTAATTACTTTTAAGACAAATCTCGACTGCGTTTATAGGAATATTCCACTGATATCACCAATATGTTACGATTGCTAAAATAAAAAAAAAACAGCAAAAGCAGCAAGAAACAAATATTTCTTTCATAAAAAAGTACTGTTATATCGCTAGTTATTGTAACAATACAACATTGTTTTTGGTTAATAGAAATGAATATACCTGAAAGAAAAACAAAAATTTTAAATATGTTTATAGGAGTATGCACCAGTGTAGATTGTGATACCAAATTTTATAAAAATCGATCCAGAATAGATCATATATTTCATGTAGGCTCCGCTGCCTAAAAATTATTTAAAAGCGCATAAATCCCACATTAAAGTTAACATCAACACAAAATTTTATATATCTAAGTTGTATATAATTATAAATTATCATACACCATTTCACAAAAATAGGTCCATAATTGAATATGGTTTCCCGAAAATCAATTAAACTTGTATAAATCTCACATAAGTACCAATATCGAGATAAAATTTTACACAGCTAAGTTTTGTACAAGTATAGATTGCTCCAATAAATTTCATAATTATCGGTTCATAATTAACAATAGCTCTCATATAATTCACATTACCGAAGAATATTTAAACGTGCATAAATCTCACATTAATGCCAATATCGAAATAAAATTTTACATAAATAAATTATAAGGATCGTTCCAAAATTGACCATAGGTTCCATATAAGGCCTTCTCCCGATAATCACTTTAGTGCCTATACATAAGCATATAGGGTACTGTATGGTCGATTTTGACATTGTTTTTATCCTTTACTATTTTTTTTTTATACTAAATTTTAAAATAAAAGTATCAGAACACTTAAAAGGATATTAATTTGTTAGTAAAATTGTACTAACTGCTATACACAAACTGTTATAACTTCTGATCCCACTGAGATTCCATTTTTAAATTGGTACACTATAACGACAAATTAATTGTAAACATCACGTCAAAAAAGTAATGAAAATTAAAAGACCCTTTTTCAGGATATTCTAGGATAAAAGATATTTTTCATTTTAGAAATCCTTGCGCCAGAAAAATGTTTAACTTTTATAATTTTATGATCATTCTTTTCCATTGATATCAATTTTTTTAAAATCGATAATGCTTATAAAAGCTATTTAACCTTAAACGTTGTTCATTTTTAACAAAAGTGCCCGAGGTGTCCAATTTTAGAGGTCCATAAAACATTAACCATAAGCGATATGGAATTGATTCTTACGCGATAAAATGCGTGGTGACTAGTTTAATGGACACGCCGAATTAAAAAACATCGAAGATATGAAATTACTAAGACTGTAATTTTGAGTTGTAATTTTTTGGAATTTCCCTATCTATTAACAAACCTTACTTTTATTAAAAAATTTATGAATATAGTTTTAAGAGAAGTACTTCAAAAACAAAGAATAAGAAGCATACAAGAAAAACATCCTACCAATGATAACCATGGGCTGAAAAAAGAACTTCTGCACACACAATATTAAACACAATATTAATATCATTACTTTCTCAGCTCTTTTTCAGCTTTTTTTTTTGTTGGGCAATAAACAATTCTAATATACACAAATTACATTAAAACCTCTCACACTCCCCGTTTTAAATACATATAACACACTAACATTAGAACGGAAAACACCGAAGTATCTCGTGGTGCTGTGCAAAAAAACTTAAGCTCATATTTCATTTAAAATTTTTCTCATTTCACCAGATTAAAAATTTGCAACACGTTGTTTTTGTTTATGCTTAAAACATGATTTATGAGGGTGCAAACAACACACACGTTTTCAACGCTTCAGATTGCAACAAAAACTTTTTTGTGTTGCAAATTTTATTTTTGCGGTTTATTTGCATAATGAAAAGACAAACACATTTATATTTGTAAGCAAAAATATTTTTAATTTAGTTGTAATGAATTTTTAATTAATTTTGGTTAAAACGTGTTTGTTGGTGTAGAGATTTTATCTGATTATAGATTTATGTGACCGATTGTTAAATTTGACGTGTGCGATTGAATTGTGTGCAACCATTTCATTGAGGAAATGTTTTGTGTGTCACTTACTAATATAAAATAAAGCTTCAGAAAAGAAGACATTTGACAGTAAGTTTTACTTATCATTAATTTTAAAGTATGTGCTAATTGACAAGAATTTAAAAAAATATCCATGTCAAACGTACCGTATTTTAAGATTGCCAAATTTAAACTCCACTACGATTGTGTGAATTTGTATGAATATATGAACATTAGCGACTAAAAATTATAGATTTATTTCCTAAGTGATTAGGCTCTGCCCCACTGTGTTTTGTAGACAGAAACTACTATACATACAGTGGCTAAAGCCCGACCCATACACCAATGTTTGTGCGTCAAAGTGATTTTCGGAGAAGTTATTATATGGGTCCTATTGCCATTTATAGACCAATTCTTGTAATAAGTGTGATTTAAATGTTGAATAAAATATAATGTTTACTAATAATTTTACAGAATTTAATACACTTTAAGTTAAATTTCGGAAGTAAGATTTGTATATAAAATTTGGCACTTTTTATTTGGAACCCATGTTTTTGTGTCAAATATTATCTTGATACTCACATTAAATGGGGTTTATTCAGGTTAAAGAAATTTTCGGAAAATTGTTTATATGGGACCTATAGACAATTGTGGACCGATCTTCATTAATTTAGCACAAAGATTTACGCTTGTAAATATATATATATTAAATTTAATTCAACCAAATTTCATTTTATTATTGTTTAACTACTATCATTATTATTATCATTATTTTTTTTTTCATTTATGAGCTAAACCATATTCTGGGAGGAAATTTGTATATAGTCCAAATGAAATAATTAAGCAATCATAAGTAATTTCAAAAGTGTTCGCCTTTGAACTAATACATAGTAGGTCATATGACAAATTTCATTGATCTTTAAAATTCTGACCAGGCAGGCAGACGGACATCGTTAAATCGACTCAAAAAGTGATTTTGAGTCAAAATATGTAAAATATATTTACTACAATCTCTCTATATTAATAAAAATAATCATTGAGAATCTCTTTCTCATTGTGCACAATATTAACGCTTATCCTTAAAGTATGCTATGGTTTTTAGCTAAATAAACATTAAATACACAGTACGAAATTGTTCGCTTTAAATCTATTATTTATTTAAATGTATTTAAAATAATAACCTGCAAAGCTTACACTTAATATACTAACGTTCGAACATAAACTCTAACAATATTAAAAATTCAAAAACGTTTTTCTATATAATTTATTCTGTTTATATTGGAAATGACTAGACATTATTTGTAGAAAAATAAATTTTACTTAGCAATAAATAAATAAATATATAAATCATACAGAAAAAGTAAATAATAAAAGATCAAAAAAAAAAAAAAAACATAATACATACAAAAATGTATTGTTAAAAAATTGTTTTATTGTTTTTGAATAAAGTTCAATTTATTTCAATTGTTATCACAGGATTTTTGCCAAATTCATTGAAATACTCTGCAAATGCAAACAAATTCTTAATTCATAAAAAAAACAAAAACAAATATAAAATAAGAACTGCAATGCGACGAAAAAAATTTGAATAAATTCATAACATATTATTGTACTGTTATTTTCATTTAAATAAACGTTTATACATTCATTTTAAAAAGAATTAATGTAATTTTCATAAAATAAATACAATTATTTGTTTAACATGGATTGTTAAAAGTTTTGAGTTACTTTTGAGTTACAGTCGAATAATACTGAAATAATAATCCGTTAAAAATATTGAAAACAAAAGCACTAAATTACAACTGTTGGCAAATAAATGCTCTTTTAAACAAAAACAAATGGACTAGAATTTGAGTGCTAGGCAAATATCTGCCTTCTTTATATTTATAGGCAACGTATTAAGTATACGTAGTGTATGTCACAAAATTTTATATGGATTTTACTCATCCCGGGCACGATTTCTAAAAATTTTCGAACCCTATATTTCGAATCGAAAGTACGTTTAATTATCTTCAAGATTTATACCTGTAGTATGATTACAAGTTTTACGTGGACGAACAGACGGACGAACGTTGTTAAATCTAAGGCGATTGAAATTGTTAAAGGTAGGCCTTAGAACAATATTTTTGAGCCTTACAAACATCGGCACAAATGTTATAAACCAATGTACCAAATGTCGAAAAAAATCAGTTCATAATTGACCCTCCTGAAATAAGCTTTACATCATCGGAAAGAACAATACCTAATTTTACAGGTTCGATCCATAATTAGCCATGACCCCCATATAGAACCCAACTCCGACAATCATCTAAAGTACGTAAATCTTTCATAAATGTTAGTTACTGGATTTTATTTTGCGCACTTAAATTTTATTAAAGTATAAAACATAATTTAAAATTTTGGAAGACTTGGACCGAAGTTAACTATATTTTTCAGAAGACCCACTCTAAAAATGGCTTTGGCAAATTTACGTAATGGTATCTGACATCATATTATCGGGCTTGACTTTTTTCATTCATTAATGAACGAAAAAAAAAAATGAAAATGAAAATTTTATAAACATATTTTATTTGCAGAATTTCATCAAACTAAAAAAGTATGCGCAAGTAATTTACGAGGAGGTGTACACGTAAATTTATCCGTTTGAATGAAAACCCTTATTACTTTCATAATTTTCTTCCAAATAGTAAGATGATACATATTGCTTAAATTTTTTTATGGAACATAATTATGTTAATTATAATGTTTATTGGGTGATATTAAAATTGGTGGCTCAGTAATATGTGCTATGTTTAGAATGCCTAAAACTATGCATTAAGATTAATAATTCTTTGCTGCTTTAATATGTATGGGATACATTACAATGTCTTAAAATGTATTTATTTCAAACTGTAGACAAATATTTTTCTTTGTTTTCCCAAAAATTCGATTTTTTACTTAAAACTCGTCTTGTCACTGAAAATAAGATTCTCCATCAAAAATCTTATTTTTTAATAAAAATTCAATTATTTACCAAAAACACGATTTGACATTTAAAATTCGATTTCCATTCAAAAATCCAATTTTTCATTAAAAATTTAGTTTTTTACATTATAAAAACCAATTTTTCATTAAAAATCTTATTTTTTTTAGAAAAAATTTGGTTGCCCCAAAAACCTGATCTTTCACAAAAAAAAAAAACAATTTTTTCATCAAAAAACGATTTTTTCAATAAAATTCCATTTTTTTCATAAGAGCTATTTTTTAATAATATTCCCATTTTTTTCTTTTTTCTAAATAAATCGATCGGTTAATTTTGTCGAACAATCATAATTTTTAAATGTATAGAAGAATTTAACATGGCTTTAGTGACAAAACTACTTTCAATTCAAACAAAATTTTTAACAGTGTAAAAAATTTATTTTAGATTCTTTCAAAATTAAAAAAAAATCATATAACAAAAATATAGAATTCCACCAAAATTTACAATAACCAAAAAAAAAAAAAAAATGGAATTAAAACATAAATCCCAAGAGATGAGAAAACAGTTACAAAAGCAAATTATTTTAAAAAATATGAAGAAATTAGGAGATAGAAATTTATTACAAATAGAAGATTTACCATTTGCAAATGTACAATCTGATATATCAGGAGAATCGTATGCAGAAACATCCAAAACTACATTGCAAGGACTTCAGACGAATAAGCAGTATATGAGTAGGGCAAAAAGGGAAATGATGGAAATTCGACGCATTCAGCAACAAAATTTACCAACGCATTCATCTGAATCCAGCGTTGATGAAGATCGTACAAAGAGAAAAACGGGTCAATTTTTGAGACGTAAATCTAAATTAGAAAGCGATATATTTTGGAGAAAATATAATGAATTTTTAAGTAGATCAATAGATTATATGGAGTGCTATAAAAGCAGTAGTAGCGATTCTGAAATAAATATGGCATATAATTGATATTCTATCGGAAATCTTTAACTTTTAATAGAAATGGAAATACTAAACAAAATAAAAATTAAAATTTCAATAATTAAAATTCTAAAATATTTACACAAAGTTTATCTAAATTTAAAATAGTCTCTTACCTATTCCAAATGAGTGACAAGAACCGCAAACTTGCAAAGAGTAATAAAAGATTTTAGATTTAAAAAATTTCCTTATCCTACAATTATTCATTGAAACTATCATTTTTACTTTTTGGCATTAACACTTTCTTTTATCCATTGCATTTCAAAATTAAAGATTTTAATTATTATCCATACATGTTGACTAGATTCTACTGTTTTAAAGTCAAATTTTATTTTTGTTTACCCCTGTCTACACGCAGGCCAGAGCATAGAGTATACACATAGAGACGAAACTCTAGGTTGACAATTGAAAAAAAAAAAAATTGTTTAGTAGAAAAAATTTTTATTTTTTTTTTTAGCAACAACAAAATGTATTTGATTACATGTATTTTGTTGTTGCAAGAGTTAAGTTTTTTACAACCGACTTAGGTTTTTGACAAATAGTTTCGTCTCTTATTACGTAGACAAAGCTATTTTTTATGTTCGCAATTATTAAATTCTATCTTTCTCTTTAAAATATTACTTGTGGACCATTAGGAAATCTATTGCGAAATATATTTCGTAATAAATGTTTAAACACAAATTTGAGCAATAATGTTTAACATAAGCTGTCAAATTTATTGTTCTCTTTTAAAATTTTGCTCTTTTTAACAAAAAAAAAAAATGCAAAATATTTTAATTTTGTTTTAGAAAGACAAATAAAAATAAAAATGCAAAAGATAATAAAATTTTCGGTAAACAAGGTAATTTAAAAGTTTAATTTCTCATGTAAGTGTTTTTCATCCCTTAGCATAAAGTTGGAAGTAACAATTTTTTCCCGTTTTTCTGCCAACGTTATTTCTTATATTAGGAAATAGAAATTTCTTCGTGTAGACGTAGAGTTAAAAACTGCTTAATTAAAAAACCTGCCAAAAATTATTGTCATTTATTTTGTTGGCAAAATAAATAAATAACATTTAAAAATCGATACATAATTTTATATTTTTTATTATCGAAATATTTATTTAACAGAGAATTTACAAATATCTAGCCAATTTATATATTTTTATATAGAAATATCTATTTGTACAATTATAGTGTAACCTTAAAGATGACCAAAGGCTATAAAATCAAAAAATTAATACAAATTAGACAACTGAACGAGGAAAGAAAAAAAGCTATTGATCATGAAAAAGAAATAGACAACGGAAAAACAAATTCAGATTTAACATCATCAAGTACAACAACTGAATCCACCGAATATTCAGTTAGTCAAGATGAAGAGGAGGAAATTGCTATTAGTATCTTTGATACCCTGTATGATAACTCAGATGAATCTGATGAAGCTGAAGAAGACGAACAAGAAGAGTATTATTTACAAAAAGAGTCTTTAGTTAAAGAAACGAGTTTCTTTGAAAATTTTACTCAACTACCAGATATTGCAGATGTATCCGAAGATATAAGCATAGCCACCATTATTATAGAAAAAGAAATTACCATGGAAGATGCATCCAAGGATGTTGGACACTTTGTAGATCCCTTAACGGGCTTAGAAATGCAGACCCGTTTAGAAACTTCTACAATCGATCTTAATGATGTAGCTAAAGAACCTATTGTGGAAGAACAATCAGTTTCGGGCTCGCAACAATCTGAACAAAGTGATATTATTTTACTCGAAGATAGTTCTTTTGAAGAAGTTCAACGTACTTCATACGATATAAAGGAAGAGAAAACTGAAGATCTATTTGAAACATTTCTGGAATTAGAGTTAACAAAAGTTGAGGAGACTGTTGAAGAATTCGATTGGGAGACCATAATTAAGGAGCAAGAAACTAAACGGCTACATCAACAAACTTTACAATTTGTAAATGATCTGATTCATAAAGTTGTAGAAATGGCTGAATTTGTTAGTCCTGAAACAATATTGAGACAAAATTTGGACAAACATAAACTTGTGCAGGAAATTTCCAATGCTCTTCAACAGTATCGAGTAGAAGTTAAAGTCTCAGAGTTACTTAATCGTAAAATAGTGGAATTTTTTAAACGTAAAAAGACATATCGCCCCATTATACAAGAAAATGTAAAGACTTTGCCATATGAAAAGGAAAACTATATAAAAGCCATAAATCGTTTAGATAAGTTATTGGGCAAAGAAAAATATATGAGGGACTCATCATCTTTGACAGTAAAAAATCTTAATGATGAATTAAAAAAAACTGAGCAAAAAGTTCAAAATGAAGTGTTAAAGTTCGAAAGTATGGTTAAGAAAAATTTATTAAGAGTTACTAATACACAACATAATGATGTAAGTGCAAATATACATATATATTTATAACCTACTCCTGTTATTCAAGATCACTATCAATTTTAATATGTCTGTCATTATTTAATATGTCTGTCCATCCGTCTGGTTAGGTAGTGATAAGTTATCTGTTTTATAATAATAAGCTTTGCTCTAAAATTAATTTAGATCTACCTCATTGTGGGCATAGGCTCTCAATAAGAAATATCCATCTGGAACGTATATTTGCAATACTTCCTAGTTTCATCAAATTAACTATCATTCTATCCTTAAAGTCGTTTCGTTTGAACATCGCCAAAAGTTGTTCGGCCTTCCTCGCCTTCTTGCACCCTAGGAGTTATATGTTAGGGTTCTTCGGCATATGTTGTCATCTTCTCTTCTAAGTGTGTGCCCAATTCAGCAAAGTTTGCGTCTTCGGATTTCACAGTTTATGTCATTCATATTCGTTATGGCGAGCAGTTGAGAATTTATGCGAAGACATCTGTTGGTAAAAACTTGCATTTAACGCATAATTTCTTCAGTTACAAGCAATGCTTCGCATCCATATAATAAGACGAACCACACACATGCTGAAAATATGCTCAACTTTATCCTTTTGCTGTATTCATGTGACCTCCAAATTTTTGATAATAAGGCATAAACACCTCTTGCTTTTCGTATTCTTGTCATGACATCGATAAGGGCACCGCCATTTGTGTCCATCATACATATCTGTTATAAATAAAAAATAACAAAATTGTGTTGGCCGCCCTTTATATTTTCCTGTCTTATCTGTCCATCCGTCAGGTTAGGTAATGATAAAATAAATTGGTTGAATAACGCCTTTTATTATGGTTCCATTTTCCACGCTATTTAAATTGATTTGTTTAAAATTAAACATAACTGTTATAAGACTTATTTAAAAACGTTGGGTCATAACTGTTAAAATGAAAAAAATCTGTTACGTCTTTAAGAAACAGTTATTTTTAACAAATATAAATTTTCGTCTTCCTATTACTTAGTTTATACGTAGTTCTTATTTGCGAATAAAATTGTAAAATGTTACCGTTTCATTTTTTACTGTAACTTACGAAAACGGTTCCAGAATAACGACACTATTTACAAATAAAGTGTAAAATATTGCCACTTTTCTAACGTTTTTAATGTTTCGAACTATCAAACATCCTTCTAATATACATAAGTCATAACAGTGAAAAAATTATTAAAAATATTGTGAAAAAATGAAAACAGAAAAATATATTAAAGAAAATAATATTATCATATAATTTTTATACCCTTCAACACAGGTGTAAAGGGTTTATATATAAGTTTGCCATTGCGTTTGTAATTTCTACAATTTTCGTCGGAGAGCAAAAAAATTTATATTTTCTGGATTCTTATAAGAAATGATGTCGATAGGATGATGTTTGTCTGTCGGTTGAAATGGCGTTTATGAAGCCCACCGATAACGATATATATATATATATATAATTTTGCTCTTGAAATTCATAAATGGAGGAGATATGTTAAAAAACCGGTTTTTTCGAAATCAAAATGGCTTAAACGGTGTTTGTGAAGCCTCCCGATAATACAGATATATGATATATAACAAAAGCTCAATAATTTTTTCCAGAACAGAAAATAGCGGAGAAATCCGGTTTTCGATTTTCTGAAACCCCTATATAAGCTAGGGACTTCGTTTTTGTAAAACAAGATCGAACATTTTTTCTGAACCTTTCTGCTGAAGAAATGAACTCAGTCGGTCCTTTAGTTACAGAGATATCGGCCAAAACGCATTTTTGGCCTATATCCAAGTCGTAAGTAAGCTATGGACTCGGTTCTTATATGGATCGATCACAAATGTTCTTCTTGAATTTCGATTTTTTGAATCAACTAAATTGGCTTATTGGCAAATCTGTTTCTATTTTTAATGTCTGCTTCCCTTATAGTTATTGTTTTCATGGATACTGAAAAACAACAACAATAAAGTAAGGCATATTTGGTTTTTTAAACTTTTTGAAATACCTATATAAACTAGAAACCTCGTTCTTTCGCAGAAAAATCGGATTTTTTTTTTAAGAATTTTTGTGCTGAAAAAATTAACTAAGTAGATCCAGTGTTAGCCGAGTTATAGCTCAAAACACGTTATTAGGTATTTTGAAGCTGTTGTATAAACTATGGGACTCTTTCTTGCATAAATATATCACAAATAGTTTTTTCGAATTTCGGTTTTCTAAATCAGTCAAATCGTCCATAAATATTCCTCCATACCTTTTTTAATTTAATATTACTTTACATTTATAAAATATTTGTTCTGCACCGAACTGATTATATGTGCGAACTTGTGTAAAATTCCAAACTATTAAATTTGTTATTAACTTGCTTTTACCAGTGCGATAACTAATATTTACTTTATATGGGAGATACTGCTCCCCCTATTCACACTATTCGAAATTTGATATGAAAATTAACTGTAATAGCTCTTATAATTAGAAAATTTATGTTTTCTTTGTATGGGGCTACCACTCCCCCTGGACCTATCCGTCCTGTTTTCATTTCATCAATGCGATATGATAGGATAAAAGTTCCCATGAAATTTGAAGGTAATGATCCTTTAGATATACCATAATGAATATTTACTTTATATGGTGGTGTTACATTCCCTGCTCCAATTTTAAACTAATTGGTTTATCCGTTTAAGAGTTTTAAAAAAGTGATTTACGAGTAAGTATTTACAAAAAACTTTATTTGCAAATAAGAACTACGTATAAACTAAGTATATAACAGTTATATTTCTTATTTTTTACGATGCCTAATAATAGTTATTTATAAAAAGAAAAAGTCTTTTGCTCAATAAATTTTATTTTTAAAATTTTATTTTTTACGTTGCTTGATAACACTTATTGGTTTGGAATAAAAATTTTATTACCTCAATAATTATATTCGTACTGCGGAAGTTTCCCCCATCGGGAGAAGGCTACACAGCTAAACAATAAGAAATCGATACGCCTAGAAGAAAAATATGCAATATTGCCAGATAATCATCAAGGTGAAAAAGTTAGGATACCGTTAAATAAACTTCTGGAAGATATAATAAATATACAGCAAAATTATCACTAAATAAATATGGAAATAATATAATAAAGAAAACTTTTACATCTTTTAAAGCATCCACATAAATCTTAACTTGACAAAGAACGTAAAACTAAGACGCCCACATAAAATGTCCATTTTTTTTTTTTTTTTTTTTTTTTGCTAAAAAGCAAACAAATTTCTTTAATGTATTTTTATTTTTGAATAATCTTTCGACAACTAAAAAAATTGTGACTGAAAAAAAAAGTATTGCATTAATTTCTTTTAGATGATTTCAATGGGTTAACTTTAATTTATTGCGGAGATAATAATCACCTCACTGAAAAAAGGCGATTTTTTTAAGATAAAATAATTTAATTTAATTTTTTTAATTTGGTAAAGCAGTCAATTATTTGTGTTGTTATAAAATATTTTGAAATAATTGTTTCGTTGTTGTAAAGCCTGAAATGTGTAGAGTAGATTGTGGTAATTTCTGAAAAAGTAGCGGTATTTATTTCTGATATTAAAAGAAAAATTCGTATGCATTTTTCATTTTAAAAGTATTTACACACATTTTGTATACATCATAATTATTTACACGGCGTCAAAAATTAATTACTTATGCTTAACACTGCCAAAGATGGTTCAAAATCTTGTCTTTAAGTCTAAAATCTTAGGATTCAAACACAACTTTAATAGTTCGCAAAAATAAAAAAAAAATAGTGGCAAAATAAAAATAAAAAAAAAATCTGTCAGAAAAATTTAACATCGCTTAGAATATTTTCAAAATTTTCTGCAGTCGTTGGTATGTTCGCCGAGAATGTATGATTTTTAGAAAGGTTATGATGTAGGTAAATGTAGATTTCAAAAGTATCACTTCACGGCTCTCATAAAAAGGCCCTTTCCGAAAATCACTTAAAGCTGCATAAATTAGTAAAACAACAATACAATTTTGTCACATAAGTTTTATAAAAGTATAAATCATAATTCAAAAACTTGCAAGATTTCATTCATAATTTACCACAAGTTCCAACAGATAACGTTTGAAAAAAATTAAACATATTTTCTAATTATTCTTTTTCAAAATAAAATTCAATAGGAAATTTAAAATAAAATTTTTTTTTACTAGTTTTGCTCGTACAATATATTCAAGTAAAATATAGCAAAAAAGAAAATTATTTTCTCTTAAAATATTTAACAATTTTAGTAAAGTACTTGCTAAAATAGTAAAACTAGTAAAAAAATAATGCAAAGGAACAGGCCTACTATGTTTTCATTGAGTTTAAAACAACCTGCTTTGAATAAACTACTTTAAAGTATCTCCATTGTCCTCGTTTTCACATAGTCGAATTTTCGATTTATTTCTGACACCAAATTTAATTCACATTTTCATTTATATTCATGTTTATCTTAAAAATTATCATAAACAAATTTAAAAAAATATATATAGCAATATAAATATAAAAAAATATTAAAATTTAATGTAATTTTTCGATAAACACGAGGGTTTTTTCTTTCATCCTAAATATATCACAGTACTGCTAAGACAAATCCAGTTCGAAAAATAATATTTTCGACACGCTTTGAAACAAAACCAGTAAAATGAGGTGATTTAGTTTATGAAAAATGTATAGGAAAATAAGTCGAATACAATTCGCTTTGCTCAAAACAACATGCTTTCTCCAAAACTGTCCAGTGGAAACATAGTATAAGGCAACGTAAAAAAATTATTTCAAACTAGAAGGAAAGATGCTTAACCGACTGCATCTTTCTATATGATACCCTACACCATTGTGTACGAGCATAAAAATTCGGGAAGGGAACTTATATTACACCTGTGGCCAATTTTACCAAATGTAAAATAAAATATAAAAATACAGAATAATGCGCTGATACTAACATCTAGATGATTTTATGCACTTTAGGTCGATTCCTGGAAGTGGGTTCATGTGAGAGCTATGGTAAATTATGAACCGATTCTCATAAAATTTGGCAATGTTGTTTCTACTTACATAAAACTTATTTGTGTCGAATATTAACTTGATACTAACATTCGTATGGGATTTATGCTCATTAAAGTGATTTTCGGAAGAGGGGTTTATATATATTATATTATATGGGTCAATTGTAGACCGATCTTCATAAAATTTGGTACAAAGATTGACACTTGTACAGAACTTCTTTAAAACGAATTTTATTAAAATATTCTTATTCTTAAGGCATTTTTGAGTGTTTAAACACTATTCCGGGGGGACATTTGTATGGGGGCTAGGAGAAATAAAGGACCGATCATAACCAGTTTCAATAGACTTCGTCCTTCTATCATAAAAGTTCCACGTGCCAAATTTCATTGAATTATCTTTATAATTGCTACCCGTACTTTGTGCACAAAGTTTACATTGACAGCCAGCCAGTCGTCCAGCCAGACGGTCGGACGGACATCGTTAGATCGATTCAAAAAATAATTCTGAGTCGATTGGTATACTTTAAGGTGGGTATTGGATAACTTTTTTATGGGGTATAAAAATAAAAATTATGAACATCGGAAAAAAGTATATTTTAATAATAGCAGTTATCAAGCACGGTAAAAAATTAATTTTGAAAAATAAAAGTTATTGAGCAACAGAAAAAAATTATATGTCGACAATAACAACTCTGTGCTAGTCGTAGATTTTAACAAGCTGTGTTTAAACTTTAATATGGAAGTAGCATAAATAATAGAAAATTATAAATAAAAGAGACATTTATGTAATTTAATTTTATAATAATTGTAAAATAAATCAATTTCGGCCCGATTTTAATGTATTTATATTCGAACGTATTTATTTTGAAAAGTTGTTCATTGGTAATACTAATTAGTTTGCTTATGTGTGTATTTAAGATTTTTTTGTCTTTTAGCTTTTCAAAGTTAAGTATCTGAAAACTTTTAAAAATCACCATTAAATTCAGCATTGTCAACTTAGTTTTACTCAATTGTTGAACACCTTGTTAAAAAAAAATAAGTCTCATTTTCGAGCACAGTGCTTTTATCAAATAACATAAAAAAATAAAGATACTCAACTTTTTTAATTTGAAAATAATGTTAATGGTTATTTTTGGACACTGGTTTAAATGTTAGCTGTGTTCGCATACTTCCAGCAAGATTTATCCAGCATTTTTTCTGAGAGAACAAAAACGAAGGTTGGAAATCGAAACGAATTACGGTATTGGTATTCAATTTATTTTTATTTCGATAACGGTATCGCTAACGGTATTTCAAACTAAAATACCAGTATATACCGTTATTATTAAAGACATAACAAAAACGTTAAAAAATTATATTTTTTATTAATTTTTAATTAAAATTCATTAAATAAACTCTAAACTCCATATTTTTATACTTTATATCACTTTAAGACATGAACGTTCTTTGCAGTTTGGTTTTCGTAGCGGTTCAAAGTTTCAATTTAAATAAACTCATTAAAACTTTATAATTTTTGTCTAATAGTTTAAATGGCGTAGCTATCTGCTAACATATTGCCGGTCGTTCATTCCAGAAAAAGCCTTCTTCACAAATCATCCACTCGATCAATACCTTCGTATAGAAAGCTAAAGTTTCTGAATTCAGCTCCCCGAGTTTTATGGTCTCAACCGATATCAATAACTTTCTCTTTAATTACTTCATAGGAATCAGTAAACTTTCATAGCTGTAGCAAATTTTCTTTAGTCTCAATATGAATTTTAGGTAAATCTCAAATTAAATATACATTTTTATTTTAGGTAATAGATATTATGTTACGAAAAATGGCAAGATATCGCAAAGAAGTTGGTGAATTACGTTATCAAATGATAACTAAACAACATACGCATGCGTTACTTTTGGAGGTAAGAACTAAACCGAAAAAAAAGAAAACATAATTTTAAATTTAACTATAATGTCCATATAGAAACTTGCTGTATTTCAAGATTTAGGTAATGGTCTAACTATGAAAGACTCTGATCACATACAAACCGAAAATCAGATATTAGATAAGAAAATTGAAGGTATTAGCACTACTATAATAGCAATATAATAGAACGAAATCAGTATTAATATAAAAATTGTACCTTTTTCTTTTCCTAGAACGAAATATTGACTTGAAAATACTACACCTACGTTCACATCACTCCCTACACCTTTTGGCTCATTTCAAGGAGAAACGTCGCATGATCATTGATGTTATTGCAAACCAACGTGCTGCTTTAAACGAATTTTTCGACGAACGTAATTCGTTGCGTAAATATATTTATCACTTGAAATTGAAACGTGATCGAATACGTCACGAAATGAAAGAATTAAGTATACAAGGTGGTATATTGGATAAACCTGCTTTAATGTACGATTATGATCAGACTGTAAAGCGTTTAAGTAAACTGCATGAAGCAGTAAATGGTTTAAGAGCGACTTTAAAGACAATTCAGCATAAAATAAACAACTTAGAAAGGAGATCAACTGTTAGAAATAATCATAAGTTTTTTATGATTAGATAATTTGTAATATTGCATTGTGTCAATGTAGTCATATAATAAAAATGTAAAAGATTATAGATGTCTATTTGATTATATATCAATAATAATCCTTTTTAGCATGGTAATCATGGTTTTAAAGAATAATCATAAATTGTATTTGAAAGACAAAACAGATGAATTGTCGATTCCTTTATCATATCTTTCATCACCAAAATATTGAATTTGCCACTCCATTTTTAGTTTAACGAAACCATCTTGAGTTCTATAATGTTCGACTAATCTCATGAGAAACTGTTTTGTTTCCTTATCCTAAATCGCTTCATTAAACTTTTTATCCAAATTCCATTTCAATTCTGGTACATAGGCGTTGAACCAGCCCTTTTTTTTATATAGATGCTGTAGTATCAATACATATGTATGTAATATAAATGTTGAAAAAAAATTGGTTTTTGGAGAAACTATAAATATTTTAACTTTAATAAAATTCTTGTTTATTAAGGCGTACTAACGAAATTTTCGGTGATTATTGACTTTATCATTTGAAATGGTAAAGCGTAGAAAAATTTAAGATTTATGTAAAAGGAATCCCACAATTTCCAAAAACGTGTCGAGAATACCAAAATTTCGATTTTTTGGAATTTTGCCCATAAAGTCCACATTTGGTATAGGTCTGGAAAAAGCCGTTAGCAAACTCTTTGAAACTCAGTTTCCGAAACTGCATTCTGTTTGTAGATTCATGCTTTGAGAACATATAGTCTAAAATCAAAATTTTGATATAAAATAGCTCAAATTCAAGAGAGTCTGTACTTAGTCCCATTGGCTTGAATTATCTCTGTGAAGATACCTTTCAGAGGAGTATAAAATTATTATATGTACTTAAAGAAAATTAAAAAAAAAACAAAAAAACATAATTTTTGAAATTTTCAATTTTCAAAATTGTTTATTTTTGGACTCGGAAGAGATACCAACTTCAAGTTTATTTTGTTCGACAGACATTTTTGTTGTTTAAATAATTGGATACAAATTTTATATAAACGGACAAAAGTATTGAACTATATATTGAAAAAACTGGACCAAGATTCTGCAAAATTGAGATATTTTAAATTGCAAGTGCAAATAACTTGAAAACAGCGTTGCCAAAAAGTTTTAACAAAAAATCATCACTTCATTGTAAAAAAAAACATTATTTTGCTGTAAAAATCATAAAATTTTCCATTTTATTTAAATTAAATTTTATTTTTATAGGTAGTGATTCTAATAAGATCTGACACATGATTAAATCCTCACAACTAATAAAAAAAAAAATCAACTGAACATTGCGAGTGGAAGTTCACATGTAGAGATATAATGTGTACATCGATTATAAAAAGTACTTGTTAGAATTTTAATGCATAAATCAAACAAGTTCGAATTTTCGTAGAGTTCAAAGAAGATTTCCATAATGGTATGATGGAAGGCCTCCTATTATGACATCAAAAAATTTACTTTGGTCGAAAATAATTTAAACAAAATAAATAAAATTGTATGTATACCAAGCCATTGTTTTCAAAGCCTTTATCAACACATTCTTCATAAATGAGCATTGGACAAAGGGTATGAAAGATTCAAAAAATTCAAGCGTGATTTAAAAGCACAAATTAAAACATCCAAATTTGGAAAACTTTTCCATTATTAATTGACAATTACTCGAGCAGAGTTCCGTACTGTTTCAAAACTTACGAGAGCTTTTCTATTATTGTCTCCAAAATCTGCTGGAGGACCGTACCATAGACTTATTTGGATACCGAAGGAAAAGAAGTTTAAACAGACTATAGAATAATAATCTTCAATTATACCTATAAGTCGATTAAAAATAGAAAAAGGACTAAAAATCTTCAAATTAATTTTTATTTGCTTTATTTGACATCTTGTTATAAATCTTTACCAAAATTTATATAAAATATATGTATATAAAATTCATCTTTTATTTGTTCGATAATTTAAATTCAAATTAGTGGAAATTATTTCTATTTGTCAAATAATTTAATTTGAAATGAACAAAAGTTGCTCTTGTTAGTTTTTACATTTTTGCAACAATTTGAAATGTGCAATTTTATTTATCTAAAACTAGTATTTGTGAGAGTTCGTTATAAACGTAGTTTTTTGTATGAAATATTATTCTTGGGACCATAAAAATGTGTTTCTTATAAAAAAGTTCGCTATGACAGTATTCGTTATAAACGTAGTTATTTGTATGGAAAATTTAGTAAAATCGATGGGACTGAAGAAAGGTGTTCGTTATAGCCATAATTCGTTATAACCGATATTCGTTACAAACGCGTTCAACTGTATTAATAATGATATAATTAGTATAGGATCGGCTAAAAGTATATTTTAAGTATTTTAATACATGAAATATTAATTTTAGAGTGAATTCTTGGAAATTTGGAGGAATTATTAATGTAAAACTCATAAAATAAAATTTTAATATGTGTAGTTAACTTTTTCTCAAATTTTGATCAACTAATTTATCTATTTTGCGTAATTTTTAAAGTAAAATTATACAACTGTTTAATTTATCTCAATAATTTAAAGTAAAAACGTATATGTATGCATCTTATCTAATGATAGTGCGAAATAAACAACCATACAGGGGTTGGCCGCATTAGAAAGAATAGCAGCGGACAACACAAAACTCCCAATTTGCCACTAATTTAACTGCATCCTTAAATTTTTATTTTGTTAAATGTATTAAATATTATATTTTCGTAAATTTCTCAACAATACAAATTAATTCGATTGGATGCGTTATATGTAAAGTTAGGAAACATATAGCATGGGAAAGCTTATAACTATACCTTACACTTGAAACAGTTAAATTATTTTGATATTTATCAAACATGAATTAATCATTAATCTTCTTCTGGTTTGTGAATAAAGCATTATATTTATATCTGTATATCAAATTTAACTTAATTTCACAGAGAAATAATGGATTTATTGATTTTTAGCCGGAATTTACCGCCTAAGCAATGAAAATAAGACAACGTGCATATATTAAGGGCATATTGAAAGACTATTTGATCTGGGACAAAAAACCCTACATATATTTATTGACGTAGAAAGTGTCTTCAATAATGCTTTGATCACATTGAGAGCAGAATGTAGGCCTTTTGCAGAAAAGCAGTTGTTGCGAAATGGAGCATAAGCCAAAAGATGATACACTGCCTATACACGAACGTAGTACGACCAGTTCCTATGCACACCTCCTTAGTATGGTGGATGTTTTTAAAGAAGAAAGTTAATATACTACCAATATATTCCGATTGGTTAAATATGAAACAGTATTACCTAGAATGGTGACAATGGAAGAATGACTTAGAGATGAGCATATGACCGAACCCCAAAAGACAGTAAATATCCAACCAATGGAAAATATCACCATGAAAGTATGTGACAGAATCCCAGTAATATATGTGAATGCAAACTGCACTACCACAATACCCAAAAAAGAAGAATGGGATAGAGAAAACAGTGTACGAAACAATGCAAGAACTGGAATAAGCGCCTATAAAATGTGTCGAAATATAAGTAAATACCTTTAAATTCTGTATCATAATACCATCTTCCAGGCTGAGAAGGTATTAAATATTTTAAGGTAATAGATTATAAAGTGGTTATTAAAACTCCGACAAATGACAAATTCACGTCTCGAAGTCTCTTACAGATAAAGAGCGAAGTAAACACGGTTGTACCTCGGTTGTAAGGACAATGAGATAATACAGGTTCCCGGACATCATGGTATTGTTGGAAACGATATAGTTGATAAGCTATCTAAAATGGGTACTTGAATACCATCACACTGGAATATGCAAAACCTTTTCAAAAGTTTAAAACTGAACTGAAAAAATAGATAAGGGATTAATATAACAGAGACTGGTAAAATTCAAACGTCAAATTCAAAAGAATGGAAATCCTTATTCTAAATAGATCAACAATCAGAAGATTAATCAGTGTAATAACAGGCTATTCTGCTGAAAGCTCACCTCACGTAATGAAGTACATTAACTTTGTCAATGTCATGCATTTGATCGCATTAGTAAAAAAAATCTTAAAAGGGATAAATTTCTGAGTCTGAAAAATCTCAGGGATATCAATTGGAAATCTTTGAAAAACTATATCGAGCAAACGAAATTTTAAGGCTTATGGATAGGGAAAGCTTACTCCGAAAAATATACGAATACAGAAATACGTGTATGCCTGAAATGGGTTTGGAATATTTTGGAATATTTTAATGCATATAGTATATGGCATATGTACATAATAGCCTGTTATTACACTGATTAATTAATTTGTATTGTTGATAAATTTACGAAAATATAATATTTAATACATTTAACAAAATAAACCCTAAACATTGGATGCAGTTAAATTAGTGGAAAATTGGGAGTTTTGTGTTGTCCGCTGCTATTCTTTCTAATGCGGCCAACCCCTGTATGGTTGTTTATTTCGCACTATCATTAGATAAGATACATACATATACGTTTTTACTTTAAATTATTGAGATAAATTAAACAATTGTATAATTTTACTTTAAAAATTACGCAAAATAGATAAATTAGTTGATCAAAATTTGAGAAAAAGTTAACTACACATATTAAAATTTTATTTTATGAGTTTTACATTAATAATTGCTGCAAATTTCCAAGAATCCACTCTAAAATTAATATTTCATGTATTGAAACACTTAAAATATACTTTTAGCCGATCCTATACTAATTATATCATTATTAATACAGTTGAACGCGTTTGTAACGAATATCGGTTATAAGGAATTATGGCTATAACGAACACCTTTCTTCGGTCTCATCGATTTTACCTAAATTTTCCATACAAATAACTACGTTTATAAATTATACTGTCATAGCGAACTTTTTTATAAGGAACACATTTTTAAGGTCCCAAGAAGAATATTTCATACAAAAAACTACGTTTATAACGAACTCTCACAAATACTAGATTTATATAAATAAAATTGCACATTTCAAAGTGTTGCAAAAATGTAAAAACTAACAAAAGCAACTTTTGTTCATTTCAATTTAAATTATTTGACAAATATAAATAATGTCCATTAATTTCAATTTAAATTATCGAACAAATAAAAGATGAATTTTATATACATATATTTTATATAAATTTTGGTAAAGATTTATAACAAGATGTCAAATAAAGCAAATAAAAATTAATTTGAAGATTCTTAGTCCTTTTTCTATTTTTAATTAAAATGCGAAACGGTTAATTTTATATAATTGACGACAAAATTCCTCCAATTGACTTATAGGTATAATTGAAGATTATTATTCTATAGTCTGTTTAAACTTCTTTTCCTTCAGTAAGTCTATGGTACGGTCCTCCAGCAGATTTTGGAGACAATAATAGAAAACCTCTCGTAAGTTTTGAAACAGTACGGAACTCTGCTCGACTAATTGTCAATTAATAATGGAAAACAGTTCACGACAAGTAGATACAACAGCACCCCTAAGTTTTCCAAATTTGGATGTTTTAATTTGTGCTTTTAAATCACGCTTGAATTTTTTGAATCTTTCATACCCTTTGTCCAATGCTCATTTATGAAGAATGTGTTGATAAAGGCTTTGAAAACAATGGCTTGGTATACATACAATTTTATTTATTTTGTTTAAATTATTTTTGACCAAAGTAAATTTTTTGATGTCATAATAGGAGGCCTTCCAACATACCATTATGGATCTTATCAGAATCTCTATATACTATATATATATACTATATACTATATATATATACTATATATATATACTATATACTATATATATATATATATCCTTTTAAAACTTGTCCATTTGCTCAAATTTTATTGAAATCATGATTACACTAAAAAGTAGGCAAAACTAACTAACTTTACAAAAACCTTAATCAGATGATATACATATTTTCATTTCGCTATAGGACCATTGAAGTAATATTTATTGACCCAGAAACAGTTGCAGGGTGTAATCATATTTTTTATTTTTTATTTCAGTTTCTTACAAAAGCTTTCAATGAAAGTTACAGAAATATTTTAAATACTTTTTTATATCATTTTTTATACTTTTTTACATTTTTTATAACTTTTTATAATTGTTTCTTTATATCCTGTGTATCCTTTTTATAAACTGTTATTTTGATTAAATCGTGTTCAGAACAAAATTTCTCGTAATATTTTCAATCAATAAATCCTTCAAAAAAGTCGAGGAAAAACAGCCAAACTATAACTAACATGACATTGCCAAATCTTAAACAAGATATAAGTGAAACAACTGTAATCTCTAAGAAAGTTACTATGGAAGACCATACAGAAAATGCAGAATTACGAATAACCTCAAACAGTGAAATTGCCCACTTTTCAGAGTCTTTTGAAAATGGCATAAATTCGAAAAATGCAATTGGGAAAAGAACTATAAAACCAAAGGAGATACGTTTATGTGAGATCATAGAATCTAAATGTCTCTTAGAGCAAGCTATAGCTGAAATTGAACCTCGAGGATCTTCTTCGGAATCAGAGGAATTTCTAGGAGAAATAGAACATGAGGAAGAGCAAGAACAAAAGGAAAGAAATTTTCTTATTATAGAGCAGCCAGATAAATTTCTAGAATTTAATATATGCTCCGATGAAGAGATTTCGATTGAAGATGTACCAAGTAAATTGGAAAAGGAATTTGACTTTTTTGATGTGTTTGAAAATGTTTCCCAAGTGGATGAAATTTCTACGGATTTGACAGATGATTTGGTAGTGAAAAAGTCTATTGATATAGAAGACGAGCATATTATTTCCGCCGATACTGGCAAATTTGTTAATCCTTTAGCTAGTGTATCATTATCTTCAACGCTAACTAAAGCATCTAAAGAGTTTGAAGATCATCAAAGTATCGAAGAGAGGGAATCAAACGATAAAGACGATAAAGAGGAAAAGCAATCTGAAGGGTACAAAAGTGATGTATCTAATGAAGAAGTTCTTGAAAAGGACATTGAACAACATCCAGATGACTTTGAGTTCTTAACAGAATCAGTCACAGAAATAGATGACACACTACAACAATTTTTGGAAATGGAAAAGGAAAATATCGAGGTGGACTTAAAGTCAAATAAGGTTTTTTTAGTTACTAAAGAACAAGAGCGTCTAGTGCAACATCATACATTGGAATTTCTTAATAATTTAATTGATCACTGTGTAACCAAAGCTGAATACATTGATGCCAACATAATATTACGAAAAAATTTGAGCAAAATTAAATTAATCCATGCACTTAAAGTTAAATATGATCTTTTGGAGAGGGAAAGAAGAGGAGTACGATTTCTTAATCGTAAATGTGTAGAATACTTTAAACGCAAATGTTCATTTCGTCTAATAACACCTGACGATCCAAGGACTATAAATATGGGTAGTAATGAGTTTCGTAATGCTCTCGAAACTTTAGATAAATGGTTAATTAGAGCAGAAGCAACTAAAGATCTGTACTCAACTCAAGTAATAAATTTGAAGGATAAATTGAAAGTAGTCAAACAAAAAACTGATGGAGAAATTGCTAAACTTGAAGAGTTGGTTAAGACTACATTTCAACATGAAAATTTTACTAGACTAAAAACATCAGTTAACAATTCCCTAAATAAAATGGCTGCTATTAGGAAGGAAATTGCAAACGTTAGATTTAGGCTGCTACTTAAACTCCATCAAGTAACTTCACTCAGGGAGGTAAGTTTAAAAATTTTATATGAGAAATAAATATGTATAAAAAAATTTATGTTGAATTCATAAAGCAAATGAACAATATAGAAGATTTGGGTAATGGTCTACATTTATCGCAATACGAAGCTTTGGAGACGGAAGCGAGCACTTTGAGTCAAAAACTTGAGGGTGAGTTTTAAGAATTTATTACAAATAATTCAAATTTGAAAAGAAACAACTAGTTTAAATAAATTTTCAACAAAATTAGGCATTTTCAAAAAATATTATTTTTAAGGACCAATTTTCACAAAATGTACAAATAAGAAATTTCGAAAAAAGTGTCAATTTACAAAAAAGTATACAAAATAATACAAATTTCATAAAAAAATTATTAGTTTGTTAAAATAGGTATCATTCTTACCAATTTAAAACGATTTTTTTTTTTTTTGAAGAAATATAACATAAGTGATCGATCACAAATCGAGGCCCTTTTTCTATTTAAAAACTTATCTACAGAAATATTAACGCTTTAAGAGTTTATTGATTTATCGTGCAACATCGATTTTTGGTAAGAATGATAGAAATCACAAATCGAGACTCTTCTTCAATTTAAACACTTATTCACCGAGATAATAATGGTTTAAGATTTTATAGATTTTTCATACAAAATATCGAATTTTGGTAAAAATGATCACAAATCAATGCCCATTTTCCATTTTATTTTATTTTCCATTTATTATAATATCGATTCTTTATAAGAATGATAAGTGATCACACATCAAGACCATTTTTCCATTTAAATGCTAATTTATCGATATATAAACGATTTAGATAGATTTTTCATGCAAAATATCGATTTTTGATAAGAATCATAAGTGATCACAATTGAAGGCCCTTTTTCCATTTAAAGGCCGAGATACCGAGATATTAACGATTTAATAAGCGTTTAAATTAAAAATCGAGACTTTTTTAATTTAAACGCTTATTTATTGAGATATTAATGACTTAAGATTTTATCGATTTTTCACACAATATATCGATTTTTGGTAAGAATGATAAGTGATCATAAATCGATGCCCTTTTTCCACTTAAACGCTTATGTACCATGATATTAACGATTTAAGGTTCTGCCCATTTTTCATAGAAAATATCGATTTTCAATAAGAATGATAAGTGATCACAAATTATATTAATGATTTGATTTTTTTTACCGATTTTTCATACAAAATATAAATATATCGTAAGAATGATAAGTGGTGATATTAACTATTTAAGATTTTACAGATTTTTCATACAGTATATCGATTTTTGGTAAGAATGATAAATGATCACAAATTGAGGACTTTTTTTCATTTACCACGATATTTTTTAAGATTTTATCGATTTTTCTTACAAAATATAGATTTTTGGTAAGAATTATAACTTTTTCCATTTAAATGCTTATTTACCGTAATATTAACGATTTAAGAGATTACAAATCGAGTCCATTTTTTTTTTTTTTTTTGGTAAAAATGATAAATGATCACAAATAGAGTTTTTTCCCATTGAAATGCCTATTTACTGAGATATTAACCACTTAAGATTTTATCTGATATGTGATCACAAATCGAGGACCTTTTTCCATATAAATTTTATCGATTTTTCAATCCAAATATCGATTTCTTGCAAGAATGATAAGTGATTACAAATCAATGCCTAGATATTAACAATTTAAACTTTTATCGACTTCTCATACAGAATATCGATTTATGGTAAGAATGATAAGTGACCACAAATTGAGGTCCTTTTTTCATTTAAATGCTTATGTACCCAGATATTATCGTTTTAAGGCTTTATCAATTTCGCTACAAAATATCGATTTTGTTTAAATTTTTTTCTATAGATTTTTGACTTAAGCCTCTGTGCTTCGCTATATCGGCTCAACTCTACAAAGTTTAGGAATTAGTTAATACATATTCCAATTTATTTTAGAACGTAATAACAATCTCAACGCGCTCCACGACCAGTGCAACTCCGATCTTCACACTATGGCTCACTTGAAAGAAAAACAAAAAATGTTACGACACACGGTGAACGTACAAAAAGAATATTTAGAGGAATTACAAATTGAGAAAAACAGATTGCGGGCCCATGTTTCGCTACTTGAACGTAAACGCAAACACATACGTTTTGAAATACGTAACATAAGCTTTCAAAGTGGTCTGCTCGATAAACCAGCATTAATGAAGGATTATGATGAAACAGTAGAAACGGCCAATAACATGAGACAAACTATTGAGGTCTTAAAAGGAACTGTTGAACAATTAACGAATAAGATCCTGATCTTGGAGAAATTCAATTGTAAAGTAAGTTTATAATTGTTTTGAATTGAATTTACAAGTGAAGAAATTTGTAAATTAAATATTGTGGAAATAAATTAAATAGTTGTTTTAAAAATTAAATTGTTTTATTGAAATGTTGTACTTAAAAACATATTGTATTCAATTAAAAATCACCTCAGCGAGAGATCAGGCAATATTTTTCTTAAAAACGAAAATATAAATCTTATAAATAACCATATATATTTATATTTAATTTAAGACACACCTTTAAATTCAAGGTAAATGTTTTTATTATTCAAAATGAATACAAAATTTTATTTATAATTTTTGAAATTAAAAGAGACAAAAACTGTCAAACGGCCAAAACTATTAATGGATCATAAAGTGTTATTAATTATTCAAATAAATTTTTTTCGTTGATGCAAACAAATTATTTTAAAATAGAATGAATACATTTTTTAAAATTTTATTTTTATTTTATTAAATGTAACCAAAAATTTTCACTTAAATTTTTTAACTTCTTAAGGGTGTTATTATTTGTAATAATTTTCAACACACGTTTTCAAAATGATAAGCTGTAATTACTCCCAAAAGAACGAGAAAAAAGATATAGTTGGTGAAGACCGGCTATATGATAACCTACAACGTTGTGCAAGAGCATAAAAATTCGGGAAGGGGACATATTACACCTGTGGCCAGTTTTACTAAATGTAAAATAAAATATATAAAATCAGAATAATGCGTTGATACTAACATCTAGATGATTTTATGCACTTTAGGTCGATTCTGGGAAGTGGGTTCATGTGAGAGCTATGGTAAATTATGAACCGATTGTCATAAAATTTGGCAATGTTGTTTCTACTTACGTAAAACTTATTTGTGTCGAATATTAACTTGATACTAACATTCGTATGAGATTTATACGTAAAAGTGATTTTCGGAAGAGGAGTTTATATGGGAGCTATGGTCAATTGTGAACCAATCTTCATAAAATTTGGTACAAAGATTGATACTTGTACAGAACTTCTTTCTACCGAATTTCATTAAAATATTCTTATTTTTAAGGTATTTTTGAGTGTTTAAGTTCTATTTGTATGGGTCGCTCACAATCAATTTCAATAGTCTTCGTCCTTGTATCATAAAAGTCTCACGTGCTGAATTTCATTGAATTATCTTTAAAATTGCGACCAGTACTTTGTGCACAAAGTTTACATCAAGCTGTCCAGCCAGCCAGACGGACGGACATCGTTAGATCGATTTCAAAAGTGATTCTGAGTCTATTGGTATACTTTAAGGTGAGTGTTTCATAACTTTTTCTATAAGTTAAAAACATCAGCACAAGCGCATAATACCCTAACCACCTATGGTGGTATAAAAAAAAGAATAAAATGTGGGTAATTTCAAAAAATTTCGAACCACCTAGGATTTTGACCGACATCGATTTTAATTTAATTCAGCACATATAATCTACTCCTCCATACGTTTCATATGGCGTATCAGCCTGCCCCATATCTCTAACGGCTCATATTATATCAACCTCATCATTGGAAATAACTGAGGTTCTTCTTTATCATAAAGCCATAACAACTAAACATCTTCCTGGCGCAAACACCTCTCTAAATTGAAAAAATATCTTATATGCTGGGATATCCTGAAAAATTATCATTTAATTTTCATTATTTTTTACATGATATTTACAATCAGTTCATCTTTATAGTGTAAAAATTTCAAAATGAGATCTCAATGGGATCAGAAGTTACAAATATTTTTTTTTACTAAGTGTCATATTCTCTATTAGACGCGAAGTGTTTTTTAGGCACAGTGATAACTTATTAAAATATTAATATAAAAGATCATTATTTATTGAAATAAGTCGCATATATAGCACATACCTGATCCCGAAAAAAGAATTTTATATTATTTTAGAAGTTTTAGGAGTAGATTAACAGACTTTTAACCGTCTGCAACCCACTTTACAAAAACTGCCGAATTATTAATGACGATTTTGAAGGCTATCGCTAAAATTTGATACATGGGATTACAAAGGCTAAATATACTGAAATTGATCATGATCGGTCCATTATTTCACTTATACCCCATACAATTTTTAACGCATATAAATATCTGAAATATGTCGTATTTCGTATAATTTCAGGACACATAAATTTTGTATAAATAAACATCGTTGTTCCAAATTGTATAAAAATCGGTCCATAGTTGATCGTATATTTCATGTAGGTTTCGCTGCCTAAAAATGACTTAAAATCTAATAAATCCCACATTAATGTTAAAATCAATACAAAATTATATATATTTGTGTTGTATATAAATATTTATACATAATTTCATAATAGTAGGTCCATAATTGAACATGGTTCCCATATAATCCCCATTTCCGAAAATCAATTAAATTTTCATAAATCTCACATAAATATCAGTATTGAAACAAAATTTTACATAACGAAGTCTTGTACAAGTATAGATCGCTTCAACAAATTTAATAATGATCGGTCCATAATCGACCATGGTTCCCATATAATTCAGATTCCCGAAAATACTTAAACGCGCATAAATCTTATATAAATAACAATATCGAAATAAAATTTTACATAAATAATTTTCATATACATAAATTATTGTAATTAATTTCATAAGGATCGTTCCGAAATTGACCATAAGTCCTATATAAGGCCCTCACCCGTTAATCATTTTAGTGCCTATACACAAGCATATATGGTCGATCTTGACCAACACTGCTCGTTTTCATCCTTTCCTATTTATTTTGATACTAAATTGAAAATAAAAGTATGAGAACACTTAAAAAGGTATTAATTTGTTAGCAAAATTGAATTAAATACTATAGATAAACTGTTATAACTTCTGATCCCATTGAGATCCCATTTTATTTAATATAATTACAAATTAATTGCAAACATCATGTCAAAAAAATAATGAAAATTATAACATTATTTTTCAGGATATTTAGAGGTTTTTTGCAATAGGAAGATGTTTAACTTTTATGATTTTATGAGAAAGACTAATATCATTTGATAAAAATTTTATTTAACCTTAAACTTTGTTCATTTTAGACAAAAAATGCCCAAGGTATTGGAATTGATTCTTAGGCGATAAAATGCACTATGATCAGTTTAATGATCACTCCAAATAAAAAAAATCGAAGATATAAAATTTTTAAAACTGTAATTTTGGTTCGAAATTTTTTGTAATTAGCCATGTCGAAACAAAGCATTGCAGCAACAAATTTGTTTTAGACAAAATTGTCTTCTAAAAACTCATAATTAATTAAGTACTTATCAGAAAAAAAAAACTTGAGTTTTATGAATTTTGACCTTCAATTATCTTAATTTAGCCTGCTAGGAACTAAATAAAAATATGCATAATTAAAAAGCAATATATGCAAATAAAAAGCATACATATTGAGTTAATTTTTATGTATTTATTTTAATTGCTTCATTATTTATTGAAAGTAATTACACTGTGCTACAGTGAAAAAACACTTCGAATGTAACATAGTGTAGTTTGTACATATGGATGAGTTGATTAATATACCATTTTTAGAATTTTCGATATACTAAAATGCGATTTTTCGGACTTCGCTGCTTTAAAAATTTTTATCTTGAATATCTGTTTTTAAAAATGCATTAAAAAGAAAAGACCTTACTATTTTAAAAAATATATACGCTTTTATATTCATTGCAAAACTGTGGAAGATATTAAAGACACAAATTCCTTTCCTTTTTTTTTTCTTATTTTTAAACTTCTCAATCATTTTTGACCCACACTATATTAGAAAATATATATTTTTAAAATTTTTTCCATATAATACAATGTAATTGTTTTGCATCATAAATATTTCAACAACAAAAATGACAGATTTTTATGAGTTTTACAACTTCGAAAAAAATCATATCATCCTACTATTCTAACCCGATTTTAACAAATAATGTCACATTTTACTCCTAATAAAATATAATATTAGGAAAAAGTAATAAAAAATATGTTTCTAATAAATAAATTATGGGTTAAAAATGACTCAAAAGGAAAAAAAATAAAAATAAAAAGAAAGAAATTAAAAAAAAATCTAAACTCTTTAAAACTAATTTTGTGTGTTTTGTATTCCCATAGTTTGTTTTAAAAATATAAAAACTGCTGATGAATTGCAGTAGATCTTATAAAACAACTAAAAAATCCAAAATTGTGTGTTATTCACATAAAATCTTACAGAACTACAGCCATTCTTAGCTAAAATATGTAAAAACTAAACTTATATTTCATAAATATGTAAAGATATTGGAATTATCTGTTACCAAATTTTTTGTTTTAATATGGAAATATACTTAATATTTATAAACTGATGAAATTTGTAAAAAAAAGGGTTCAGGAAAACTACTTGGTGACTTAGGAAGATCACTCAGACTATCTGTGTTGAAAAGCAGAATAACGAAGAGATGTGCAAAATCGTAAATTCCTTTTCAGTTTACTTCCAACAATTTTTTTTTTATTTTTATTTTTGAAAAAGATACCTAAGAATTAGATATTTTAAACTTGAATTAGCTATTTTAAAGTTTTCAAAATTTTGAAGAACTTTTTAACTTTTGGGGCTCTAAGACATAATTCCACCAATCATGATATACTATCTTATTATCTACATTTAAAACATAAAACACGATAACAATTAAGTGATAATATTTTAAGAAATAATATCTCACGTTCTCAGATTTTCTTGTCAAACTTATTTCCATAAAAAATATGCCCACATTAAAACGAAATTCAAATGGATTTTATGGGGATACGAACCATGGCTTGAAGTAATCTACAACACTTTCACTAGACTCTCTATATATTCTAATTTTGTTGAAAAAAAAAAATAATATGTTTTCCTATGCACTAAATGTTGAATATATTTAAAATTCAAGAATGTTGAAATATAATTTTTTTAGCACAATTTAAAGTAAAACTATTTATTGAATTCAGAATTTCAAAATGCCATATGGCCTAGGGGGTAAGACTTCAAAGGTAGAAGTTTACGTATATATATATCACCAAAAACTGGATAATTTACTTCATGATTCCATTTAATTTTTATCTATGAATATCTGTACTCTTATTTAACAAATAAACTCATTTCAATGAAATTAATTAAAATGCATGACTGAAAACCACGATATACTTAGAATATCAATTTTATTTAAATAGATCTAATTATATTCTTTAATATCAAAAACTCACTGATGCAAAACTTTGGAAAAATAGTTGGATAATAGTTGATACACTAACGATCTCGTAGCTACCTAAATTTTAAGTCAATTTTTAATTTAATTAAATGAAGAAAGCAAAATAACGTCGCTTTTAAACTTTAGTTAAGTCTTACTGCAAATAAGAAATAATTTATTAAATTTTCTTTAATTAAATTTGCTTTTCTATTTCAAAATAAGGCTAAAGATTTCAAGTTTTAAATGTTATTTCATTTACAATAAAATGAAATATTAATCTTTCAAATCGTTTAAATACTCAAACAAGTATTTAAACATTTCAAAACTTTAGCAAATTTTTTGTAATATGTTTTTAAGGAAATCACTTTATGCTTTATTTGAAACATCCCTAGAGGCGAAAATAAAAACGTATAAAAGTTTGAGTAAATCATTTCATAGAAAAACGAATAAGTTCTAAAATTTTTATCCAATTAAAAAATAAATCTTGTTATGCTTAAAAAAGTCTTTAAATAATATTACATTTAAATAATATTACATAGCCTTTTGTACAGAAAAAAGTCACCAATCACCAAATATATTAGTAAATAATTCATTCAATTAAAAACTTTTTGAATTTGCACCTCTCACCAAAATAATTATACCAATTAGTAAAAAATTAAAAACAGAAAAATGTTTCCAATTAAAAAATTGATCAAAGTAATCAAGTGGATGATTAAATGAATTAAAAATTTAAGTTTGAAATAACATTTATTTTATATTTACCTGAACGTATTTTTTAAATTTAGATGCAAAATGAAACAACTGTGTTAATTGAAAAATATAATAATTTTTTCTGTGTGTAGAAAAATTTATAATAATTTATATTAGAACTTAAAAATATTATCCATGTACAAATGTATATGGATAATAAGCTTGAGTCTGCCACTTTCCAAAAAATCTTAAAAGAAGAAATTAATAAAACAATAGCAGAATTTATCGAGGAACTTACGACAAAAAAAATCTGCTCGTAAATGAATTTAAATTCAAAGAAAGCCGAAGTAAATCTATATAGTTTAAGATATATCTCGTTGATGTCTGGAAACTAGGCATGGGATAGCATCATCACAAAATTCCATATAACTAGCGCAAATGTTAGTAAAATGTATGACAACTACAGATTTTATTGAAATTGTCTAAAACATCATTTCTCAATGAATGACACCTCGGATCAAATGGCCGTTGAAAAGTGTTAAAAGCAAAAATTGTATGCAATTTTTAAAAATTTTAACTAATTTTCCAAATTTTGTTCCGAATTTTTTTAATATAAGATATTATTTTAGATCATCGAAAGTTATCTATAAGAGCCATCTTAATGGCTAAAATGGATAATATGAAAAGCAAATTTTTAAAAATCATTTATACCGGCTAAAGCAGCATTCATCTACAAATACATTTAACTTGCTGACAACTATCGAGAAATATAAATGATGTTAATATTGATGTCAAATGAAAGCATTTTATTTGTTTAATACGAAAATTCAGGGGGCGTCAAAATATTTTAAAACCAATATTTATGGACCAAAAAAGATAGTTTTATCCACAAAAATCGCCCTTACATATTTCACATTATAGTTTGAATTTTGAAATAATAGAAACAACTTTCGATGTAAAATTTATCACTAAATAAGAAACAAATTAAAAATATTGCTAAAATTCACTTAAAAAAAAAAAAAATTAAAATCGCGCTTTTTGTAAGGAATATTATCATGAGTGGTAATCTTTAAACGACTATATTTTCCAAACCAGTATCGATATTCACTTAATTTTTCCAGCAAAATATCAGAAAATATGTCTTTTATTATCCATAATTTTTCCAAATTTTAAATCAATATCATATTTTGCTATTTACGAAATCGCGCAAAAAAAATTAATTAAAAAAAATCTTTTCAGTGTATTTCTATAAATATAAATCTAAAACGTAGTAGTTTTGACATGTGCTGATAGCACCTAATTATTTTTATAAAATCGCGTTGTTTTGGTTTCGATAAAGCGAAATCTCTATTTTTAAAATCTGTTCGAAAGTTTCAACTTTAAACCTTCACAACTTTTGAGAGCGTTGATTTATTTTGCATGGATAAATATTTGTTAATTAAACTACAAATCTATGTTAGTGTCAGAAAAAAATTTTAAAAATATTTTTACTCAAAGTTTATTCTTTTCAAAAAGGGTAAAATCTTTTATTTTTAATGCAGTTTAAAAAACTTAAATTGGATAACAAGTATTCGAGATAAAATTTTTTAAAGCCGCGAATTCCGAAAACTCGGTTTTTTGGATATAACTCCCGATATTGGCGGTATATTGAAAATTGTCAAAATGACGTATCCATACCTATAAACAGGGATGGAAAAATTGATACTATAGTAATTTTTTTAATAGTATTTAAAATTCAAAAATATCGACGTACTCGAGCCATTTGATATTGTCAAACGATTAGCTTGATATGTCACAATTCAAATTAAAAATTTTTAAATGAGATATTTAATTTTCGAATAGAAACTTATGTTTTTTCTAACACTTTTGATTTAGATTTACAATTGATGTTCAGAAGTAATGTAATGAACACTATCTCTGATTAAATTCTGGTTCTGCGAGTTCTCAAAAAATTAGGCACGTAAATAAGGCAATTCAGATAAATTTATATGACAAACAAACTACATTATAAAAACATTTAAGTTGAGGGTTTAATTTATAAAATTGTTAACTCTAAAATATATGTATATTTATTATTTAAAATTACACGTTTCTAAGCTCTGTAAATCAAATTGAATTTAAAATGTTCCGAATTTCTAAGACATCAGATAATGAATTATATTTTAACAACACTAAAGCTGAAGTGCTCGATTTTAAGGAATTGATCTTCGACGACCTTTTCCTCCGTAAGTTTAATTCAATAGCAGTGACACATTTTATTAATATATTTATATTTTACTATAATATTTAACCTGAATAAAATCATTTAATGAATTGGTATCGTATTTAATTCTTCTTTTTAGATACGCAAATTAAATTCTTTGAGTTTTGCATTAATAAATAAAAAGTAAATAACTGTCAAAAATTTGAATTTTAGTACTCAGAGGGTGAAAAAAGCACTATTTGAAATTAATTTTGATAGCGAAGAATATTTTCATTTTCCATCCCTGCCTACAAACTACACTATATTATATTCCAAGTGTTTTCAACTTTTCAAATTTTGTAGCACCAAGTCTCCTCCATCGGGAGAAAATGTGTGTCACAGACGATACATCTAAGCAATAAGAAATCAATATGCCTGGAAGAAAAATGGGCAATATTTCTAGATAATCATTTAGGTGAAAAAAAGAAGATACCGCCTGATAATCTTCTGTAAGATGTAATAAATATTTAGAAAATCATCATTAAATAAATCTTAAAATATTATAAGAAAAAGTGTTTAGATCTTGTAAAGAATAGACATAAATCTTAACATCAGAAAGCAATAAAACTAATATCCATTTTTTTTTTTGCTAAAAGACTGAAAAATAAAAGCATTAATTTCTTCCAGGTGATATCAATGGATAAAAATAATAAAGAAAACATTTTAATTTTATATATTTTTTTATTGCCTAATTTTCTTTAAACTGATAAAAATACAATTCCATAAAAATATTGCTTTGATTATTTTCGTCCAAATAATAAAAAGAAGATATTGCATAAATTTCTTCTAGAAAGATGTCTTCCAAATTTGTATAGGGTATGTGATATATTTTTTGACAACCCAATAAACCAAACGACATTATAACGATATCGAAATGATATCATCTAGGAGATAAAAATTATTACCAGTGATAATTGTTTCTGAATCTAAAATGATAGTTTTTATTGACTAAAGTGTACCTTTCCTTATGATATCGTTTTATAGTAAAATCGTCATGGTCCATATTATGTTCTGAATGCTATTTAATACCAAAAATTATACTTTTTACATTTTTTTGCAAACTAAATATAATAATTAAGAACAATAATCAACTAAAATATGTAAGAAAAATGAAACCCTCAATAAATATAAAATATACAAAAATTATACTTGTCATTTTTTCCAAACATGAATTTCCCTTAAGGATATAGTTTTGCAATTACATATGTTCCTAAAAAGTTTGGTTTTAGTATTAAAAAGCTGTTAACAAGTTATTTTTTTCTTCTTTATTTTTATACAAAAAATAAAACAACAACTTAAAAACAACTTTTCGAATTTATTTTAAAATGTCTGCCTGGTGTAATCCTCGCTAGTAAATAGTAAAAATTGTCTCTCAGCACATAATTATAAATTTATTTTTGTTAATGTGTGCCGTAATGTATTTGTTGTGTGCGTAAACGGTTGGACTTTTGCTTATTTCCGGGATATATGAACTACATACCAAGTACATTTCTTAACATTGCAGCCAGCGACTGGGTTAAATTGTTCGAATATATGTACTGCATTTAATGTGTGATATTTTTAAGATTGGTTGTTTTGTGCGTAAAAACCAGAACCGTCGTGAATTACATTAACAAAAGTGCATCAAATTTTAAATGTTATTCACTTAAATTGTAATGTTTAGAGCAATAATAATAGCGTAATATTTTTTATACGTGAGCAATTTCATATACAAGTGAATAAAGAGACTTTTTTTGATAAAACGTGATTTGTAGCCCTTTTTAATGACTTTAATTTTTTGAAAAACTGTCGCACGGTGCTTTGTCTTCGAGAAAATTGGACAAAAATAGGAGAAAGAATAACGGTGGTAAAAAATTTGAGTTTTAAACAAAATTGAAACGAGGATATGGGTACCTCCCATATGTCCTTTTTCAACAAAAGCATACATGCATACATACAAACATACATACATACATACATACATACATACATACATACATTTATACATATATATCTTCATTAGGGTCTCGAGAATTTGCTTTTTTGAGATTCTAATGTAGGAAGACTACTCAAAAGATGCTCATTGATGAGCAGTATATAGGAAAAATACTACAAAATAACTTAAAATTGGTCTTCAGTTTTGAAAGACAATAGCGAAAAATATCATCAAAATATCAAAAATCAAAAAAGATATAGCCAATTATGTAAAGCATTAATTAGAATTTCATCGCTTGCCATTTAAGTAATTTGAAAAGTGTATATAAATATGTATTATAATAAATATGTGGCGAACTTTTCTCTCTATTCCCAAAAACAACCTTTTGGCCTATTTAAAACAAAAAAATAATGCAAATTAATTAACATAATTTGTTTTTTATTTTCGATTTCTCTAAAATTAATATTATTTTGGGTGTCATAAAAAAATTTGGATAATATGTGCTTATGCTGATGTTTGTAACGTATAAATAAAGTTTAACGTTCAACTTAAGATTACTTCCTTATTCGAGATAACGATGTCCGTCCTTATGTTATACCTGAATGTCTGTCCGTAAATCTTTTACAGATAAAAATTTTTAAGGTATCGTAATAAAGTTTTGCAAGTATATTTACTTTAGTATAAGGACTCAGCTAGTTTTTGTTTGTTGATTTTTTTTTTATATATATTTTAATTTTGAAGTTTTTTTCCAAATGTTTATGTTTTTTATTTTATTGTCGTTTTCTGCAATACAATATGATATTATAATCGACATAATATAATATCGTTTTCGCAATCATATCGTTCTATGGTTTATTGTGGTGTGGCCTACTTACTTTTGGTTTTGAAAAATTTCATAAAGCAGATTTAGCTAATCAGAAGTCTACAAGTGAGATTAACGCTGATATAATATGTGAGATAACACCGGCAGGAGAGAGTAACCATTTTATTTTTATTATTTTAAATCTTAAATAAGGAGTACACGTATTCTAATAAATCCTAAAAGATGTATGATATACGTCCTTTTTATTTAAGAAGCTCGCACTTTTTTAGAACATTTTTTTTTATAAAAATGTTTTTTAAAATGTAAAACAATCACTAAATGGGAACAATTTTTAGAAAACAAAAAAAACTTTTTTTTAGTAAAAACAAACTTTCGTATATGTGTATTTTTTTTTTTTTTTTTTTAACAGTTCATCTTATAAGATAATTGTGTAGAGAAATCTCATGACAACAGTCTCATAATACTTCTTATAATACTAATGTTTGAGTCTACACTTGAGATAATTCTCTGAGAGAGCAAATTTGACACTCTCTGACAGAAAAATCTTACATATTCTGTTACGTATAGATGGGCTGTAAGCGATCAGAATGGTGGAGCAGCTAATAAGAAAATAACAATGTATGCTTTAATTGTGTGATAGTGTAGCACCGACAACCCATTTTGTTGCAAATTTTTTGAATGGAACAGAATGCTGTCAGATTTTTCACTGACATAATGGGATAATTATGCAGGATAGTAAATCATGATTTTTATATATATTATTTTACTACATACATATATTATTGAAAGGACACATATATATTTCTATACCCTACACCACCATAGGGTTGGGGTATTATGTGTTTGAGTTGATGTTTGCAATGCATATCGACTCAGAATCATTTTTTGAAACGATCTAACGATGTCCGTCCGACCGTCTGGCTGGACGGCTGGCTGTCAATGTAAACTTTGTGCACAAAGTACGGGTGGCAATTATAAAGATAATTCAATGAAATTTGGCTCGTGGAACTTTTATGATAGAAGGACGAAGTCTATTGAAACTGGTTATGATCGGTCCTTTATTTCACCTAGCCCCCATACAAATGTCCCCCCGGAATAGTGTTTAAACACTCAAAAATGCCTTAAGAATAAAAATATTTTAATAAAATTCGTTGAAAAAAGTTCTGTACAAGTGTCAATCTTTGTACTAAATTTTATTACAATTGACAATAGTTCCCATATTAACCCCTCTTCCGAAAATCACTTTAACGAGCATAAATCTTATACGAATGTTAGCATCAAGTTAATATTCGACACAAATAAGTTTTATATAAGTAGAAACAGCATTGCCAAATTTTATGAGAATCGGTCTATAATTTATCATAGCTGCCATATAAACCTACTTCCAGGAATCGCCCTAAAGTACATAAAATCATCTCGAGGTTGGTGTCAACGCATTATTCTGTAATTGTATATTTTATTTTACATTTAGTAAAATTGGCCACAGGTGTAATATAAGTCCCCTTCCCGAATTTTTATGATCGTACACAATAGTGTAGGGTATTATATATCTTTCTTTCTCATTTTAATTTGTATGAGTGTGAAATTTTTGTGGGCATATTTATGCATTTTACAATGAAAAGCACGACTGAAATTATGTAATAAAATTATACAAATAAAAATGCACAAAAATTGTGATATAATACGTGATTTTCGTTTTGGTTTTTATTTGTTTGGATTTAATGATTTATTAGTCACAAATCATTTTCTCTTTTTTTTTTGCAAAAAGTTCATAAACAATAGAATTAAAGTTTGCACATAAAATATTAAAACGTTTCATTTAAACTTCACAATGAAATTATTTGGTTTGTTAACAAAAATAAAAATAAATATATAATTCTGCATAAGTTGAGGCATTCCATTTGAATAAATTAAATAAATCCGACCAACTAAATTTTGCTAATTTTGATCATTCGTTTCACAGACCCAAAAAAATTCAGAATGGATTCAAACTACTAGTAAAAACTAGGGCGGCAGAACCTGCATTTGATAGGAAATTTATTTTTCATTAATATAGGCAAAATGCATTGAAGCATTTTAAACGTTTTCTATATTTTATTTAATATTGGATTTAATTTATTTATAATCAAAAAAGAGCAATAACTATAGGAAAAGCAGTCATTAAATAATTAAAAAAAGATTTTCCAATAACTCACTTGTTTACAAACCAATTTGGTTGATTCAAAAATCCGCAATTTTAGAAAATTATTTATAACCAAATAAGTCCAAGATATTTTTGACGATTTTTATAAGTCGCGCTCTATAATCTGCCACAGGAAATATGACCCCAAAGTGGAAAACTAAAAAGGTGTTTTTTTATGAAATTTTGTCCTCATATTCAATGGAATTTTAATTTAAACATGTTTTACTTTTTTATTTTTATTTTTTTTTTTTTTTTGAAATTAGAACCAACAGCAATAAAAAAATTCGCTTAGTAAAAATTCCTCGGGGCTTAAGAGATTTTCCCCTGATTCGTGGATTGACGAAAAATAACTTATTTCATATTTTATTTTATTAATTTAGTTACAGATAAGTAAAAAATCCAAATTGTGGAATTTCAGCTGTTTTTCTTTTCTTACGGCAGCGTATAACCATTAAAGTGTGCCGAGAAACAACTTTTTTGAGATTATTATGAAATTTAGTGTTTTTTTTTCTCGAATTGGGTCTCAGAAAAATATTAATTTCATCTTATTATGAAAAAGAAATATTTTTAAATTTTATTTTTCCTGCATTGAGCTCATCAATAGATGGATCCAATACGCATCGTTAGATTGGTCTTCCACACAAAATTTTTTTCAACGGCACACTCTTATGTCCATCCGTGCATTCTTTTAAATCGAATGTATTTAAAGACAGATAACAAGTTTTAAGATGTGTTGGATCCACTTTTTTAAAGTGTGTTTCCGATCAGTTTTTTTTTTCATATACTTCCTGAGAAATTGGGAAATATCATGTAGACATGGCTATCGGAATATATTTAAAATTTTTATAAATGTAATTTTATTGTTCGTTTGCAGCATCCCTATTAGTTTCTAACTATGATTCTTTGCTGCTTATATAGGATGATCCATTTAGAGATTTTTGTTTCTAATCATAAATAAAACACTTAAAACAGAATTTAATTTTGGAATCTTTATTATGATCCGAAATAACAATCTCTGACATTTAGTTTTGTATGTGGTCCATTCTGAACGTATGGTGTGCATTAGAGATCTTCACTGCCAATACCATCCGCAAATTTCAGTCCAAGTGTACGTTATTGAATGGCACGCAACCGAATAAACCACATTCAGCCAGTAGTGAGGAGAATATTGTAGCTGTAGCAGAGAGAGTGGGTGAAGACCGTGACCAATCGATTCAACGACGTGCATAGTATCTTGGCTTTTTTGTATGGAACAAAATAGTAAATTTCACGCCATGATCTTGGTGTAAAGACTTACAAAATCCAACTTGTCCAGCAAGATGTTGATACGCCACATACAGCGTGCGCTTTATTCAGAAATCATTTCAATAAGCAGCGAATTTCGAATGTCAGTTTTTTTGAGCCTCTGTCGCCAAATTGCTAATTACAATTCGCCAAATTTAAATTTGATTTAGTTTTTTAAATAAAATATAAAAAATTAACAAAAATGTTTGGTGTCGTGTAATTTTTAGTGATTTTTAATTTTTAGTGATTCGTATAATTTATAAATATAAATTCAGCTTCAACAAAACCAATGATAATTGCAGTACCTTATAGTAGTTGAATAGAAACTTAAATTATAATTTAAAATATATTTTTTTAACATACATACACATATCTCCATTTTAGGGTAATAACTTTAAAGATTTATTGACATTTAAAAAATAATAATTCTAACATTAGCTCTGTTCCAATACTTATCAAATTTACAAGTTTTAGTGAGAATTAGTCAGAAATTGTAAGAAAAGCAACAAAATATATGGTAAAGTTTCCACGGCAACACTTTTCTGTAAATTCTGACTAAAACTTGCAAGTTTGAAAAGTACTGTAACAAAGCTAATGTATGACAACATTTGTTCAAGGAATTAATTTATTCGAGAGCATTTTCATTTTTTTTGTGACCGATAAAACCGTTGATATTCTTAATATATTTGAAAAATGATGGAAAACAAATTATCAAACATTTATAACATAAGTACCCAGCAAAAATAAATTGAAGTGGTTCAAAGTGGTTGTCGTTTGCAGGACATCTGAATCAATAGTACCATCAAATTCATTCTCAGTGCCTTCTTAAATTTTAAATTATTCGTCATTATGTAAGTGATCCAAAATATTATTTAACTGTGATCTAAAAGTTGTTACATTCATTTATTTTTATAATTTTTCTTTAAATAAATTATAAATATAATTTTTATTTAAATAAATTAGTTTTTCAGTCCCATGAAAATATTGCTTTAGAAAACGAAAAAAAAAAAGTTTTTTTTTTATATTTGCAAATCATTTAAATGAGCTCTCAAAAAAACTTATTCCTTTCACCAATGAAAAATTGTTTTCAAATCATGAAGCATTCGTGTGTTTGTCGCAATCATTCGAATGTAAAGTCGTTTCATTGAATTTTCGCAATAACACATAAACTCCAATGACACGCTAATGTTAAATTCATGCATGTTTCACATAAATTGAACCAGATCATTATCACTTGAACTCCTGCTTCAACTCCATCTTTGACATGTAATTTTTTGCTGGGTATAGTAAAGTATATTTTTGTGGGTGATATTTCCCAATCTAAGTTAAAGCTATTTATAAATTAAGAACCTTCGTGTTGTTAGATAGGCTAATGCTGAAAATAGTCGATTACTAATCGTAATCATTTTTCACCGCAAAATACCTATTTTAAAAAATTTCTAAAATTATCCAAATAAATCACCACCTTGTTTATAAATCGCCAAAAAATTCGCCATATCGTCAAATGGAAAATTTAGTAGCCAAAAGCAGTTAAAATTCGCCTCGCTTGTCGAAAAATCTGACAGCCCTGGTCATATCACACCTCTAGATTTCTTTCATTAGTGTTATGTGAAGTCAAAAGTCTTCGTCGATAAGCCAACTACGATTCAAGATTTAGAACCGGTAGCAATGCCGTAAAGTGTGATCGAAAATTTAACCTTTCGAATTGACCACCTACAGCGTAGACGCGGCCAATATTTGAATGAAATTATTTTTAAAAATAAAGGTCAGAGAATGGTCTTTCAAATCATAATAAAGTTTCTGATATCTAATTCTATTTTAAGTATTTTATTTAAGGTTAGAAAAAAAATCTCTAAATGGATCACCCTACATTTACATGAAAGTTTAAAACACCTAAATTTGTAAACATTAAAAAAGATAATTTAAAACATAAAAACATCTGTTAAAAATTTAAGTAAACATTAAATCACATTAGAAAAGTCGACATTGTCAGATGACAGACAACAATTAGACAATTAGACATGGATTTCTAGTCATAACGAAATAAACATTTTAATAAATTATTCACCCAATTCACAAAATATGTTATTTGAGTTATTATCTTATATGTTATTTTAAATAACACATCATTTAACATTTTTTAAAACTTATATGGAAATTTAAAACTAACATTAACTTTGTTGCCGTACTCGAAATTGGTAGCATACGGAATCCCAATGTTACCGAAAAGTGTTCCCGTACACTAAAAATTGGGAAAATGAGAGCTATTTGGAGAAAATAATGATCTTCTTCCTCTTGCATGAAACAGACCAGAATATTTCTTCGGGTAGATTGTGTAAATTGTTAAATAATTAAAAAATATAGATATACAGTAACAAATTAGAACAAAAATAATACAATTATTCATAAAAGGAAAGTTTCATTTAAAAAATTTTAAAACATTGAAATATGCTGAAAAATAAAATTTCATTCATATACGAATTTTTTAAAAACAGTTTAATAATATTATTTCTGCGTAAAGAGTTTGAATTTTTATGTTCCCGTACTTTTGTACGTTGTTGTATTTTTGTGGAAGAAAAAATAGCTTTTTCTCATTTTACCACACTTTACCCAAAAAGTACGGAAACAAACCTATTAAAAGGTTAAATTGAACTTTAAAAAAGGTCAAAAAGGCTAGATGCTCAAAAAAAAAAGGTTAGAAAAAACTTATTTTTTCATTCATTCTCTTTGGTTTTTGATATTTTTTTAAGATATTGGAAAAAATTAATAAATTAAATATAAAAAATTTGCGGCAAAATGACCCAATGTAAAATCGCCCAAATAATTCCCATATAAATTTATGTTATATTTCATATGAAAAACAACCAAAAGCTTGAAGTGATTTTTCGTCATTTTTGAACTATAACTCTTTTTTGATTTCATATTTTTTTGGGTTATTTTCGCTCTTCTATGGTTAATGAAGTATATTAACAAATAATAATAACGATCAATTTAGTAAGTTCATAAAATTAGTAAATTTAATTTTGATTCAAAGATTAAAGAGCCACAGGCAAATATTTTTGCTAAATATAAGCAATGTCTAATTTTTGTGCGAAAAATTTTTTTGTTTTTTTTTTTATTTTTGTTTTCGTTTAGGTACATATTTTTGAGTACCCCTAGAGTCAAAAAATAACTACATGAATTTGTGGACAAGTCGAACAAAAATAACTAGTTATTCAGGCAAAAAATAAGTAGTTTACTTTTGTTTCCAATTATATCTGCTAGCTTACCAGGAAAGCAAAATTTTTGCTGGGTTGTTGGTTTCTTACAAAAAAGTTTATTTTTTATTCAAATTTTTTTGTTACAAAATTTTCCACCAAAATTAAAATTTTCACAAAAAAAACAGTTATTTACTAAAAATTCGAGTTTTTACAAAAATTCCAAAATTAAATTTATCACCAAAAATACGATTATTCACCAGAAATTCATATTCATTAAAATTCGATTTTTCAATAAAAATTCGATTCACAAAAGATCTAAATTTTTACCAAAATTCCATATTTTTACTAAAGTTCCGATCATTTACCAAAAAATCCAAATTTTCACTAAAAATTAGGTTTTTCACTAAATATCCGATTATTAATTAACAATTTGATTTTTCAGTGGAAATTAGATTCTTCACTTCAAATCTGATTTTTTACTAAAAATCTAATTTTTCACCAAAAATTAAAAAAAATCGATTTATCAACAAATAAAAAATTTATAGTCGGTCATGACTGACAATATAACATCCTTCACCATTGCTGTTGTGTCTCAAAATAAATCTCAAGATTTTCAGAAATGGTCTTATATGAGATCTATGGTCAATTATGAATTGATCCTTATGAATCCCTGGTGCTATGATTTCTGCTTATATAAAACTTGTATCAAATATTATATAAAATATATATGTTAATTTTATGTAAAACTTGTATATTAATATTACGAGTTTAAGTAATTTTTGGATCTTTTATGGGAGTTGTGTTTAATTATGGACCCATGAAATTTGGTATTCTGATTTACTCTTATATAAAATTTATTTGCACCAAATTTTATTGAAATAGTTATATAATCAGACATTTATGAGTATTAAACCCCTATTTCGGGGGAACATTTGCATGGGGGACGATAATAACCAATTTCAGTAAGCTGTGTCATTATACCAAAATAGTCATATATTCCAAATTTCATCTAATTATCTTTAAAATTACGACTTGTACTTTGTGCATAAGTTATTTATGGACTGACTACCTGATATCTCGACAGCCAAGCAACCTGCCAAACGGACGGACATCGTTTAATCGGCTCATAAAGTGATTCTGACTCTATTGCTATACTTTGAGGTGGGTGTTGTAATATATAAAAATCAGATTTTTCAAAAAAATAAGATTTTCATCAACATTTTTCATTAAAAAGCTAAGTACTAAGAAAAAGCAAAAACAAAAAAAAAATAAAAATAAAATAATAAAAAGTTTGATATTTATATTTTAATTCATTTCAAAATCGCGCACAAAGTTTATTACTTTTTTAAATTTTTATTTTTCTTTACATAAAATTTTAACAAATAACACAATAACGAAGTTGTGAATTGGGCAATTGTTTTTTGTTGTTTGTGAAAAGTTTTTGTGTTTAACATAAAACAAATGTTTTAGGTTTTTCCTGTTGTTTTTTTTTTTTACTACCCGCAGTTGAGCAGTACCATAGAATATTCCATTAAAATAGCTGAAAGTATTGCTCACCTAATGTTTAAAACAAAACAAAAATTTAATATCAAAAACAAAAAAGAAAACAAGTAAGAATGTTATATTCAGCTTGGCCGAATCTATATACTAACCATCTGCAACTTTTTAAAATTTTACCTTATATGGGAGGTGGGCGATAAAGTGGGTAGACCACGCCCATTTTTTTACATTGGTTCTTGGACAATTTGAAGAAAGTTTGGTTGATGTTTAACCTTATATGAGTGGTGGGTGGTAAAGTGGGCGGACCACGCCAAGTTTTGGTTTCAGAGTTTACATTGGTTCTTGAACTATTTGCGCAAAATTTCGTTGATGATATACATGCTCTTTTGTAAAAGATATCGGTCTAAAAGTATAAACTAGAGTTACGGCAGACACCCTGTTTTTTCAGTGTTTGGTTCATATTTTTTCAATACCAAACAAAACTAATATAAGATAAATATTTGATTTAATGTCGATTACACTACCGAATTTTAACAATAATTCATGCAAAATTTTTTTCCTCAGATTTCCACAAAATTCCTCAACAATTTAGCCAACATAGAAATTGAAGAAATCGCAATGGTTAAAAGTTAATGACAAATTTTCGCGACAAATATTGTACATTAAATCTGAAACCACACCAATTCCGAGTTAAATAAATTTTAAAGGTAAATCAAAAAAAATTTTCCCCAAAATTATTAAATTTGAAATAGTTTGGATCCGTACACTGAAAAAATTAAATTTCGTATTCCATTACTAAATTCATAAAACCAATTACATTTTTTACTAAAATTGGACCTATCACTGAATTAGTAAAATCAAACATTCAAATTCATAAATTTTAATTTCTTTCTTATTATAATATTTTTACTATTTACAAATTTTAGTGTTTAAAAATTCCCATTAAATTCAAAATCAATTAAAAAAAAACAATAAAAATAATATTTAGTTTTAATAGATTTTCAAACAATACTTATTATTGATTTTATAAAATGTTTAATAAGATTTTTTTAAAAGCAATATTACAAATATATTGCTTTTAAAAATTATTGCTTTTTCTTTAATACAAAAATTTTAATGTTATGGTTAACATCTAAAATGTAGGTTAATTTGTTGTTGAATATTTGAAATGAAAAGAAATGTTCATGCAAAATAAGACTAACTAATTGAAGTAACAATATTGATAAGTACATATATGAACCAAAAGAAAGCAATGCTGCAAATTTATTTTATGCTTCTTCGAAATTCCATTTATGATACAATCGATCTAAAAGAGAAACTCAATCATTATTAAGATTACAAAGAGTTTATATAAAATTCTACTTACCATTTACAGTTTAGAACGATTTTTAAGCAGAATATATTGCATTTTCATATATCTTTTAAGACCTTAAATAATAATCTATTAAGATAGATAAAAAAAAATCTGGATAAAACTATAATGAAACAAGTAATAGTGTTAAGATCAATTATGACTATTTATATATGTATGCAAAGATAGAAATCATACAAGATAAGAGTTATAACAACTCCCTCTACTTCCTCTACCTTCGGTGTAGGTCTACAAGTAATTTTAGCTTCAGGATATCAAGTGTTCTGAATCAAGCAAGATGGATTGCAAAAGCAATAAATGATTTTGAATGTGAAATGGATTGAAACGTTTTTTCAAACCAATATAAATATGCTCGTTATTAGCACGAGGCAATTATATGTAGATGGTTTCCGACAATTGATTTTGATATGCTACATCTTATGAGAACTTACCTAGATATCGAACTCAAGAAAGATCTGTAACTTTATCTAAAAAGCAACTTTGGTATCTGGTAAAAACAAGTCCAAAACACATCCTTTAGAAGTGTGATTTTTTAAGCACAAGGTTCATATAAAGAGGTAAAAAGACGCTGTACCACCCATAAGAACAGGTATTGTTGAATCGATTCATATTGTTTTTCGATCATCTAGAAGATACATACATATATAAATATCAATTACTATAAATATTACAAAAATCAGTACGAATTGAGACAGCTTGCCTCTAACTGTTCGATTTTATATTTTTTTTTTTTTGTTTCATAATTTGTATAAAATAATTTATATAAATAAATATATGTTTAATAACAAAATAATACTTTTACAAATGTATATATTTAAATTTTAGTAATAAGAATCAAAGTTTATAATTGCCATATAAATAATCTGGATTAATTTGGCCATATGGTCTTACAATCTATAATGAATGAAATAAATAAATAAATAAAAAAATCAATTTTTATTTTTTCTGAAATTGTCAAAATACAGAAAATTGTTTTTGTTTTTTATATTAACCTTGAAATTATTTATAACCAATAAAACAAAATATTAAAATGAAATAATTGTTCTAATAAAATTTTATTTTAAACCAAATTTTGATTTATTAAAAAAAAAATATAGTCATAATTTTTTCAAATCTCAAAATTTAATTCTATACAACTTTTTAACTTTAGTTGAGTTGCAACTTTCTTTCAGTTGTCAAAAAGTTATCGAAAATACAATTTTGAAAGTTCAGCAACAAAAATAAACTGATATAAATAAAACTGAATTTGTCTGTTTTTCATTCAATGTTCTTTAAACGGATCAATTGTATTTGTTACAGAAGTTTCGTGATCATTTCAACAGGTTTTAATAACTCATAATAGATGACACTCTTCAGAACTCCCCAAATGCAGAAAATTACTTTGGTGCCAAGAATATTCCGCTTCATATACGAATTTTTACTCTTGAGATTATCAAAGTCGATCCTCTCACAAAAACAACATTGTTTGTGATACTTAGTCTTTGTTTCACTTACAAAAATTTAACTATTAAAAGACCCTTGGATTAATGTTCGTGTTGCATTCAAATTCCCAACTGAATAAAGATTTTTTTTAATATACGGAATTGGTACTTGAAATATTAATTTTTATTTTTTTTTTTTTTTTTTTTTTTTTTTTTCTTTTAAATTTTTAGCAACCAGAAATTTATAGATTCCTGTATGGCAACTGAAGTTGAGGGGTTTCAGTTGCCATCTGTAATATAATTTTGGCAACTGGCTCACAAGTAAAGTTTGGTTGCTATACATAATCGACCTATGAAATTTCAAAATGAAAATTAACAATTTAAATTACATGTTACTTAAAAAAAAAACTAACAATTTTGTCCAATTCTTGAAGTCTGCCATAGATAAGCTTCGTTTTCTTTCATCTCAAATGGGGTTTTAAGACATTATTGATTACTTGCTTTAAAGAATTTCTGAAGAATATTATAGCAACTATTTTATTGAAATTTTTATTTTTTTAAATGTCTGGAAAAAAGGAAATCTGAAAAATTAAAATAATTATTCAATATGTACTTTCTTTTTTGCTTGCAGATTCTACAATTTAATTTCCATTAACACCTGCAAATTTAGCATGTATCGAAATCCATCTATCAAATTTATTTATTATGAATATATTTAAATTACTTTACAATAATTTGAAATTTGTTTGACACCAAAATAAAGTTTGAAACAAATTTTAAAAATCTATTTTATTTAAAAAATACTGGAAAGAACGATTGTAATTCAAGTTGAATTCCATTGAAATTTTTTTTATGTGCTTATTGGGTTTTATTTTTTATGATATTCGCCCTTGAGTCAGTTTATATCAGCTTTTTTTTTCAAATTAAATACATTTATTATCCAATTATTTAAAATCTGATTTTCAAATTAATTTAGCATTTTGAAAAATATCCTAAAATATTTTATTTTGGATGGTATGCAGCTAATATGTTATTTCAAAATTGCGATGAGTCGTGCT